>CM034356.1:22761340-22834180 GCA_019925275.1 Mytilus edulis
TGAAAATATAAACAAGCTTTTACTATGTCTTTCTAGATGTTGTAGTAAATCGAATAGTTAAAATTAATTATCCTTACCATTTGTAACAGAAGATCATTTACTCATTAACTATTCGTGGGTTTAATTTTCAAACAGCAAATGAAATAAAAAATAGGTTAGATCCTGTATTTATATGTAATTGGTCTCAAAAATAAGGAAACAATAGAGAATTGTTTCCTGTTTAAATCAATATACCTTGTTAGGTGCATCATCTGTCAATAGATAAAAAATATATAGTTTGCTTATTCTCTGTGATTTGTCTGAATTAATACATAATGAATGATTTTTGTTTTAAAACATTTTTTTTTAAGAATGCTAAATTGAAAAAAAACTACATCCTTTTATGCTTTATCAAACGTTGCAAATATATCCCCTGATTATTTGAGGCGAAATTTTCAAAGAATAGTAAAAAGTTGATTAATATTTCTTTTTATTGTTTAAATAATATAAATATATATGTGCATATCAGATTATATTCCCCATTTAACATGGCTATATAGAAATTTATATTTAAATGTTTTAATCAATAATGTTGTCAAATATACTCGTCGAAGTAAATATTACGTGTAATCAGCTATTTAACTTACCTTATTGATGACAAGATGAAAAACTGAATGTATTACTTCTATCGGAATAGGTATAAGGGGCGTAAAGGGGTATCTAAATGGAAGGACGCAAAATATTTAATTGACAATATAAACAAGTTAACTATTTGTTGGTTAAATTTTCAAACAGAAAATGATATAAAAAATAAGTTAGATCCTGTATTTATATGTAATTGGTCATTCAAATAAGGAAACAATAGAGAATTGTTTTCTGTCTAAATCAATATACCTTTGTTATGTGCAACACTTGTAAATTGGTTAAAAAACATTATTGTTTCATATTCTCTCTTTAACATTGGTGTGCATTGATATGTAATGAAGGAGTTTTGTTTTCAAACATATATTTTTGGAAGATTGCTAAATAAAAAAAAAATGCATCCCTTTATGCTTTTATCAAAACGTTGCAAATATTTGAATTTACATCCCTGGAGGGCCTTTTTTCTGAAATTTACACAGATGTCTTTTCTTCTAATTAAACAACTTTGTAAATGGTTAGACAGAAACGTAGGTTTTACGCGCGTCTGGCGTACTAAATTATAATCCTTATAATTTTGATAACTATTTACTATAAGTGTGAGAGTCAAAATTTGTAAACTTGCATTTTTCATAGCTTCTATAAAATCTTGCAAAAGAGTTAACAAAACCAATAATTAGATTACGCTTTCATTCTATTGCGTTTGTCCTCTCTTCTATTCCCAATGATATATAGCCCAATTAATTTCTCCCTAAATATATAAAATACTGTAGTATAATGGTTATCATATGTTTACAGTATTATTTAGGACATGCTCCAATACATGTTGGCCATACAATTAATTATTGATCCTTCATTATACTACATGTGTTTTGATTAAAAGAGGGACGAAAGATACCAAAGGGACAGTCAAACTCATAAATCTAAAACACACTGACAACGCCATGGCTAAAAATGAAAAAGACAAACAGAAAAACAATAGCACACACGACACAACATAGAAAGCTAAAGAATAAACAACACGAACCCCACCAAAAACTAGGGGTGATCTCAGGTGCTCCGGAAGGGTAAGCAGATCCTGCTCCACATGTGGCACCCGTCGTGTTGCTTATGTGATTACAAATCCGGTAAATAGTCTAATTCGGTAGGTCACATTCATGAAAGGGAAGGGGATTGTAGTTACGACGTAAGGAACATATCCGATATCATTTGTGAAACGGTTATTCCATAACGGTCAACCAACTCGTGATGGCGTCCGTAAAATTTACGAAGGGATGATTTCAACTTCACCATTTGGAACTCTTGGTTTAATAGCTTCCTTGTGAGCAGTAACCCTCTATCAAGAAAATCATGATAGGAAATGCAAGCACGGGAATATCGTATCAATTGGGAGATATATACCCCGTATGCAGGTGCTGCTGGAATGTTGCTACTTAGAAATGGACAGTTCACAATTGGAAAGCTGAAATCATCTCTTTTGTCGCAAAGTTTTGTTTTCAACCGACCCTCATTGTCAATTTCTAGATGTAAGATTAACACACGTCGTTTACCTAAAATCAAATCACCAATGAACAAGCATGAAGGAAACAGCTGATTGTATTTTTGTTCATGTTGTTTTCAAGGTAAATTGTGTGTTACTGTTTTGACATGATTTGTACATTTAAAATTTAAAAAGAAACAATTAAATCTAGAAACAATGATCACTTATTACACCTAGTCAAACAAGTTAAAAATAACTAAATATCTCATTTGATTTTAATTCATTGCCTAATCTCAGTTCAAATATAGCTAAAGGAATAACATAGTTGTTTTTTTGCTTAAATGTGAACAAGACTGTAGGGAAAAATTACACAGAAAATAAAATCTCATTTAAAAAGTAAAAAGAAAATAGTATATTTGTTGATTTAAATTTAGAAATAAACCATGATTGATTATCCTTACTAATCAGACATTGAGTAAAATGTTTTATAGTTTTTGGAATTGTCTTAGTTTCCTTAAGAATTGTCGATATAGATTTATAATAAGTAAATCAACTCCATGTTTATTTAACACATGTATAAAGCACAGTTATTTTCTTCAGAACAACAATAAATTCATGTGGCTGATTTGTTAAAATAAGTCAGGTAAATGGTGCTCTACGTTGTTTTATGTATTGCTGTGAAAGGTTGAGATCTTCAGCGACCATTTTTATCTGATTTACACAAACATTAAGTGAATGTTTTTTTTTCAATAAAAAAATCATTGAAGTAAAACTTAACACTAATTATTTATCCGATAGAACATAAATAAGACTCTTGGTATTTTTCAAAATAAATTGAAGAAAATAGTTCCTGATAATATATGACCAATTGTCATTTTATTGAATATATAAAAACACTACTTTGAAATAGCTTTAACTTTTAGTGTCATTTCCTGTAAAAAAATAAACATTCTTTAGTGGAACCTTGAAAATGATTATTATAATAATGTGTCCTCCTTTTAATAGTTTCTCTTTATTGCAAGGCTGCAAATGATGTAAATTTTTGAGCTAAAAGTTTAAAGAATATTTAAAAGTTGACTAATACTTCCCGTTATTATTTGATTTATACATTGTTGTAAACATATCATAATTTTGATATTCCCTGTTTTATATGACTATATAGACAAATACATCTAAATGTTTTAATCAATCAGTGATCGCACAAAATTTGTCAACTAAGCAAAGTAAATATTTAGTGTATTTAGCTATTTAACTTATCTTACTGATGATACGATTAGAATTTAAATGTATGAGTGATATCGAAATAGACATATTGCGTTCTTTGTTCCTTTGTTTATAAACACACATTTTAATCTCACGAGAAATATATATCATGTCTTTTCGCCCACTTCAATTTATAGGTAGGGGGATTATCGAATAAATGTTTGACATACAATACAATCACATGACAGAGTCAGTGGTAAATTCTAACTGTGCTTAGACATCTTAAACTTGTAATTATGTATCTGAACACCTATTACTGCTATGAAGACTTATATAATATATATATATATATGTATAGATACTATATATATTACTTAGTGAAATAAGAATACATTTGCCATTTCTATTGTCCTTGGCGCTATATTCATAGTCACTACTTAGCAACAGCAATAAGAAATTGGTGTAAGATACTATTGAGATATATATTTTCTTCAAATAATCACACAAAGTATAAAATATATGTACGTTACGGCAATGAGATGTGTTTTAATACTGTTCAATAATAATTAAGCGTCGGGTCTTCAATGCATATTTTTTCTTAAGGTTCAAAATCAATGCAGAATCCGTTTTTAAATCCATTTACTAGTATAATCAACATATATATAACAACTTTTATTTAAAACATGTAATCAATCTCTTATCGTTGCAATAAGATTATAAACGATCAATTACAATACCCGAAACTTGATAGCATGCACACAGGCTGTCAGATGTTTACAGAATTGTAGCTTGAATATTTCTTCAGAATCTCTTATAATGTTAATAATTTTGGATAATTTTTTGGTCACAATAATTTCTTTTTAAATTTTCCTGTGGAATATATGATATACCATTCATATTTCTGATTTCAGTGGTTTAATGTACAAATAAATACCTACGTAATTTCGTCATGATTACATTTTTGTAACTATTATGAAAAGTCAATGTATAACTGGAAAATGTGATAGTAAAAATATATTTGGACTCTTTACACATGTTACAATAACAGTTTACTTAATAAATTTTGTATTTAGTTGAGTGGCGTTAAACAATAACAATCGATGTCAAAATTTAATTTGATTGTTATTTTATTGTGGTATTGTACAGCATATTTATATTCATGGTGGAATGTTATCAAATATGCATGCAATATCGGTATGGGATTTGCTCGTAAATGTGACAGTCGTTATACAATGACCTATAATTGTTTTAATCCTTTAAAATTGACTTTTAAGACGAAATACTTTTACTGAAATTCAAATGACAGCTCCTTCTTTCTAGATTTCAAAACAAGAAAACTTTGTCACATTTTTACAAGCAGAATTTCGTTGTGCTATTATGCATATCAGCTTAATATAAGGTTTCCATATACAAAACATTGTCAAAAACAGAAGATATCATAAGGACTAAAAAAAATATAAAGTTGAAACACTAGCAACACAAAGACTGACATCGGCAATGGCATCAACCAAGTAGTTGTGAAAAATACCCACAATTACCATTCAAAAATAGACTTGTTTTTGGAGGAGATCCTATTATCGTTCGTTATTGTATTCTTTTTCAAAATACGTTTGCTTAATATTATCCTTCTGTACAATACAAGGATTGGTATTTTGCAGAACATAGCTGAGTTAGGAGACTTTAAGTAGTTTATAAAACTCAGAATAGAAACGGGAAATGTGCCAAAGAGACAACAATCTGATCAAAGAGCAGAATGCAGCCTAAGGGCAGCAATGGGTCTTTGACACAGCGAGAAAATGTCGCACTGGAGGCGGGCGTCAGTTGGCTCCTAAACAATAATGTGTTCTATTTTAGCTAATGAACGTCACAATAAACTTCGAAACATATAAATTAAAAATAAAAACCAACAAGACTAACAAAGGCCAGAGGATATTTTATCAAGAAATTCATCTGTCAGATTTTATGATTTATTTTGAGTAAGTTCTAGCATTGTCGCTTTGCAGACAAAATTTTCCTACGTTTTTTGCAATCTGGAAAAAAAAGAGAAATCATAGAGTTTAAACATAGACAAAAATATACAAATGCAATATCAAAACCGTCTTTAGACATTTGTGGGTTCTAATTTAAACGAGAAGCGGGAAAGGGATGGTTTAACTCGTGCACCTTAAAAAAATGACAATGTCATCGCTTAAATCATGTCAAAGGAAGTAACCAATCATCACCATTCAAACAGGCATGTTTCTTATTTTCATATGAATAAAAACGTTTAATAAAGTTGTCTATTTAGTGAAAAACAAACCAGGAGTTAGAGAAAGAAACTCATCGTAGATATCAGGATTAGCTTTTTGTACGCAAGACCCGCGTTTCGTCTTCAAAATCAAAAATGTTTTAACAAGCCAAGTATAGTACGCAGTTGAGGAGCATTGGGGACCAGAGTTTCCAATAGTTTTTGTCACATAAAGCTCAGTCAATCTATTCCTAGGTAGAAAATCCTTAATTTATTGAAAAAAATTAAAGAACTGTAAATATTTAAGCTATAATTATGACCATATTAATGATAACTAATGTCAACACTGAATTTATGACTAATGGCTGGTGATACCCTCCTCATAGATACCAGGAATCAAATTTTGTACGCCACACGCGCGTTTCGTCTATTAAGGACCCATCAGTGACTGTCGAATCAAACAGGCTAAAAAGGCCAAAAAAGTACGCAGTTGAAGAACGTTTTTATACGTACAATGTATAAGATATATCTACAAAATGGCAATAAATAAATATATATGTATGGGTAATAAACCAGAAGCTAATACTTTTAAGTATTTTAAGTTAAAACTCATAGTTCTGTTTTTTCATATCAAACAAATTTTAACAAAAAGGAAATATTAAAGCAATTAGAAATATACAAATTTCATAATATTCATTGGTTTATACATAAGAATGCTGTATTTTAAATCTTGAAAAATGAGCTTTTCGTAAACAAAATAAACAAAAATAAATCCAACACCTATGAATAGATTTGATACTGAAACATCCTTTTGTTATAACATTAACAAAATATTTAAAAAAATGTTCTAAATGCATGATACGGATTTCCAGGCATACAAAGAGGGAAACCTGAAAACATAGCTTTTAATACAGCTAAACTAAAATCTCCTAAAATTTCATCACAACTGTAATATAAATCAATAAGCGACATTCTCATTGGTCATAAAAAGTCACGTGATTCGAAATTCTGGCGCTTTTTCTTTGGTAGCCATATTGTCATATTGTGTTGTTAAAAAAGCCGGTAAAGAGATTTTCATCAATGGTAAGTCAATGCCATTCCGGTTATGATATTTAAGTGTTGTACGAAATATGAAATCCATAAGTTAAATAATTATTGTTGAATGAACTACATTGTAGTCATGTTTGCTCGCGTTATGAAGCAACTATGGAGACATCCTCTACTGATGAAAGTTTTACTCTTCAATATGAAGAAATATTTAATGGCATGCATGTGAAGCAAACTAATTTGGGAATGCATGTTCTGATTTCAATCTTTTCTTTTTATTCAATTCAACTTGAATGTTGAAAGCATCGTCTGTTTCTTTTAAATATGTGTGTATTGATTATGATACACTGTGCGCATGTGCTGTCAATTTTCTGAATATGAAATATATGGCACACACCTATTCATTGGAGTTCTGAATCAGTAATGGTAGATATCCAAGATGTACGCATGTGTAAATGTGTAAGGTAGTTTAAGACTATGATGTTAATGGAATTTCCCAAATGGCTACACGCAAAAATTAACCCTCATTGATCATGAACTAGTGAATGAATAAGAACTATTATCATTTATATAATGTTCACGGACTCCTGGCCTAAGTGTTTTAGAAAACATAAAAACAACCATTTATGAGAAAAAATTTAATTAATAAAATGAAAATACTCTTGACAATTTTTTAACATTTTTTACTCATAAGAAAGTAATAAAGTCACACCAACGTAAATATTGTTCTGTTAGACATAAATACCATAAAATTGAAATTATCAATATAGTTTTCATAGATTCAAATATGTCATTGTTAACCACAATTCATTAATCAACGAAAGATCTCTGTCGCTTTAATAAATTCTTACCTATTTGCATTGTATTCACAGATAAATCCCCAAAAAATGTTTTAAATAAGTAACCGTTTATATGCTGTTACATTTGACTAACTTATGTTTTCTGCGTCTAGATCGATTGTTGTCAGGTAAATATTTATCATTCATTTTTACAAACCTATCCGAAATCAACAAAATATACATGTTTTAGCATGTTGTAAAATACAAAAGTGAACGTTGTATTATATATAGATCCAATAAATTACCCTATTGAATTATTTAGTTTTCAACGGTTGAGTATGTGTTGATATCTATAACGTGTATTTATTGTTAACAGATATGAAAACATATTTTATTGCAATATTAATTATTACAAATGTATTAAGTCTCTCTAATAAATGTGTTCTGGTCAATTTTATTTCCTGTGTCTCCGTTCGATGAAAAACACTTTTTGAGAAGTTTGCACCGAAATAGTTAACTTGATCCCTTCTTTAGTTGTTTATCTAAATATATTGCACATCAATGAAATAACTATGAAAACGTGAAAAATAAAATAAAATTGATCACATTACAACTTAAAAAAGTAGATGCAAGCTTTCGCTTATTCTTGGTTAATATCTTTAAAATGTACTAACATACTACAAACGCTCTTCAATACATATATAGATATATGCAGATATGCGGGAATATGATAGTTTATAGCATGCGACTAAAAGAAATGTGTATCCATTCTAGTTTACCCATGATTAAATATTTAACTACGTCTAGAGGTACTTTACTATTTATTGCAACTAATTACTTGCCGAAGTTGGAACCATAGTTTCTTAATAATATATATTCATAACCTAAGATATAACTCATGTATTTTTTTTTTTAAAGTAGCGGTTTCTGAGCTGATGATAACCTTTAAAGATATCAGTATATTAGTGTGTCGGAGGTATATGTTTATTGCAAATAAAAAATGAATATAGCACTTTATGGATTGCAGCGAAACGCTTACGCATTGTTACCTTCATTAGAGACGCACAATAACAAAAATATTTAAAGACTAAAGATATTAAAATCAATTTTATACCGCCTTCATTTGAAAAAAAAAGAAAACTTTTCAGTATATAGATTGAATTGTTGAAAACAAAAAAATTACACTAGTGATGAAAATATACCCAATAAACGCGTCTGTAAGCACTGTATGCATGTAGATGTAAGATGTTAATATACAATAAACAATAAGATTGTTTAAACGGACCTATAATGTGTGTGTGTGTGTGTGTGTGGCTTATACACAGGTGCATATTCATATAACGAAATGTTTGAAACGGATTTCCAAATCCCAAAGCCTCACTTATTTAAATTGTTCATAAATGAACAGAAATTAGAAAAAAAATATACAATATATTACTTGTTGTAGTTGTATTCTTTTCATTTTTTTGGCAAAATATCATCACCAATGAAACATTTGTATATAAAGCAACACTCCTTTGTCGATCAAGAGGCATACTTTATATATCCTTAATTATACTCAATGCACTCAAAATGACAAAGATCAAAGATGATGACATTATATTTGTTTTTTAAGTTTGCCAATTAGAAGAATATGATTATTGATATTTTTCATGCATTAAACTAAACATTTTCTCAATGTTATGTAAAAAAGAAAATGTAGTATGATTGCCAATGAGACAACTGTCCACAAGAGACCAAAATAACACAGACATTAACAACTATAGGTCACCGTACGGCCTTCAACAATGAGCAAAGCCCATACCGCATAGTCAGCTATAAAGGGCCCCGATAAGACAATGTAAAACAATTCAAACGAGAAAACTAACGGCCTTATTTATATGAAATAAATGAAAGAAAAACAAATATGTAACACATAAACAAACGACAAGCACTGAATTACAGGCTCCTGACACATATATAGAATAAAGCGTTTTGTTTCTTGTACATAATATAATGACACAAACACATTAAATGCAAATTTTAACAAATGAAACACTAACTTATACTCACTTATAAAACTGTTATTTAAATAATTCACCATACTTCCTTTTGACAAGACAAAATAAAAATGTACTGTATTCGTTATTGAAAATGTGTATTCATATATAAAATAAATCCATGTCCTTCATAAATTAATTTAAGCTTTAAAAGTATATAATTCAAACTACACACTGTATTTCGCGTTGTCAAGTAAATATTTACCATAACACAGATCAATTGTATACATGTTAAATACACACGAGTTATCAACTTTGTTTAATATTTGCACATTATTATATTAAAAAAGAGGTGAGAACGCTAACAAAGGGACATTCAAACTCATAAGTCAAAAATTAACTGACAACGCCATGGCTATTACTAGTCTAAATTATATACAGAAATAAAATTAAAATAAATTGTGATTAAAATTAAAAGGTTTCACTTCTCCTTTTCACACAATTTTCAATGCAATACATGTCAGTGACATATAGATATATATGTACATACTTATAGGAGTTGGTGCATAGTTTTTGAAATGTTTTATTGATATTGATGTCAAATATTTAAATTGGTATACATAGACGTTATATGCTGATATTATTCATGGCGTTGTCCTTTATTTTCAACATATAAGTTTAAATGTCACTTTTGTACCTTTCTCATATCTTTTAATGTTACACAAATAAGGAAATATGATGAATTAACAGTTGTCTTTGTTTTTTTGGGGTGCCGACATATACCGATCTAGTCATTATCTTTAACAATATAATGTTGTACCTTAACCCCGGAAATTTTTCTCTCGTTAGTTGAAAAAAAAACTGTTTTTGTTTTTGTTTTTTGCTGGAACTTCCTTGTTGTCAATAAAGCTACCAGACTATTTAATAAACCAAAACTGATTGTTTAATATACGTGTAGATATTTTTGACAAAACGGAACATACGTTTGATATCTTTAATCATTAATACACTATTTGAAATATTAATATTTAACCAAACTTATTTAAGAAGTCATATATCCGTTTAAGATTGTACTCGTATTTCAAAGAAATGTTTTTTTCTTTTTAAATTGAAATAATTGTTTTGTGTATACTATACAATGCACATATTAAATGCGTATGGTCTTAAATTAAATATATTCATGATAGTAGTACGTTTTACATTGCACTTGAATATATACCCACACATACATATATTTAGATATCGGTATTTGTTTTCCCTACCACATGAATGCAAAACGTTTCATAATTCGAAACTTGCAGTAAATAAACATCAAATGAACGTGTACACATTGTACTGAAAAAATACACACATATGTATATATATATACATGTACCTGTTATATGACGCAATTATATTTAAGGCTTTTATGTATATTTTATATATGATCTTTTTAAATAACATTTCAGGCAAGAAAAGTAGCTTCTCGATGGCTTCAAAATAGCATCAGACGTGTAAGACTTGGTAATACAAGACCCGTACCAATAAACAATAATTTTCACCTTGGAAATACATTGCCATGGACAGAAGCTTGTGTAATACTGATTAGGGGTGCATAGAAATACCCCTAAAGTATGCTTTCAATAGGACTTGAATGTAGTGTGTATTCCCAGTATCTTGAAATAATCAAAGACCGACATAATTGGACACGAAACAGTCAAACTATCCATGTGTTATGTTAGATGGAAGTCAAACATTCTAAGTTACTTACACGAGGAAGATATGATTTATTTGATCATTTGATGTGTCTGGGAATCGTATGTACTAAATAAAAAGAATATTGTTTTTTTTCCATTTCATATTTCTATGCCTAACAAACAAATGAGTTGCGATCTTATGCACGTGCATGTATACATGTATATTGCTAATACTTAAGCGGATTTACTATCAAATACAAGCCGATTTGAGGCATGGTTTGTATAGCGTTCTTATATCATGTATATCGCCTCAACTTTCAAACAGCCAAAGACTTTGCAAAGAGCTTTTATCCACCCGAAATAAGGAGATAGATGTTCTGATATTGATTTGCATAAAGTAGATTTCTATCCGACGTAGAACAAATGATGATGACACGATACATGTTATTTCAAATTTCATTATTAACAAATGAATAACGCCATTATGCCTGTGGAACTAGCAGTTGTAGGTTGGGATCGTTTTTCTCAGTCTTCAGTTGTTTCTGTGTTGTTTTGAACCTCAATGCTCTTCAATTTCGAACTTTATTTGGCCTTTTATAACATTTTTGATTTGAGCTTCACTGATGAGTCTTTTTTAGACGAAACGCGCGTCTGACGTATGTATTAAATTTTATACCTGGTATCTATGATGAGTTTATTTGTATACTGTCTTTTGGTATTTTTTTCTTTTTTTTTTGTTAACCGTGTGGTTTTTTTCAATTTGTTCTAACAGATGAATTTGAATGTGACTTTGGTATCTTTCGACAAACTTCTGCTGTCCATGTTCCTGCACAAGAAATAAAAGTAAATCGGCACAACAAAAGCATTTATGGTAACCATGATAATTTGATTGAACATTTTTGAAGTTGCTGAGTCAAACAAATTTAAACAAAACTATTTTTCGTAGACCTATATCGTCCATCAAGGTCGTTTAACGACTCCCCTCCCCTTAATAGTTGGTCCATAAATAAAAACGATAGTAATATACCGCTGTTTAATAGTCATAAATAGATTTATCTGAAATAAATCCGGGTCAAAATTGATATGATTATTTTATAATATAAAGAAGTAATGCTACGGGTGTCATATGTGTAGAAGAATGATGACTCTGACACCAATTGTGTTCTTATCCTAACGATGTAATTGAGAATTAACGTTGATTTCGTTTGAAGATAATGTAAACATATCGGGAGATGCCTTCCCTTTATATGCAATCTGTTATATTCCGTAATGATTCCTGCAATATCTTATACGTTTATTCAATAACTCAAAGCCCGAAACATTTATATACTTAGCTCTATTGAAATTCTTTCAATGGATTTCCCCATTATATTGTAACAACATGTGGGTCCCTTGAAATGGAACTTGTTTCCACAAAATTGTGTGATGATGTTGTTTAAACCTTACCGTTAATTGACTGTTCTTGTTATATATTTCTTGTATAACTACATGTATGTATGAACATTGTCTAACTCTAAAAGTTTTTATTATTTCTGCCAATGTGTTTACATTTGGAACACCTGTGCATTGTTTAATGTGCAAATGATGTACAACAATTACCTATTTTTGTAGTCACCAGTTCCGGTTTTGGTAATGTAGGTATTTTCCGAAATAGCAAATGGTAAACGGTAAACCAAATCGGTATATTGGTTTACCTAAGTAAAAATACGGCAGAGAATACGGATAAGACTTTAGTATGACTCTACTCTTGGCAAGTAACACACGCTAATTCCAAGCGATTTTAATATACACTTACAGATATCATTTACCAGACCAAGTAGTAACCAGACAGCCTACAATATTACAATATCCGAGGATGCTACTTCCGTATAAAAAAGGTACGGAAGATACCAGAGGGACAGTCAAACTCATTAATCGAAAATAAACTGACAACGCCTTGGCTAAAAATGAAAAAGACAAACAGACAAACAATAGTACACAGGACACAACATAGAAAACTGAAGAAAAGGCAATACGAACCCAACTAAAAACTGGGTTTGCTAATTCCTTTATAAGTTTAAGAAACTTTATCTTTTAGCATTGAATTTGATTTACCATTTGTCGTTACCAAACTACAGTTAGTAAACTTTCTGGGTACATTTTCCGCTATCCATTTTCTTTAATTCACGATATTCTAAGGTTAATAAAGTATTTATTTGTTAGAATAGAATACTGTTACGAAATATAACATTTGCATTTATTGTTTATATTTAATGCATCTTAAAGTTAAAACAAGTTGGTTTTTATTTTACGAGTCTGTTATTCTTACAAACATTGAGAGTTACCATTGAAAAACGTTTTTCCTTCCATACTCCTTTTTATCAAAGTATTTACCTTACTAGAGTATCCGACCTTACCAGAGTACCCAATCATACCAGGGTATAGGCAAATTACCAGGGTACTACGAAACAAGATTACCACGCAACCAAAGAAGGGTAACCAGTTATAACTTTGATTTGATATATACTTATTCATTCTTACAACCACATTGTTATAGCAACGCACTAAGGGATACACAGTAACAGTTTTAAACTAAGGCCCGATCGCTCGGTTTTCGTTACAATATTGTTAGGCTCTCTCTCTGTGGAATATTACAGATATTGTTTTCAATCATCACTTGAAATGAATTTGGTAGTTGTTAAACTTTGACCCATAATTAAATAATTAAATAAATTGGAAATTGTATTCGACTTTCATACAAGTAAAAGGTTGAGTTAGGTTAGGTATAAACCAGGTTCAAACCGAAATTTTCTACATGTGAAAATGCCTGTCAAGAATATGACAGTTTTTAATTATTCGTTTGATATTGTAATTTGATTATAACCTTCCGTTTTGACTTTTCCTCGGAGTTAAATATTTTTGTTATTTTACCATTTCCTTAATTTTTCTATATCAAGTTATTTAGAATAGCATACAATAATGCTGACCTATCAAAGATAGTGGAACCAAAATATCATTTTTCCATTTCTAAATGTAGCCTATGTTGAAAGTAAGATAACAAAAATACCGAACTGCAAATGTTGCACCGGAACCAACATAACTTAAAGGTGTCATGTTTAAACCTTATTAATCTGTCAATCATAATTAACTTTAAAACTATTTCACGCACATTGTTTTAATTGATAGCTTTCATTGGCCAAAAAAAAAAAATGTAAATTCACCTATATTATTAGGTAAAGATTTATACAATAGAAGAAGTGGTCAACCAGATAAATAGATATTTAATCTACTAAAAAACTAAATGTTGTTAATTTTTTACAAAAGAGCATTTTTGAACGTGTTACTATGATTGTTGATTGCATTGTAATTTATTTTGCATGTTTCGGTAAACGCTGAAACCAAATGTTCATTCTGAAAATTTTGTCGACTTGCATGTTATATTTGTTATCCTTTGACGAAAGAACAGACGTTATACAGAATGGTAAGTTTATACAATTATCATATTTTCAGTTTTGCAGTTTTCAGTGTTTCGGGCATATTTCTGTGATATTTATTTTAGATATGTATTCCTGGTAAAACATTGATAAACAACAACCAAACAAATATTATATACACAAGACATCAAAGGTAATTTTACAGCATGACAAATAAAAGGGCTGTTACTCAATATACCCAGATCTTTTTTTTTTTAGTACACCAGACCTTTTTAATGTAACTACGACTTTTTAATTATTATTGATTTAGGTAATCATTTTTACTTTATTTCCATGTTGGCACGGTTGACTTTTATCTTTGATATGTAATAATTCATAAATTAAAAATAAATACTGTAAACGTACTGTTATATGTTTTGTGGTAAGAGATTTTTAAACGGGATATTCATTTGTTTTAATCAAAACTAAAAAAAATAATTGTTGCTTTCTGTTGTATAGAGTACATTTGACAATTTTCTCCCGACGATTTGGCGTATTGTGTTTACTTTTGTACATGTTATATGTAAGCAGTCGTCTTACATATCAGAGCCATGTTAAGTCAATGTTGCTTTTTTATAATTAACATGTCCGTTGTGTTACGAATGACTCAGATGTTGGTAGTTGATGGATCTGTCGTAGATGTTTCTTTTTGGGAATTCATATATCCCTCTGTATGTATTGTGTTTCTCAATCTAGAACGTGAATATCTCGAATGTTGAACAGTGTGAACCAAAAAAGGATAATAAAATAAGTTAACAATTTACAAGCAATTTTAATATTTTTTAAAATAAAACATGTGGGTTCCCTGCTGCATTATCAATCGCAGATAATAATGTATGCTCTCTGCTGCGTTATCAACAGCATATGTTGTCATCGCAATATGTTTGTTTTTTTCTCATTTATTTTTAAGACTAGTTTTATGTTTCACGAACAATATTGATAATAATTCTGTGCTTTAATAAATCATATATTCGATTCATTAGCCTTTAGTTTGTTTTTTAGAAGTTTAAACTGTATAGATTATTTTTCAACTATCAGACATTTTCATATGACGGTCAGAGTTTATTTGCCGTAAGGTCTACTGAGCCGAGACCTCTTGATTGAACATGGTCTAATTCAGTTTGTAAAGAACAACTTTTAACTAATTGATAATTCACAAATGTTTCATTTTTATCGTTTACGAACAACACCTATTACTTATATCATGTATATGAAACATTCAATAAAATTTAACATAATAAGTCACCGAAATATTGTGAATCAATAATATTAATTATAAATAATCATAGGTGCAGTCAATTGAACTATTTCTAAATTATACCAATAGAAATGGTAGTTTTTTTTTTTATAGATATATGCGCTTTATAAATTTTAATACATATGTAAAAACAACTAATTACAGACCGTACTAAAAAAAAATTGAATGCATAAACCTTTTTATTCATGACTACAATGTAAATATGTTAGCGCGTTCTGTTCTAATAAATGTTATTTTCTCTTAATCTAATATCAACAATGGTGGTTCAATTCACTACAACAGATAAGTTTTAATAGGTTTCTGGAGTTTCTATACTATATGTTACTTATAGATGTATTTGTTTGCGGCTTTAAATTTGTTCCTGTTGTTCCCTTATTGACCTCTTACAATTGGAGTCTTTTTCTAGGTTTTGACTTGTAACCTGATTTGTTTTTTTCTTAATCGATTTATGACTTTTGAACAACGGTATACCACTGTTGCTATTATTCATTCAATATTATATAAGCTTCAAATTTTGATTCGTTTTAGGCTCGGCAAGTTTTAATTAAGGATCCAGTGAGAAGAAGAAGACTCAATATTCAAGGTTATAATACAGCCCTTGGAAATACACAACTTGTAACTCATCACACAGTTCCGTTTTTCGAAATTATGCTACTAAGAGGAGGAAAAGAAATACCGTTGCGTATAGCATTTATCAAACGGCATTTGTAACAAATATAATATGTGGATAGCTAATAATTGTTATTAAGGTAACACGATACCGAATGACGTTACGCCATGAGTTATCGTTCCTGACGTTATCGAATAACGTTCACACATATAAGCCAATGCAGCGGGTTTTGTGTGACATTTTTAAGGGTAACTTTCCCTAGATGCAGAGTGCCGAGAGTTTTGATGCAATACGTAGCGGTTATTTGACATAGATTGTTTTATCGTTTTCCGGCAATCATTCTGCTCATTGTTAATCTTTAAAAAGTATGACTTTACTTTTTAAATATTCTGTTTCCTTGATATTTAAGCATCTGCACGCTTTATCTATATATGTTCTTATGCATACATGTAACAGACACAGTTTTATCACTTTATTTTTATTCTTGGTATATATATAGGAAGATGTGGTGTGAGTGGCAATGAGACAACTCTCCATCCAAATAACAATTTATAAAAGTAAACCTTGGTTTATTTTTGCAATAAGTACTTATTCATAATTCACGCCGTATCCCCATGAAATTTTGTTTTGAAAGTAGAAATCTAATTTATAGAAGCTTAGGATGATGTGTGAAAAAAACGGGGAACTTTACAACTATTAATTCGTTTTAAAATGGTCATCAAAAACACCGCTCGGACAAAATTGAAATTTATTTGGATGAGAATACGGATATAATTAGGGGGAAAAGCACAATACAAGCAGACGTTGAAAATCATACAGAAAATAGTTAGTTTGTATGGAATGTAAAAAAGTGGTTATTTAGCCGAATAACTTTTCCTGTGTTCCATGTGTAAACAGTCTCTGAAATTCATTGGTCTGTACAGAATAAATTCGATATAGTTTTGGAAATATTTTATAATATAGTGCCAACTTTGTAATCGTATAAACCAGGTCTACTCAGGACGGACAGCAACATCGGAATGAAGCATTAGAAAGTTAACGAAGGCTGAGAAATACATGGGCACTTGATTCGGCAGAAATAAAATAACAAAATTCAGGTTCCGTTACAGTCTGAATAAAGCCAGCCCCGAGTATCCACTTGCGTCTACAAACGCAAGTTGATAGTTGGGACTGGCTGTAGTCAGACCGATTCCGTGGTCCCTGATTCCGTTATAATTTTTTTCTCGAAATTTACATGCAAACGACTGACTTTTTATTATTCAAACGGCAAGAGACTGTAAAAAAGCTAGATCTTGAAATCATTTACATTTTATATTCGTGTTAATTTACGCTTGCATGGGTATTCGGTGTTTTTTTTTTTTATAGTTTTGAGTTGTATATATTATAGTATTAAAGTTTTTGATAGAATGATAAATGGAGATATGTGATATGCAATTTACAAAGCCTCGGACACCTTACCGGATAGCTCGAACGGACGCCTAACGGATATTTTTTTTCAATCCGTTAATGTCCGTTAGACGTCCGTTCTTATCCGTTATACGTCCGTCCATATCCGTTGCATTTCCGTTAAGCGTACGTTTTATCCGTCGACGTCCGTTCTATCCGGTGGAAAATTTTGAGCATGTTCAAAACTGTGAACGGACGCCCAACGGATAAAATGTCCGTTGAACGTCCGTTAGGCGTCCGTTTTGTACGGTACTCGTCCGTTTCGTTTCCGTTTTGTATCCGTTACGTGTCCGTTATACATCCGTTGGAGGTCTGGAAGATAAATTCACCAACGGACTTCTACCGGACGTTTAACGGATAAAACGGATGTTGAACGGATGAGAAACGGACTTCTACCGGACGTATAACGGATAAAACGGATGATGAACGGATCAGAAACGGATAAATGTCAGTCGAAAATTTCGCGTCAGATATGCCAATTATTGGTATGTCAGATTTCTTAAGGTTCATGAATTCTTATTATTCATAATCGATCTTAGAGTATAGGCACGTCAACACAATCAAGCAGTTCTTATTCAGGCCAGACACTGCCCTTTGGCGGAATTTTGAAGAACAAATCAAAACCAGTTACACAGAAACATTTTGAATATTTATGAGATTTACATTATTATTGTCACCTTTGATTTTTCCGTATATCTTGTTCATCCGTTTTATCCGGTACGCTTTCGTTATGTGTCCGTTTTATGCGGTACTCGTCCGTTGGATGTACGTTCGACATCCGGTCTG
The DNA here is from genome assembly GCA_019925275.1 of Mytilus edulis. NCBI lineage: Eukaryota > Metazoa > Mollusca > Bivalvia > Mytilida > Mytilidae > Mytilus > Mytilus edulis. The sequence continues at coordinate 22,779,902 of CM034356.1, forward strand.
TCCGGTACGTGTCCCTTTCTCGTACGTTACATATCCGGTGTGTGTCCGTTATGCATCCGTTACACGTTCGTTTTATTTGGTCAGTACATCAAGGGACTCCCAACGGATAACAATTTTGTCAACGGACAACTTTATTTTCATCCGTTAGGCGTCCGTTCGTGCTATCCGGTAAGGTGTGACTGAGGCTTAAGATAGCAAGAGCTGGGCATTAATTAAACGACATCAACACCTTGAAGACATCAAGAAAATCGTGACTAATGCTAATTGGAATAGTATCTTTACACTTCTTATTTGTAGTTTTAGTAAACGTAGTATGTGTAGTATAATTGTCACAGTAACATTTCAGTCTCTTGGTAAATATTAGTTTAAATCTTAAAACTTTTGCTCTTCTCTAGAAAATTCAAAACATAATGAAATATAAGGAGATGCGGTAAAATTTCCAATTAATCAACTTTCCACCAAAGACGAAATGACGGAAATGCTAGCCTTCTTAAATTGCTACTACATTTCAGATCTCCAAATTATCATTCCATTATTTGAACTGCATATTCAAAAATATGCATTTTCACCAAATTACTTATAGAGCAAGTGTCATCATATTGTTTATCATTTGTCCGTTCGACCGTTAATCCCGCATTTAGTGTATATAGGGTTAATTCGGCTAATTATTTAGGACTACAGTTGTTTTGCTTCAGCTTTAAAACTATGTACCTGGTGTTACTACTCATATTATAGGTGCGCATATCGTCTGGATTTTATTTTTTGTTTCATGACAGGTTGCTGGATTAGGCATTTTGATAAAATACAAAGGCACACAGAGTACAGACTCCGGCTTACATCTGATACAGGTTGAATTTTAAGCTGGAACTTTTAAATTTCGAAGTTGTTTTACTTATATAAAGAATGCATATATTATCTCAAGCTTTGTTATGCAAATAATTTTTCACAAATGACAGAATGTTGAAATTTGTGAAATTTTGCATACAGTTTGCTAACCTGAATAATTCAGTCCCTCCCCGTAATCAATCTCTCCTACTTACTCAATGTAGTAAGCGGAATATAACGACTGAATTATTCGGTTAACAATTTGCAAGGTTTGTCCGACTTGCTGAGCAAACAAGTAACACATTTACACCACGCAGAGTACACTGTACTACATGTATTGTATGTACAAAGTCAAGAAAATGACAGCTGTAACAGTTAATCATTCTTTTGATGTTTTTCAGCGTTTGATTTCGTCATTTGATAAGGGATTTTTTCGTTTTGAATTTTTCTTGGAGTTTTGTTATTTTATTTTTTGGAATGTGTATTTTATCAGGATCATTATTTTTCCTCATAATTTTCACAAATAACAGATTGTTTAATCTTTTTTGACTTGTGCATTAAATGTGTCTTTTATAGACAACTGTTTTCAAAATTGTATTGTATCGTCCCGAACATGCATGAACTATTTGCCACTGAACGTTAAACAACCATCAAACTGAGCAATTAAAAAACTGTTAAATGAATCAAATTTTTTAAAATACTATATTTCTGCATCACGGGATGCAGTGATGATACCACCATTGTCTAATATGACGGAGTTAAAAATCAGTAATTCGGATGAATCTCACGTGAAATGTTTCATTTAATTTTCACGTAAACTTAACAAAAATCTGAAGGTATTTTTTATGGTTTTAATCAAATTTTAGAACAAAGATGTTTTTTAAATAATTTTATTTCAAATATTTAAGTGAATTTAACGTGTACAAAATTTCGATGATTTATGCATGAACTATTATCATAAAATTCACATGGAACCTGTTCACGCAAGTTTCAAGTATATGCTCGTTTGATGTGAAAATAATTAATATTAATTTATATGAGTGAAACTCCATGTGCAGGACGAAATAAAATTATATCAGATTCAGTAGAAATTTATAATGCATTACTAGGAACTTTACGACAGTCGACAGGGGAAATGAAAATAAAATATACTCATTCAGATCCCGACACATATTTTTTTCTCCATTTCTCTGAGAAGGAATAACGTTATATTCCGTACACCATAATGTCACACGTTTTTGGTCAAATTCTAGGCATATCGATCAACTTTGAAGCCATTTTTTTCAAAAACAAGGATGGTGACATATGAGTTTCTATACGTGTATGGATTCACTATGCAATTCTGGATATTATGTTAGTTTTTTGTTTTTCTCCGTATATAAGAAAATAGCCATCCATTCGAAAATCTAAAAAGGTAAGACGAAAAAAGGGCATTTCCCCTATATACCTAAGTAAATTTGTCGCCAAAATTGACGTTTTCCTATGAAAATTACAAAAATAACAAAAATGGTGACCCTCATTTTTTATTACATATTCCGATGTAACTCGATTCAAAGTACACGTATGCCAAAAATTTTGGAAATCGGGAGATACGCCATTCGGTATCGTGTTACCTTAACAACAATCACGTTATCTCAAACTTTGTTCAAACTACTTAATTAGTACTTTGAAAACCCATAACCTCATGTTTTGCTCTTCTTTTACCTTGTAATTGTGGTTTATCTTACAAGTTATAAAAATATAGCTTGCAGTTGTCCTAACATGATTTTTTTGTATCATACATATCATACAAACAGTCATATGATTTTAAACCATTGTTCGAACTGCAAATGCTGTATGTTTCTTTTCTTAAACACATATTGTCTCATTTTTGTTTTGGAGTTGTGTATTATCTTAGACGTTAAGTAAATATAACTTGCAATTGTCTCAACGTTGATGTTATGTATCTTAAATTGAGAATGGAAATGGGGAATAATTTAACTTTAGCGTTTTAATGACCAAGTTTGTCAAAACTTTTACAATTACCAATTGAATTCAATGAAGTAGATACTTTAGTGTTTAAAAAATGTCATAAATTTGTCATCAGATGACTACAAATTTTAGGCTGAAATTAGTCACTTCCGGATTTTCTCCTTAACAAGATATTTTTCCATCAAAGTCATGAACATTGTATCAAAGCAAAGATAAATCGACGAGGAAAGACATTACTCGATTAAAGAAAACTATAGTTTTCGTAAATTGTAGTTGACTTCATATCTATAGATTAACTGTTAACAAAACTTAGAATTTTTGAAAAAAATAAGGCTTTACTACCCCAGGAATAGACTACCTTAGCTGTATTTGCAAAACTTTTAGTAATTTTTTGTCCTCAATGCTCTTCAACTTCGTACTCTATTTGGCCTTTAAATTAACATTTTTTTATTCGAGCGTCACTGACGAGTCTTTTGGTATACAAAACGCGCGTCTGGCGTAAATATAAAATTTTGATCCTGGTCTCTGATAAGTTAATTAGTACTCCAAATCACTTGACACACTGACTATGGTATTGTCACGATGCTTAAATGGATTTAAATTTTGCTCCGTCAAGAATAAACAAAAATGCTACCGCATCACATTTTACTTAATTTCATACAGGAAAAGCATAGCAAAAATGTTATGTTTAGTATCAGTGATATGATGATTAATAACAGAAATATCATAAAATATCCAACAATTGTTGTTTTGCTGTAATTTCTGTTACGGCCAGAAATCGCCTTTAAATTGTAGCCAACAAAAGACACAAATCAATAATAAAATTTAACAATATTTATTATACAAAAGTTTACAAGAAGTATTATACAAATATTACTGTCAACTTAACTGTCAAAATATGAGTCCAATCTTTTATCTTTATCTGTATCCGGATATCTTTCGGAATCCAATCTGAATATTACGTTCACTACTAAGGTCACAATCCAGTATGATGTTGTTTGTAGAATAAAAGTGTCAATCCAAATGCTGAGAATGCTAATGTCTATCGAAGTCCAAGTCCAAGAGTGGGCGTTTAACTTTAGTGTCTGTATATATATAATTGTCAAGGAAAATTCTAGAACAATCTATACTAGAACATCCTAGAAAGTTACAATGGAAGTTTCTAGTAAAATGTAGAAGTTTATATAACACATCTTTTATTAGGATCATTCTGGAAAGTTCCAATCATTCTGTAATTGTTCCAGTGATTTCTAAACTGCACAGTTCTAAGATTATTCTGTAAACAACTATCAGGCCATACAACACAAATTAGGCCAACATAAATAAAAACAATAATTACAATATCATAACACCTCCCCCTTAAAAGAAGTTTTAGTGTAACAAAAACTTATCATGAATAATATGAACAAAAATACATAGTATATACAAAGTGTTTTAATAAGCTCTAGATAAAGCATCTGCTATTACATTATCTTTACCCTTAATGTGTTTTACAATTACATCATATTCCTGCAACAATAAACTTCACCTAGTCAACCTCTGATTCTTGTTTCTCATTTTATGTATGAAGGTGAGAGGATTATGATCAGTACAAACAAGAATAGGATATACAGTGGGATTCAAATATACATCAAAATGTTGAAGTGCTGACAACATTGCAAAACACTCTTTTTCAATAGTTGAATAATTTTTCTGATGTTTATCTAATTTCTTAGAAAAATATGATATAGGTTTCTCAACATTATCATCTATCTCTTGATATAAAACAGCTCCAATTCCTACATCGCTTGCATCAACGGCAAGTTTAAATTGTTTTTCAAAGTCTGGAGTAATCAGAACTGGACTATTAATTAAAAGTGATTTGCTATTTTCAAAAGCGTTTTGACAATTTTCACTCCAGATAAATTTAGAATCTTTTCGTAAAAGATGAGTCAATGGTTGAACCACAGTAGCAAAATTTGAACAAAATTTTCTGTAAAATCCAATCATGCCTAAATACCTCATAAGTTGTTTTCTATTTGTAGGAGGAGGAAATTTGGAAATGGCTTCCACTTTAGCCATAATAGGTTTCACTTGACCTTGGCCAACTGTATGCCCTAAATAATCAACAGTGGCCTGACAAAATTCACTTTTACCAAGATTAACAGTCAAATTTGATTGTAACAATCTATCAAAAGTATCATACAAATGCGTTAAATGCTGTTCCCAGCTATCACTACATACAATTAGATCATCAATATAAGCATAACAACAATTTAAATCTTTTATAACATTATTGATCATTCTTTGAAATGTAGCTGGTGCACTTTTCATGCCAAATAGCATTACAGTATATTGAAATAAGCCATCTGGTGTGACAAAAGCTGATATTTCACGAGCTCTCTGTGTCAATGGAACTTGCCAATAACCTTTCAACAAATCAAATTTGCTCACAAATTTTGCTTGACCAATGTTGTCAATACAATCGTCTATCCTTGGAATCGGATAGGAATCAGATTTTGAGACTGAATTTACTTTTCTGAAATCAGTCACGAAACGAAAGGTTTTATCTGGTTTTGGCACAAGGAGACAAGGAGAGCTCCATTCACTGTTACTCGGCTCAATAATATCATTGTCAAGCATATATTTAATTTCTTTTCTCATAGCTTCAAGTTTGAGTGGGTTAAGCCGATAAGGATGTTGCTTAATTGGAGAAGCATCTCCTACATCAACATCATGACAAACAGCAGTGGTTTTGTTTGGCACATCTGGAAAAAGATTTTTAAAAGAAAATACCAAAGTTTTTATTTCTTCTCTACGATCAAAAGACAGATGTGCAAGTTTTGAGTCTAAATTTGACAAAATTTCTGAATTTTTTAATCTAACTGTCTCTTCCAAAGTTTTAGAACTAAAAGGTGGTTCAATTACATCTGGTGTGTCATGATTGTTCTCAAATTTAACCATGCCTAAAGTGGCAACTGGTTTACTATCACATTCATTAGTACGCTCAAAATATGGTTTTAACATATTAATATGACACACTCTGTTTTGTTTACGCCGACCTGGAGTTTTTACAATATAATTCAAATCATTGATTTTACTCTCTATTGTATAAGGACCACAATATTTAGCCTGTAAAGGATGTCCAGGGACTGGCAAAAATACAAGTACCTTATCACCAGGCTCAAAAACTCTATCCCTGGCATCTTTATCATACCAAATTTTCATCTTGTTCTGTACATTTTTTAAGTTTTTCTGAGCAATTTGACAAGCAGTATACAATTTTTCTTTAAATCTAGATACATAGTCTAAAAGATTCAAGTCAGTATGTTCAGTAAGCCACTTTTCCTTAATCAATTTTAGCGGTCCCCTTACAGTATGGCCAAATGCCAACTCAAAGGGACTAAATCCAAGGGATTCTTGAACAGCCTCTCGGACTGCAAAAAGTAGAAAGTGAACTCCATCATCCCAGTCTCTGTCAAATTGAAGACAAAAAGTTCTAATCATGTTCTTCAATGTTTGATGAAAACGTTCTACGGCACCTTGAGATTCTGGATGGTACGCACTTGATCTATACTGAGCAATCCCTAACTGGTACACGACTTGCTGAAATAAAACTGACATGAAATTTGATCCCTGGTCGGACTGTATAGACTTAGGAAGTCCTACTAATGTGAAAAATTTGATAAGTGCTTTGACAATAGTAGGTGTCTTGATATTTCTTAGCGGAATAGCCTCAGGAAAGCGAGTGGATTTACACATGATTGTCAATAAATACGCATTTCCAGTTTTGGTCTTTGGTAAAGGTCCAACGCAGTCAATTAGAACTCTGCTGAAAGGTTCGTCAAAGGCTGGAATAGGCAGAAGTGGTGCTGGTGGTATTTTCTGGTTAGGCTTACCAACAACTTGGCATATATGGCATGATTTGCAGTATTCTGCAACATCATTTCTAAGTCTTGACCAGTAGAAATGCTGCAAGATCTTATGGCAAGTTTTTCTTATACCTAAGTGTCCAGCTAAGGGGGTGTCATGGGCAAGACCAATAATTTCTTGCCTATAAACTTTAGGCACCACCACTTGGTATACCACTCTCCATTCCTCTTCTGGGGTAGCATCAGGAGGCCTACACTTCCTCATTAAAATGCCGTCCTGATGGAAATAGCATTCAGCCACTTTTTCTGCTTCCTCCTGTGGTTGAGCCCTCTTGCAGAGCTGAAGAACCTCAGGGTCTTTATTTTGTTCTTCCAAAAGGTTCTTTCTGTTTAATGAATGGCTGTTTACGTCTGGCCATGGCATAATTACATTCTTGTGAACATTAGGTGGTCTTATTATGGCCTTTTCTGAGCTACCAGTACCTTCAATGTCGGCTAGGAAAGTGTCGGAGAGGTCCATGTAATCGAACTGGTCTTCTTGCAAATTCTCATCTTGTTGTTTTCTAGCCATCGCCCTAGTAACAACACAAGCTGGATACAATTCAGCATCATCTTCAGGTGATTTAACATCCACCACTGGTTCACTGGTAACAATTGGTTCAGCAACCACTTTGTTCCTAGCTAGATCATTTCCTAGCAATAATGTAACACCCTCAATGGGGAGATTAGGACGAACACCCACAATAACTGGTCCAGTGATCAAATCTGACTTCAGATGATTACGATGGAGAGGAACATCTATACAACCTAACTCTACACCTTGTAACAAAACGGAGGCACCAACAGAAGTCTTCTCGGACAAAGGCAACACACCTTCTAACAATAAAGACTGAGAAGCTCCAGTGTCCCGTAAAATCTTAATAGGCTGAAGAGTGGTATCATCAACAATAGAAATAAACCCATCAGACATAAAGGGTTTATATTCCTCCATGTAATCACAAAAACTGGACTTAAAAGCCTGACTCGCAGGACATTCCAACGTACTGGTAATATAAGGTGTCGTACACGCACTGGACTTCGGCTTATTATCTCGTTCTTTCTTCTTCTGGAGTCTAAAACAATCAGCCATCAGGTGACCATTCTTCTTACAATAAGCACAATTCAGTGACTTCTTCTCAAAAGTATCAAATTTTGGACTAGACATATTAAAACTGGACTGACTCTTATTCTGTGCAATAGGCTTATTATCAGTACGCTCAGTGCTTTGATTTTTGTAATTTCCACTTGAATTAATAACATTTTGACCCTTGAAACTTCTTTTATGTGAAAGGGTATAATTATCTGAAATTACAGCTGCATCATGTATTGTCCCAACAGTTTTGTCATCTAAATGTGTTTTTAAGTCTAAATGAACACATTGTTTGAACTCTTCTAATAACATCAATTGTCTTAGGTTATCAAAATTGTTATCTGTTTTCTTTGAAGTAAGCCATTTATCAAATAGATCTTCTTTTTCCCGAGCAAATTCCACATAGGTTTGCGAATCAAACTTTTTATAAGATCTAAATTTTTGTCTATATGCTTCTGGTACTAGCTCATAAGCTTTCAAAACTTCCTGTTTCACCATGTAATAATCGGAACTTTTTTCTGATGGAAGTGCGGAGTATATTTCAGCGGCCTTACCCTCAAAAACACTTTGTAGCATTGTAGTCCAATATGGCTTTGGCCAATTCAAATTATGAGCAATTTTCTCAAACTGTGGAAAATATTTATCGACTGTTTTTTCACAAAATCTGGGAACCAAACGTATATTTTTTGCTGCATCAAAATATTCTGATTTCGACTGGACTTTAGTGTTGCTTTCTTCTTTGACCATTTCAATTTTCAGTTTTTCCATCTCTAGCCTTTCCTTCATTTCAAGTTCTTTTAATTTAAATACATCTTCTTTTTCTTTTTTATCCATTTCCAACCTTTCCTTCATTTCCAGTTCTGCCTGTTTTAATTTAAGTTCATCTTCTTTTCTTTTCTCCATCTCTTTCATTTCCAATTCTTTTAATTTAAGTTCGTGTTCTAATTCAAGCTGTTTTAATTTAAAGGCGTCAATATTTTCGACCTTAAGTTCAAGAGCCTCTTCACCTAAAATTTCTGCGTCAACTAATTTGTCTATAACCAAATTTTTTATAATTTGTTTTCTCATAGATACTTTAAAATCTAATTTCAGATGTTTAGCAAGCAACACTAATTCCTCTTTCTTTAAATTATCAAACCCCTCCAGGTCTGGCGTTTTCAAAATTTACCGGCATCAAATGCCATTTTGTAGAATTTTGTTGGCTAGTTATAATTAAAATACTGAATAAATTTTGAATAAGATATTTTCGTAACTCCCAGACGAGCCCCCAATTTCTGTTACGGCCAGAAATCGCCTTTAAATTGTAGCCAACAAAAGACACAAATCAATAATAAAATTTAACAATATTTATTATACAAAAGTTTACAAGAAGTATTATACAAATATTACTGTCAACTTAACTGTCAAAATATGAGTCCAATCTTTTATCTTTATCTGTATCCGGATATCTTTCGGAATCCAATCTGAATATTACGTTCACTACTAAGGTCACAATCCAGTATGATGTTGTTTGTAGAATAAAAGTGTCAATCCAAATGCTGAGAATGCTAATGTCTATCGAAGTCCAAGTCCAAGAGTGGGCGTTTAACTTTAGTGTCTGTATATATATAATTGTCAAGGAAAATTCTAGAACAATCTATACTAGAACATCCTAGAAAGTTACAATGGAAGTTTCTAGTAAAATGTAGAAGTTTATATAACACATCTTTTATTAGGATCATTCTGGAAAGTTCCAATCATTCTGTAATTGTTCCAGTGATTTCTAAACTGCACAGTTCTAAGATTATTCTGTAAACAACTATCAGGCCATACAACACAAATTAGGCCAACATAAATAAATACAATAATTACAATATCATAACATTACTCAAGACGTAAACAATTAGTCAACATAAGTCTCCGTCACATAGAAGTTTCCAACATTTCAATAGCTATTTATGTATCTAACGCAGAATATCAAATGACCACAATGCACACCATATTATTTAAATATCAAACAAATAACAAAAAGATATAACAAAAATGTCACATAGGCAAAGTTTCTTACTGAGGATACATCAACATCAGTGTTTTTTTTAAATCTTAACTCTCGGTTTTTTTCCTCATAGAGCTGTGTGCCTTTTTTAAAAAGAACATTGAACGGCAAAAAAATTACATATTTCCCCATATGTGACGTTTACATTTTATGACGTCTATCACGCGAAGCAATGCATGTGGTTTTTATTTGGTAGAAACTTTTTGTGTTTTTTGCTAAATTTTTCTTTCTTTTGAGATGGTGACACAGTGATGACTGCTGTACCCATATTTTGACCATTTTACCTATTATGTGTGTTTTGTTAACGCATCGTTATAAATATAATGGAATTTGGTGCGGCTGTCATACAAGTGAGGTTTAGAGCTATAAATCCAGGTTCAATCCACAATTTTCTACATTTGAAAATGCATGTACCAAGTCAGGGATATGACAGTTGTTGTACATTCGTTTGATGTGTTTTATCATTTGATGTTGTGATTTGATTAGGGACTTTTCGTCGGAGTTCAGTATTTTTGTGATTTTACTTTTTATTGTTTATTACACTTACATGAACAAAATCTATAATTTGTGATATGCCGATAATTAGTATTATATTCACTTGTTCAAATTGTTAGTTAAATTAAAATAATGAAAGTCTCTTTTCGTTTGAAATATAAAAATGGTAATCTATAACTTTGGATTGAAATAATTGTTAATAACACTTCTTTACGAGTTAAAAGGTCCGAAATATTGTGAGCCTAAATCCATCAATTGGAAATACATCTTTAACATTTTGATGGATTTAGTCGAGGATTGTGCCAGGCAATGGGCTATACGCGAGAAGGAAGACGTAGACACTCTTTCATATCTTCAGGCGGTAAGGTCGTTGATACAAATCAGAATTAAGAAACTGAATGGGTGTATCAATGCCCATGCTACGTCAATCAAAGACCCAAATGTTGCAAAACACTTATCCTACCTCCATGACAAATACGTTGTTGTCCCCGCAGAAAGAGCCCCGAACAACATCGTGTTTGTGTGTAAAACTCATTACATTAACTGCTTGATAAACGAATTAGGTATTGACAATTCACTTGGACACTCAAAATATACCCTAACGACACTTACCAAAGAGGAAATCCTTGATAATCATAGGTCTGTTCTATGTCCCTGGGAATTTCAGCCAAAGATGAAGAACTGGATCTTCCATCACTGTATTGGATACCTAAACTACATAAGTGTCCTGACAAAAGATGTATATTGCTGGATCACTAAATGCTCCACGAAACCTCTTTCTTAATTATTAACATCTAATTTATTAGCAATCAAAGACGGGCTTTAAAGTTATTGTGAAACTGCCTATTCTAGAGGTGGCATGCATCAGATGTGGATACTTAATAATTCCAAAGATCTTTTAGAGTACATACAATCTAACTCTCTTTCATCTGGTAATAGTATTAAAACATTTGACTTTTCTACACTTTACACATGTATTCCACATTCAAAACTAAAACACAAATTGAAAGAGTTGGTATTGCTTTGTTTCATAAAAAAGAATGGCCAACGTAGATACAAGTATCTTAGGGAGGAATAAATCCTACTTTAATAAACAATCGCTGAAACTCACATTATCAAGATGCCTGATTTCTTGATTGACACCATATCTGTTACGTTCGGAGGACGTGATTTTAACAGACTGTGGGAACAAATTGTGCCCCTCTTCTTGCCGACTTGTTTCTTTATTATTATGAGGCTGACTACAAACAGGAACTTCCTAGGAAGATAGATAAGAAGTTAGCAATATCCTTTAACTCTACTTTTGCTATATAGATGATGTTCTTTCACTAAATAATTAAAATTTTGGTGACTATGTTGAACACATCTATCCAATCGAACTAGAGATAAAGAATACTACAGATACAGTTAATTCGGCCTCATATCTTGACTTACATCTTGCAATTGACAATGCAGGTCGGTTAAAAACAAACCTTTACGACAAAAGTGATGATTTCAGCTTTCCAATTGTGAACTTTCCATTCAACATTCCAGCAGCACCTGCCTACGGGGTATATATCTCACAATTGATACGATATTCCCGTGCTTGTATTTCCTATCATGATTTTCTTGATAGAGGGTTGCTGCTAACAAGAAATCTATTAAACCAAGAGTTCAGAAATTGTAATAACCGTTTCACCAATGGAATCGAATATGTTCATTACGTCATAACTACAATCCCCTCCCCTTTTATGAATGTGACCTATCGAATTAGACTATTTACCGGATTTGTTATCACATACGCAACACGACCGGTGCCACATGCGGAGCAGTATCTGCTTAGCCTTCCGGAGCACCTGAGGTCACTCCTAGTTTGTGGTGGGGTTCGTTATGCTTATTCTTTAGTTTTCTATGTTGTGTCCTGTGTACTATTGTCTTTTTTGTTCATTTTTAGCCATGGCGTTGTCTGTTTATTTTCGATTTATGAGTTTGACTTTCCCGCTGGTATCTTTCTTCCCTCTTTAATAATGTTTCGAATAATTTTTACAATTTCTGTACTAAAAAAAATTAAAAAAATGACAGTCAATAAACCTTTCAATGAATTTTTAAAATAAGGCTGGTAATACCTTCGGTGACGAAAAACCTCAACAAGTAGTGAAATCGACAAATTGTTTTCAATAAAGGCGGCAGAAGATAACTTCAAAAGCAGGAGGATCGAGTATATATGCAGTGTAACTGTATACATATATCAGAAATATATAATTTTGTACGCCGAACATACAGCTGGATAATATTTGACTCAAAAGTGGTTGTCGCATCAAATAGATGAAAGATATAATTAAATACAAAGATGTAGAGTTTACAAAAAAAGAAAAGTAGTGCAAATACAATATAGCTAAATACTATCTATAATTTATAAGACTCTCAAACTTGTACTTTCAACATCGCGTTCTCAAAATACCATTATGATAACAATATTCAACAAATATATACAACTGGAGCAGTTCATAACTAAGGTCAGACACAGCTGGCATCTACACATACTATGGTGTCTAAGTATTTGTTTAATTCAGGACACCTCTTATATTTCATGTGCTTCCTTCGTTTTAGTTTGTTACCCAGATTTGTTTTCTATCAATCGATTATTAACTTTTGAAAAGGGGTATTCTTTTGTTGCCTTTATTTGTCATTTGCCAACATCAATATAAGGGCAATTTCAAATTTACATAAAATATTATTCCTAAAATTATCAAGTATGGGAGAGAAAGAAACCACTCAGCACTCAAAAGCCATCATTTAACAAAAAACGACATACAGATTTGCAAACAAAAACCAATAAAGTTGTGTCCAAAAAAACGAGATACAAACAATATACAGTACACAAAACATTACTTTAATAAGCAAATGACGAAAGAAATACGCCAACATATGGGTTGATATATTTCGTAAACAAAGTTGAACTAACTATTTCGATCTCTTTTTAAAATCACAAGGTATATTATCTATATAAACAGTAAAGCTCACATATGTCTTTTTTTTAACCTAAGAGATTAGTACTTCAGCAATAAAATGGTAACACTATTATAAGATGCTTATATTTATACAATTTACATTTAATGAGCTTCAACACATGTTTCTAATCAAAGCATAGCTAGTTTCATATTTACTTGGGCGACCGGTTGAAAAAATACATGGACATGATATGGTGTGTTTGTCTCATTTAAAATAAAAATGTTATTATCACATCAAATAATATTGACATTGCGAAACGCATGAAATTTTTATAGTCCAACAAATTTGCGGAAATTTTTTTTAATAAGATATCTTGGGTGACTTAATTTATTTCATTTCATTTACCGTGGTGAAACATGTAACATAAGTGTTAATCATATAAACTCGGATATATTTAACCGTTTGTAAATCTACAATTTTCCATGTAAGGTAGCACAATACAAAGATTTTTTCCCTTCCAATCACTAACCTTTAAAATGCTGTAACTTTCTTATGAATGCATACAAAATAATAAAAGAGGTATATATAGATAGATAAAAGATTAAATGCAATAGTTTTATTATGCAATCATTATGTAATCAATTATTATGTAATGAGAGGAAAAAATCTCGGTCAGTTCACTTGAATGAATTTAGCTGTTTTATCTCTTTAACTATTCAGAAAATTTTAACGAAATCTTAATCAACACATCATGGGCTTCAAAAGGGTGTCTAAAATTGTCCCTATAGCATTTCATTCTTTTGTAAATCTCTAATAAGTGTGAAAACCTAACCACATAAAAGAAGATAATGTTTAATTTTTGTAAAATTTGTTTTATACATTCTATCTGAAATCTGAGATACCTTTTGTAGATAATAGCCATAGGAACAACATATAATAAAATCAATCCTCTAGGAATACCTATGAGGAAGCTAATTTCAATTGAAAGTGGAAATTTGAGGAAAAATATTCTCGACACAGTTAACATTATAATTGGTTACAAGAGTAATTTGTTAGCTATCAATAACTACCACTTTTATAAATTTTCAAGCATTATTTAGAAAGTTACAGCATTTTAAAACTTGGGAGTTGGAGTTATAAAATCTTTGTATTGTGTGTTACCTAAAGCAAAATTTCTGCATGTGTTAATTTCATTGTAATATTTAATTGATTTGTTAAATACTAAGATAAAAGTACTTACTACCTACATGTATATAGCAAAAGCGGATGTGCAATTGAAACAATATACCTGGTCTTTATCTTAATCGTTCAGGTATTTAAGACAGTTTTTAGAAGAACGATGTCTTATAGTTCTTTAGTAACACTAATTCATCTTTACAAACTGCTAAGATCGACATAATGCAACCTCAGATAACACAAATATTTCATTATTCAATAAATGTATTGTGAATACGACACAATTTTATTTTTTTCGGATATCTAAATTTGCTTTATCTTTGGCGTTACGATCCGCACAAAACTGTACATATCTTAGGTAGTTTCAATTAGCAAAGTGAAAATTTGACCCTGCTTTCAAATGACGTTCATTGTAATATTAAGGTACTTGTATTTTACAGTACTTGAATTGTACTAAATATTTTGGTACAGAAATAATACGATATTTCATGTTTGAAAATCATAATTTTAAGAGATTTGAAATAGAAAAACTTTCAAAATGCTGAAAATGTAACGGCAGTAACCAAAACTGTGTTTTACCTAAATTTCAAGTACAAATAAAGTACTGTAAAATGCAGGTACCTAAATATTACAATAATTTTAAAGTAACAAAATAGTGCTGAATATTAAAAGTAAATTTCCAGTACTGCAGATTTTTAGCACAGAAATAGTACCTATGCAAAAGTACCTGCCAGTGTGTAGTACTATTACTAGATAGAAGTTTAAGGTACAATGCATCGCAAAGAATATTACTTGAACCCGCAACCACCGATGTACTTATACTTAAATAAACATGTATTCAAGAACTAGAACGCAAACTAGTTGGATTATAACTTTGATTATTATACCTTACAAATGTTTCAAACATTTCTTTTGGGTAAAATGTTATCACGTGACATGGAATGATTCAGTTAATTTTCATTCACTTGCAAGGAAAAACCAATAACCCTAAGAATTTACACCAGCGTTGAATAACCTTATTTAATTTGTTGATTTGTACCCATGAAAATGACGCCCGGACGTAAATACACAAACGGCAACGTTCAAGTTACAGAAAGCCCATGGATGATTGATCAAGAAAAAAGAGGAATTAAGGCTTTTGACGTGCATCTCGTGCCGATGATATATCTAATAACGGTCTTTTTCAGGGCCATCAATATTTAACAAAAAAAAATCTACCTTTGTTTTACATACGAGAATTCTAAGACACAAATTACATGTATTTTTGAACGTCAACTTGTGTTTGTTACTGACTCAAGTAAGGGTAAGTGCTTT
This sequence comes from Mytilus edulis, assembly GCA_019925275.1. Classification (NCBI taxonomy): domain Eukaryota; kingdom Metazoa; phylum Mollusca; class Bivalvia; order Mytilida; family Mytilidae; genus Mytilus; species Mytilus edulis. Next base: position 22,795,629 of record CM034356.1, read on the forward strand.
TATAATGATTCAAAATGCCTTCCACTGTAAGTTCGGTATAATAAAACAGTTGTGGCCCCTTAGAAGCGATTAATATCCAAAATTGTCGACCCTTAAAAGTTATTTCACTCATTATGCGCCCTGAAATAACCTTGTGTTGGCAATTTTGGCTATTCACCTTTTTAACGGGCCATAATTGTATATTGTACAAATACGGACGTGTAGGGGTAAATTGTCTCGTCAGTATCAAAAACAAAAAGTCCTTTATTCTGTTTATCGGTAATTTAAAAAAAATAAAAAAATCACTACAATAATAGAGAAAATAACAAAGGAACTTCTTTTTCGCGTCGAATCACGGCGAATCACACTTGACGTCACAGGCTGCATTACGTCATTTGAAATTTTGTCACAGTGCAGTAAACATGGCGTTCTCTTGCACAAAGTATAAAGATTTGAAGGAATTATTGCATGTGTTTCATTAATATTCTGCTTTGCATGGACATGACTCTAACGATGGCAAATATAATGGTAGCATACCGGTAAGTCAAATTTCTGTATTTTTCACAAAGCATCAACATAGAGGGGGATGGGAGGGTTCCTGATCCCGAAATCCCGGCCCGTTTAAAAACACGAAATCACGAGGTCCCGAATTTAAATAAAGTAAATCCCGACATCCCGAAATCACGAGCTTAAAAACACCCGATCCCGGAGTCCCGATAAAGGTCCTATCCATGCATCCATGTCCCCCCTCGAGCATAGTAAGTCAGAACATTAGAATGATACGATATGAATCAGCAGATTGTTCATCGATCATCATTTTTAAGTTCAACTACAAGTTATTATAATTATATTTTACTTAGTTTAGTGTATAAAATTACATTTATCTTGTCATTATTCGCTCATTGATTTCAAATAATTTTAAGAAAGCACTGAGGAGTAGTCCAAATAATTATGACGTCTTGAAAGTCTATTATATTTTTTCGTCATGATTATTTGGACTATGTGAGGAGACATCTTAGGAGCTGAGTGACTGTTAAAGTTATTTGTAAATTATCTGAACAAGCTCATTTCTTGTCTACTTCATAATTATTTCAAACATTTTAATAGACGTCTTGTTCATTTATTTTCAACACGGACCAGAAATATGGAAATTGGAGTTTACAGTCCCTGTGGTTACCTTTAATTTCTTATGTGAATTTAGGGTAAGGCGACCCGTGTCAGTCACCTCTTAGCTTATAAAGGCTACAATTCAGGTCAAAGCGGACCTTTATACATGTATAGTTTGGTGACCCCGGTTACCCCCCTTTTTAAAATTTATCCTACATGTAGATCCGCAAATGAATAAGTTCACATTTTTGTTCTTTGTTCTATGAATATCTGTCTTTAAATTGACCATTATTTTCTAGCGTCTCTCATGCGATAGCGGTACCTTTTTGGTCACTATTTATGTGTTGAGTTTAAATATGAATTGTAACACTTTATAGTGACTGAACAGGTAAAACAAAAACTTCTCCAGAAACAGAAAAGAAAAACTACTTGGAACAGCACCAGGCTATGTATTGTATTGGTATTGTATGCATAAAAACTCGGATTGGAACATCATGGACGATATAATAATGTTAGTCATGTACTTAATATATCAATTATAGATAACGCATTTTTTTTTTAAAAGCCTCGGCTTTTTCATGCATTTTTTGTTTACATTTTGACATCAATCGTTCAAAAAGGCTAAACTAACTTTGTGAAAGTTTCAAACAATGTAAAGTGTTTCATTCGCCAAAAATCTCGTGCGTTTCTGCGAAAAAAATCACGCGCAATTTTGTGAATGAAAGGGGAAAGAAGATTCTTACGCGTTGTATTCGCGCATGTCAATTGCGTACTAACCCAATAATTTTTATATCACGGCCAGTCCACTGATACTGACATTATCAGCGAGTACACATCAAAGGAAAAATATACAAATTACCGATAAAATGATATATCAAATATGCCATAAATCATCACTTATGATGTTTTTTGTCCAGACTGTTAGTTGCCACATTTGTGTATAGTCTCAATCTGTATATTTGTGATGCATAATCATCAAATATACCATATATTTCAATATTACGACTGAACACAAATGACGCCAATTCTTTTTCAGTAATTCAGTTCTTACCTAGCCTTCTCCATGTACTCATTTGCTTAAAGTTATCAATGAAAACAAGAACAGTTGATGGAATGATAATTCATTTTGTAATTGGTGCTTCGTGGGATTAATAATCTTCTAATGGAAATGTTTTATAAAGAGTACCAATCAAGAAACAAATATTCCTCGAGAAATTACCCAAAATGACGGTGAATCTCACCTGTAAAAGGATTAATGTTAAGCTATAAACTGCATACTGCATGCAATAATGTACGTCCATGAAATTATAAATTGTAAACCTTTGTGTGAAGTCATCATCTTTTCGTTTAAAGTAGACATTTGCGGAAACTGTCATACACCTACGATTAGGATAACAATTACTGTTACAGGTAACATTTAAATCTTGGGCTTTCTCAAAGTGTAATATAAACAGTCGATTCAAAACAATATAACGAAAGTGATGTTTTTTTCTGTAGTTGAACAACGATTTGTTTCTAATATATTTTTATCAATGTGTAATCATTAATAATTATATACGGTGTTATCCAGGTTGAAAATGCTCTAACTGTACGAATTATGATATAACGAACTATTACTTGGATTTACCTCGTACCTCGTACACTCTGTTTTTGTTTGATGTATTTCTAAATGTGTCGTTCTGTTGAGTTAAGCCTTTTTGAACTAATTTGTATAGTGCCTTCGTATGTTGTACTGTAACACCACTCTCCCAGGTTTGGGGATGATTGGATACCGCTGACATGTTTAACCCGCCACATTCTGTTTGTATGTGCATGTGCTAAGTCAGAATCCGATAATTCAGTGGTTGTCGTTTGTTGTTGTGTTACATACTAATATTTGGTTTTACATGAATATGGCCGTTAGTTTTCTCGCTTAAATTGATTTACATTTGTCATTTCGGGGCCTTTTACAGCTGAATATGCGATAAGGGCTTTGCTTATTATGAAGGTCGTACGGTGTGCTATAATTGTTAATTTCTTTGTCATTTTCGTCGCTATTGGAGAGTTGTCTCATCGGCAATCATACCACATCTTCTTTTTAATAAAACTATTTTTAAAGTAAACTTAACATGAGACATACGAAAAATATTGCAATTGTTGTTGCAGTTAATAGATTTGGACATTTGCTGAAAAAAAAGCCAGCAAGACTTTGTGTCACGAAAGGTGCAATCGACCGTGAATAATATTGGCATGTTTATGCTAAGACATACATTCTCTCTTTTATTTTGTTTTTTTTATCTTTTTTTTGCTTTCAATAGAAAAAAAACCTCTTGGAAGAAAAAAAACAACAACATGAAAAAACTGGTTGTTAAGAAACTGCTCTATGTCGGAAATATAAGTTAGACTATTCGCCTTACCCAATTGAATTGTACGAATTATTGGTGAACTCTAATAGTTAAAATCTTATCTATATTTTATTAACATGAACATTAACATCTGTTCCGATAGTTATCAAAGGTACCAGGATTATAATATGTAAAAAGTTATCAAAGGTACCAGGATTATAATTTAGTACGCCAGACGCGCGTTTCGTCTACATAAGACTCATCAGTGACGCACATATCAAAATATTTTTAAGCCAAACATGTACAAAGTTGAAGAGCATTGCGAATTCAAAATTCCAAAAAGTTGTGCCAAAAACGGCTAAGGTAATCTATGCCTGGGATAAGAAAATCCTTAGATTTTCGACAAATTCAAAGTTTTGTAAACAGGAAATTCATAAAAATGACCACATTATTAATATTCATGTCAACACAGAAGTGTTGACTACTGGGCTGGTGATACCCTCGGGGACGAAACGTCAACCAGCAGTGGCATCGACCCAGTGGTGTAAATAGTTATCAAAGTTACCAGGATTATAATATGTAAAACCGAGACCGGCACTATTTTCATGGAATTGTAATATAGAGTGCACTGACGACGCAGCAGTAGATCCAGCCATTTTCAAATGGGGATTCCAAGTCAGGATAAAAAGGGGGAGGGTCCGACCAATTTTTCCTATTCAAAAGCATTGATTGTCAAAAAAGAGGTGTTTCAACCACGTGCACCGCAACAGCCCGGGATCTCTCACTGCGACGTTTTTCATTTCATCACGAAGTTTTAAAATGCAAAAGTGTAGCAGGCGAGAAGAAATTGTTAAAAAGATCACAATCTATGTAAGTCGGCAAAGCAACAGTTGTGGATTCAAAGTTGCAATCGTGCATCACAAAAACGACACCAACATTACTATTTCAAATGCACTGCACTGCGGCGAGTGTAATAGTTATGTTATGTCACTTTCTCATCACATTTTCCTGAAAGTTTCAAAGGCACAGTTTGTAGAGTATCATCTGAACAATATTTCTACTGGTTTTCGTATACTAACCATTACATAATATTAATAAGAACCCTGTTTCGCGGGGAAAGTATTTAGCTCCTGTTGATTATATATTTGATCATACAACTATCTACACCTTCAACGTTTTCGGTCCTTAAAAATCCTTGTTTTCAAATATTCGGTCAAGAACGGTTCTGATGGTCAATTTAGAAAAGCTCTACGGACAAATGAAATTTTAATGTGTTGCTATCATCTTTTTTTAAAGCAGAAAGAGAAAAAGATGTGTTTTTTTTTTTGTTTTCTTTGTATATATGTTTTTTTGTATATTGAGATGACCCCTTATTTTTGTTACCTGTAATCGTAAGTCTAAAGAGTAATCCTAGGTATAGACCTAGTTTCCTCAAATGTCTAGTAATAGGATACTGTTTCCGTCATCTCACGTAGACTGTTTAACAAAAGAATTATTTAAATTGTGTATCTCTTACTTAAATGTCATTCATATTAACTTTGGTCTTTAACACATCAATTTCCTATATAGATAATAAATCAAAATTGGTATCCCACAAAAGAATAGGAATAGGATCAAACGAAGAATATGCACATGCTATTGTTTATCTGAGATTTATGGAATAAATTTTATAAAATAATGCTGATGTATTCCTGTAATTCTGCAAAAATAAATTTGAACAGAAATAATATAGGTTTAGTAGGATTGATGTATCAGAATAAGGTAAGCAAAAAAATCAGTTTCGTTACATACGACGAAACATTAAATAAAACCTAGGAAACTCAACTATGTTGATATTTCACATATTTCATTAATTTTTGCTCCATCTTTGAAAACAAAATTAGGGAACTGTCAATTCATCGAATTATAAAAAAGTATTCACGAGAAGAAACTATCGCAATTTTTACTGACATCTCAGTATAAGCCATTTCATTTTCGAGACACTTACAGCTGAACTGATAATGATAAGTATTTGAAACAACACAATCATGAACAAGTGTGGATAAAAGTGTCAAATCTAATATCCCAAACAAAGAAGCATTTTTTTCTCTGAAAAATACAAAACAATCAAGCAACTGGTACAAGGCCTGAGAAGGTCATACTGAAAGTATGTGGCATCTATGACCAGAATTAAACATCATCAAAAATCGTGGCTGTATGAAAGCATTCTGGAATTCATTTAGCACAAAAGTGACGGAAATGAATTCTCACTGACACATTGAAGAAGAGAAACAAACCGATTTCCTAGTTATTTACCTTTTCATGGCTTTTGACAAAGTAATTCATTCACTTCAGATCTATTTACTACTGTGGATTCATTTATTTTCGTGGGTATCAATTTTCGTGGATAGAGAAAAAAAGGCATTTCGTTGTATACGTCAATTCGTGGATCGCTGATTACAACAACAAAAAATTAGATACGTAATTCGAGGATTTCTTTTTGATTTATGAGATCATATAACCTCTTTGGTTTGATCAATAATAAAACATAACAAAAAAGAAGGAATTCATTGAAAAAGTTTTGAATTGTCAAAATCCTCGCTTGGTCATTCTAGTTTAAAGTGTTCATTGATAACTTCGATTACAATAATGGACAGAGACAACTAATTATTTGTTTGTTTTACAATTAATAAATTCTTGTCTGAATTCTATAAGGCACTCAAAACTTTATGATTGAAAGCTCATTTCCCTAATCACGATATAACAAACAGTGATATAAGTATAAGGTGTGAAAATAAATGTTCCTGTCATAAACAATATTACCTACGGGCAATATCCCCGTACTTAATCCTATTGATTTTTAATCACTGGTACACCAAACTATGACACGGTAATTAACAACTTGCAGTTATTTTCCATGAACAGTTTTAATCAATTTCAAAAAGTAAATTATCACTGATATTCGATATATTTATTATAGATTTAATCAAAATACTTGTATCTTCTTTCAATAAAAAACACGTGTTATGTTACAATGTTTATCGCTAATCAACACTATACTAGAACTGCATAACATAACCGGAAATAAACATCCGACTCCTTACACATTTCTCGGGATTATTCTTGGTTGAATTCTTAAATTCGTGGCTCGCTGTGACCCACGACACCCACGAAAATTGGCATACCACGAATAAAAATGAATCCACAGTATGACAATGTTACGTATACATATCGTAATACATCATCAGTTGACGTCATGATAGAGCAACTGGACTGGTAACAATTAGAAGGGAGATGATCAACAACATGGATGTGTATGATGTTCAAAATAACTAATGGTTGGGTTAATATAGATGCAACATCAAGGCCGAAAAGCTGAGCATCAAGAACAGTTCGTACTGAATGCTACATGGTTCCCCTTTAAATTGCAAGAATAAAATTAAGAAAATGTCGTTCTACCCAGAACTCATACGGAGATAAAATGCCTTACCCCTTTCCACTGTCATCGCCTGAGTTTTGTATGCTTCAAAGCTCGATTGACAAAATAGACAAATAAAGAGCACATACATGTAGGATTTCAATTGTCACAGAACTTTTTCTATCTCAATTTTATTTGGACTTCATGCACAACAAAATTAAATATTATATTTCGGCCCCAAAAACTTATGTTTCGGGCAACTTTATTCATAAAATCGGTAAAAAGGCATTTACATTTGTGTATATGATTGTATTGCATGTTTGTCATAAATTGCTTTTTTTTAAAACGTTCCAATGACATTTTGTTAAATAACAGAATTTCCAACAAAACAAAACTAAAAACTCGAAAAAATGTTGAAATATTGATGACTCAATATGTCATGTATCTATTTTTGTATATTTCAGACAAAGAAAGTTACTTTGATTAGAGCGTCACTAATATATCGTTTGTAGATTGTTTCCACGTATAGGCATACTATCTTGATTATAGTGTTGAAAACCGGAACGATTTTCAATCGCTGGCAACTGTGACATAATGTATCATAAACAAAAAACGCACATTGCACTGGGACATACCATGTCATTTACTCAAACACATATTGTAGTGGGACATACTGTTCCATTAACCAATATGCACATCGTAGGTGGACATACCGTACATTTAACCAATACGCACATCGCACTGGGACATACAGTGCCATTAAGTGAATTACAGATTGCACTTGGCCATATACATGATATAGTGTAAATAACTGATACGCAGATTGCACTGGGACATACAGTACCGTTCTCTGGTACGTACATTTGATTTGGGACCTTAACATCGAAAGATACTACACATATCGTACTTATCAGGGGACACATCAAGGTTCCTCTGAAATATATCTTGAGTAGGCCTTTATGAAAGTACTAACTGCTTAGAAGAAATCCCAGATGTTATTAAATGGTAAAAGTAAAACAAACATACAATTTCATTTTGAAGAGCTTTCGAATATTTAATTGTACATGTTGTATAATCTGAAATATTTTATTCAAATATATGTTTAACATGTTTCAGAAAGTGCGGTTGACTCTCATCATCTTATAGCAGAAACCAATCGGTATAAATCTTTAATTTCCAAATTGTACGAGAAGAATGTAGTTCATCAATTATACATTTCTTCTAGATGAAGATAATTATGTGTTTTGTCGTGTTTTTACGACTGATTTTATATTAACACATAATATGTAATGGTTGAATTTTTTTTTTTATCTTTGCCAAAAACCAGAGATAACTCGCATATTGAAACTATTATGATATCATGTGATTTGCAATCAGAAAGTAAGTCTCCTGACCGTAGTTTTTTTTTATGTTTTTAAAACCCAATACAATATTTGATCTTCTAATTCCACGGTTAAGATTTCTTTGTATTTTAATAAATGGTCTTTACAAAATATGACCTGTAGCTTGAAAACAGAACCAAGAAGAAACTTAATCCATCCCTTTCTTTTATATTAAATAAAACAACGATTTAAAGAACATTTATGTAAATTATTTCTTAATAAGTCGACACATTTATATTCAGACCCCCATCTTCCTGAAAAACTACTCTATGTACGTAAATACGTTCTATATTTCTCAAAATGTAGATGCACGAAATAACATAAAATATAACAGACGTCATCAGTTTTGTTTTGTCCAAATCTAAATATAATCCTTGACTCACATTGGCTTAATCATGTTTTTCATGTTTATGCAAGCAGCAAACAAAAATTAACCTTAACACGTAAAGTTCAATGAATTACCACCAATCATAATAAACTCATCATACGAGGATTAAACTTGTATATTTACATTTGTTGTTGTCGTCCATAATGGACTTTATAAATTTCAAAAGAATTAGGAGAGCTGCCATTGAACACTTTCATCATTTAAAAAAACAGTGATGGTGATACAAGGCTTATAACCCTACTGACTGGCATTGGCGATTGCTAAATGAACGGATCACAAAATTTATTTCAATTGTAAAATTTAAAGCTAACAGAAAACAATAAAAATTCGGAAAAGATGGTATACAGCAAAGAATATTTTGGCACACCATATCCAGATTTCGACAGTAACTGTCTCTCCGTTGTTGTTAGGAATCGAATGGTACTTGGAAGGCCATATAATTTACCTCACTTAAGAAGAGAATCTCGATTTTTTAAGAGTCGAAATAAGATGAACGGATCATATAAAAACAAAGGCAAATATAATACAAGCCCAGATGTTCAAATATATGATTGCGATGGATAAAAACTGCAACTTGTATACATGTATATGCAATGCAAAATTCTTGGTAGAGTAATGTAATTACAGCACAAACAATATTTTTCCAAAAAACAAAGTGAAAAGTAAAATCACAAAAATACTGAACTTGGAGGAAGATCAATTGGGAAAGTCCATAATCACATGGCAAAATCAAATAACAAAACGCATCAAAAACGAATGGACAAGAACTGTCATATTCCTGACTTGGTACAGGCATTTTCAAATGTAGAAAATGGTGGATTAAACCTGGTTCTATAGCGCTAACCCTCTCACTTTTGTAATGACAGTCTCATCAATTTCCGATATTTTTACATTGATGCGTTAAATAAACAGACACAATAAATATAATAGTCAAAATATGGGTACATCAGTCATCATCGTTTAACAATTTTAAAAGGTATATTTCAACGAAACGCATTTGACTAGCAGGTCGAAAAACGAATGTTCCAAAACACTGTTTCCTTGCATGGCGCTTGTCAAATAAACGGATCACATATGGAACAAAATTGATCTTAATTATAATTAAATACCAAACATAAAACAAAAGGATTTCAGAAGTGATAGTATACCGTAAACATTAGGTGCAAACATTGGTACACCTTATCCGGATTTTGACAATTAATGTCTCTTCAGTAAAGTTTTATATACATTTATCACATTGGTTGCAATGATAAAAACATATTAAATAAACGTTGTAATTTCACTTCTCTGACGTCATACAACATTGACGTTGTCAAGGCGACAATAACGTCGTACCAAACCTTAATGTGAACGCGTAGAGAAAGGTAGAGTTTTTTACATTTTCTACATTAATTTTATGAAAATGAAAATATGCTAATTGCCTATGGCATGGTATTGGTTGCAAACATTTGATATTCTTCATTTAAATGCAATATTACTTATTTAATTGGTATATTTCTTCATTTAAATGCAGTATTTTTTTTATTTGAATGGTATATATTTTCATTTGAATGGTATTTTTTTTCATTTAAATGCAATATTTGTTATTCAAATGGTATAATTTTTCATTCAAATGGTACAATTTTTCATTCAAATGGTATAATTTTCATTCAAATGCAATATTTTTTTATTCAATTGGTATAAAAAAATCATTTGAATGCAATATTTTTTATTTAATTGGTATAATATTTTTTTTTATTTATATGCAATAATTGCATCATGGGAAATTCTTTGACGTCTTAAAGGTCATATTTGCAACAACGTTTGTGATTGGTCGATAATTGTTTGGATTTCTCCCCTTTCTTTCTAAACTTGAGTCACCAAGAATTAAAAAAACGCGTCAAAAATATCGGCGTTCGTGCGAGTTTTTGCCAATAATGGCCAGGTCAAGCAAGAAATGCGAGTGACAAGTAATGGATAGAAACAGATGCCGGCCTGTATTGCAAAAACACCTAAAAAAAAAACCATTTCTGAAGAAACTGCCCTACAGTCTACACATTAAAATAAAAAAAAAACATAGTTAGCCCCCCCCCCCTCCTTTTCCCCCTCCAAGTCAGATACATGTTATCATGACGTTCTTTTGTGCTATATTATTTTTTACTTTTCTTGATCGTCAGAGACGTTACAGGAAGGCAAACATGAAAAAAGAATAAATAGCCTTCCAGGACGTTATAATTGTTTGAACTAAGCCACCTCGTTTTTGCTACACGAAGAACACAAATCACTTAATTACAACATCACAACCAAAAATCAATCAACTTATTCTGTATATTTCATCGTTTCTTTATTATTGTATCTATAGGTTTGGTCCCGCCCCTTATCTATTTTAATGTTTTGCACATTATCCTCTCTATGGAAACCCAATTCTTGTTCTGACAAATGGTGACTTATACATAGCATCATATGCAGTTATTAAAACAAGAAACATAGAGATAGATGCCATTAGTCTCAGGTGCTGTAATAAAGTAGGTCTTATAAAAATACAATAGCATTTTCATTTTGAAGATTATGTATATGTTTATATATTTGATAATGCCATTTTGGGGGGAAAAACATTTTTATGGGTCGTTTTTTTTTTTTGGTTCTTCGGAAGTGAGTCAGAAGAAGTCTATTTCTGGTTTTTTTTTGCATTGGAAATATCTTCTGGCTCTTTTCCACCTCTTCTTTTTTCATAGGTTATTTAGACGGCAGAGGCACATACAAACATGGCGTCGTTTAGTCGAAATGAAATTAATAATTTATGAATGCAGATATATTAGAATGTGAGCTGTTTTATAAACGTTTTTATGGTATGACAGTAGAACGATAAGCTGGATAAATATAAGAACTACACGGACAATAACTGTTTAGGGACAATTGTTTGATATTCCAGAGAAGGGATTTTGATTGATTGGTGTTTAACGCTACTTTCAACACTATTGGGCTATACCGTGGTGGTCAGTTTAAATTTATAAATGAAGGATGGGGTTGGGTAGAGAGGGGGTATTATTATTCATTTCAATCTGTCGCTAATCATGCCTATTTTTCAGCTCTTACCAGGCAACCATATTCATATAATTATGAAATCCTTCTGTGCCCCACCCAACAAATAAATAAATATAAAATGGCTCTTATTTCACACAAGTTTAAATTGATTGATTTTATGTTGCTAATTTTAACACCCAGTGACAAATATTTCATGCTTGTTCATGGAAACACGAGTTTAGAAGTCAGGTATATAATATAAAAACGAAGAGATGGAATGTGATTGCTAATAAGGCAACTTTCCACCGGAGTTCAAATATAAAGTGGATGTAAGCAATTATAGACAATCGTCAGGCCTTCAACAATGACAAAAACCTGATACTGTAATGTCGTCTATAAAAGGCCCGACATGAAAAGTGTAAACTATTAAAACGAAAAAAATAACAGCCTAATTATACATAACAAAACAATTTACAAAATATCAAATATGAGTTGAGACATGAACAAACAACGACCACTAAACTACAGGCATCTGACCTGTAACAGGTAAATAAAGAATGTGACAGGGTTGATATAGAAACGAAGATCTGGTATGATTGCAAATGAGACAACTCTCCATAAAAGACCAAATGACACAGAAATCAACAGCTATAAGTCACCGTACGGCCTTCGACAATAAGCTAAGCCTACATCCCCTATAGTCAGCTATAAAAGACCCCGAAATCACAAATGTAAAACAATGCAATCGAGAAAACTAACGGCCGATTTCATGCACACAAAAAAATGAACGAACACAAATATGTATAACAAAGCAACAAACGGCAACCACTTTATTACAGGCTCCTGACTTGAGACAAGCACACACATACAGAATGTGGCGGGGTTAAACAGGTTAGCGGGCTCCAAAATCCTCCCCCTAATCTGGGACAGCGGTGTAACAGTACAACAACATGTTTGTGAGCACTCAATCCATCCCGAAGCTGGGACAGTGGTGTAACAGTACAGTAAAATAACAACCTGCACAATCATTTCTCAAACTGTTTTCTTTTTTTTTTAATCCGTTGCCGCGCGATTCGTACTGATTGATAACTCAATCTGAAAGAACAAGATTTATTTCAGTTCTATTTGTTATTAGCTTTGAGCAAATTTCCAGTAAGTGCAAATACACTTATGTCGGTGATTTGTGTCTATGGTCTTACTGTTAGTTTTGTGTGTGTCTCGTTCCGATCTTTTCAGTTTATCTAATTGCAACTGTCTGGTTTACGTTGTATATAGATATATGAAGATTTATTATGAGTGCCGATGAGACAACTCTTCACCCAAGTCATAATTTGTAAATGTAAACCATTATAGGTCAAAGTACGGTCTTCAACACGGAGCCTTGGCTCGAACCAACAGAAAGTTATAAAGGGCCCCAAAAAATTACTAGTGTAAAACCATTTAAAGTCTAATCTATTTAAAAAAAAACTGATATACTTGCATATAAATCCATACACAATGGAAGTTTTTGAAAAGTGGACCGAGCGTTTTGACCATCGAAAATTTGCAATAGAAATACTAGTTAGGACCACACAATTTTAATAAAGCAGCCAGTGCGGGACTCGCACGAACGCCAAATTTAGCTAGAGGGGCGATATTCTGACGCGTTTTTTTTAATTATTGGTCACCCATGTTTAGAAAGCAAGGGGGGAAATCCAAACAATTATCGACCAATCACAAAAGTTGTTCCAAATTTGACCTTAAGACGTCAAAGAATTTCTCAGGATGCAATTATTGCATATAAATAAAAAATTATCATACCAATTGAATAAAAAATATTGCATTCAAATGATTTTTATATTCAATTGGATAAAAAATATTGCATTTGAATGCAAATTATACTATTTGAATGAAAAAACATACCATTCAAATAAAAAAATATTGCATTTAAATGAAGAAATATACCAATTAAATAAGAACTTATTTCAAACGGGAAAGCACATCCTCATTTTGACGGAAATGTTGTTAACCTTGCCCGGAAATTTAAAAATGATCCATGTAAACTTGTCGCTCCTTTAAATAAACTTATTCTAAAAGGTTACACATTCAACACTGTAGTAAGATCATTGAATATTGTTTTTATTGGTATTAATATTGATTTTGTTATCAGTAAATTAAAAGCTAACTAAATATTACTAGTATGTTATATACATATATATATAGGTCATGTTTTTCTCTGGCTGTTTATGACGTCTTTACGCTAAATCTATTGGATGTTGGATGTGTACGGATTGATTGTCTAGTCTTAGATGCATGATTTTTTATTAGTTGTTAGTGGCTTTGAACTAGCTGTCAGATAACTGCGAGTACTCTCAGATCTGTTCATTGCGTACTCTCATTATGTAAACTGGGTCAAATACCTATTAGTAAATTACACGATATTTTCAAAGAGTGTGACACCATCTCATTCTTCAGCCCACTGTATGAATATTCTCGTATAATTACAGTTTTTTGCCACCATAGGCTGTTCCCGCTTATCGACAAACCTGAAGATCATAAACGTCATTTTTTGAAAAGTAAATATATTAGTAGAGGTATTGATTTTATCAACTTATCTAGTATATTTAATGACTCTACCGTTCAAAACTTTATACCTCCCTATTTTGATAATATAGAACCACCTATAATTTCAAACACATACAAAAAAACCAGCAGAAGTTTAATTCTTAATTACACGTCAGTTACATCAGACGTGAATATAGAAAGTAATACTCCCTTAACTTGAAACTGTGAATCGTCAAAGTTTAGATATGTTCCCTATGGCCATGTTATTACAGGGGACCTCAATATCGTACAGGACAGAGAGGTTAAAAACTTTTTGAAAAAAGGACCAAAATATCGTCCTCCATCTAAAATAGATTGGAAAGAGTGTCGTCAAGTCATCAAAGATGCTCTTTCCTCATTTTGTAAAAAATGGTGTAAACGGGAAAAATCTGATAAAAAATCTCTTGATTCTTATCTAAATAGATGTATGAATGTGGTAGATAAGAGAATATCACATTTTGAAAATAATTTAGAAGTAAATAATACAGTACATAATACACCTATTTCCAGAATGAGAAATAAACTTCAAATACTTTCAAAGCGGTTTGTGTTTGTACCGGCCGACAAAGCAGCCAACAATATGGTGGTGGTATGCCGTAAATACTACACGGACGTTCTTAAGAATAAAATTTTAAATTCATCTACATTCAAGTCCGTCCGCTTCACAGAGAGTCATATAGTAAACAAGCATATCACAACCACATCAAAGCTTAAGACTTCTTCTGAACATTTGAAGGTCCCTTCTATGTATTGGCTACCTAAACTACACAAACAACCATTTAAATATCGTTTCATCTCGGCCTCTAGTAAGTGTTCTACAACTAATCTTTCAGTGCTCTTAACTAGTTCATTAACTACTATCAAAGAGCTTATCATAAACTATTGTAATAAAATATATGAACATAGTGGTATAAACCATTTTTGGAGTGTAAAAAATTCTTTGGATGTTTTAGATACATTACGTGCTTTTGATGGTCCTTTTGAATCTGTTAATAGTTTTGATTTTCCTACTCTTTACACTACACTTCCACACTATCTTATTAAACAAAATTTTTCGTTTGGTAAAGCTGAATGTAGATTTATTTGCTGCAACTCATTTATAGCCTTCTTCTCAAATGAGAAAGGTAAATATGATAGATATACTTACTGGAGGTGTGATGAGATGATTGAAGCTGTTAATTTTCTCCTTGATAATATTTATGTATGTAATGGTTTATGTCTACAAGTTTAGTTGCCACATTCGAGTATAGTCTCAACCTGTATATTTGTGATGCATTTTATCAAAAACAATATTTTTTGGAAAATTAAGGCTGAACACAAATTCTGCCACGTCTATTGATTTAATTTTGATGTATTTATGATTAAAAAACCTGATGCATGTGGATTGTATTGTCAAAACATTCCGTATTTATGGAATAAAAGTATTCTAGTTTCCAATTAAAAGCTAAGCATTTAAATTTCAACCAATTTGGAAACATGCGAAATTTTGCAGCAAAAGGAGGTCTTGCCGAGCCTACTCCATGTATATTCTTTTGTTAACAAGACATCATTCAAGACAAAAACAGTTTGTATAGGAGTAACCCCTGGTGCTTTGACAGAAGAATAATCTCATAATGGATATGCTTTATAAAAAGTACTAATGAAGAATCAAACATTCCTCGAGTAATTACCAAAAAGCACGTACATTCTGACCTGTAAAAGAAACAATTTTAAACTATAGATTTGATACTGCTTGCAAGAATTCCCATGCATGTAATTATTCATCGTATACTTATGTGTGAGGTCATCATCTTTTCATAAAAAAATGACTATTGTTTTATATGAAAATATAAAAATAAAGCAAATACTGAAACGACATCACAGTTTGTGAAATTATAATCATACTAAGCCTTTTCGTTATTCCTGTATGTAGACAAAGATTTCATATTCAAGGGCACCGTCGTTCATACACGGACAAATGCTTGTTATCAACATATCTTATATGTCAATAAACATTTTACCCGCGTTCAATAACTGATGACATTTGATTAGGAATGTAAGTTTCACAAAGGCATGGTTACATTAGAACATGTACAACAATAGATCTTTATGATTGTCAACATTCTTTTAAGATTGTTATCGTATCTCTTACTACTTAGAACAATCATTCATAGTAATCTTTGCCAAGAATCAACAGAAAAGGGCATCACTAATAAAGAAAAGGGTCAACCGAAGAACAACACTTATCATTTATATCAGTTTAAAAAAATTGAATTAAATAAAACAATGTTCGAATTTCTTAATTCCGGAATACACAATTGCAACAGAAACAATATAGGTTTCGATAGGATTGATGTATTCGATTCAGGTAAGCAAAAAAGTCAATTTCATTTAATACTACGAAAAATAAAATACAAATTAAGAAACTCAGCTAGGTTAATAAAAATTTAACAGCTTTTAAAGAACAAAATTGAAGAAAATTTTATTAATCGCATAATAAACATGTATTCACGAGTATAAATTGGTACAAGTTTTACTGGCAACTCCAATTCAAATTGACTAAAATGTTATTTTCATTGTCCTGTAAGAACTTGTTTTCGCTTCTTTATCTTGTGACTATAACGCCATCCCGAGTCAATCATATATAATCAACTGTCAGTTATTTTGTCCCTTTTACAACAGATACTGTACAATGTACGTATAAGGTGTAGAATTTGAAAATAACACTTATATAATTATGTGAATCCGAAATTCTTTTATTGATTATTACTTTACCAGAACCACTCAAAAAATTTGAACTCAAAGGTTATAAATGACATAAAGACAGGAGTATGACAAAAAAATAAATATTCAAGGAATATTAAAATGCATGTAATCAGATATAGGAAATTGTGGCATGAGTGACAATGAGAAAACCTTTCATCTAAGTCACATCATTAAAGATTGCATATTTTGGCGTTAATATTGATTCACTTATAGGGTCTTTGCATCGGCACTAAACAAATTTATTAAAAAACCAGTTGTTGGCATGACACGGGTTATGTTCTTCTCACATATGTTATGATGGTATGATACTAAACCCCTAACGTGAAGGGTTGTACCTGATATTCATATAATGAAATCATAATCTTTCAATCAGTTTAATTGAAGTCTGGAGCTGGCATGTCAGTTAACTGCTAGTAGTCTGTTGTTATATATGTATTATTGTCATTTTGTTTATTTTCTTTGGTTACATCTTCTGACATTAGACTCGGACTTCTCTTGAACTGATTTTAAAATGTGCGAATTGTTATGCGTTTACTTTTCTTCATTGGGTAGAGGTATAGGGTAGGGTTTAGATCTCATTAACAATGTTTATCCCCGTTGCATTTTTGCACCTGTCCAAAGTCAAGAGCATCTGGCCTTTGTTAGTCTTGCCTTATTTTAATTTTAGTTTCTTGTGTACAATTTGGAAATTAGTATGGCGTTCATTATCACTGAACTAGTATATATGTGTTTAGGGGCCAGCTGAAGGACGCCTCCGGGTGCGGGAATTTCTCGCTACATTGAAGACCTGTTGGTGACCTTCTGCTGTAGTTTTTTTATGGTCGGGTTGTTGTTTCTTTGACACATTCCCCATTTCCATTCTCAATTTTTTTACAATTAATAAAATTAAACCATTATAGATCAAGGTACGGTCTTCAACACGGATCCTTGGCTGACACCGAAAAAGAACTACCGTCCAATCACAACAATGTTGGAAATTTGACCTTATGACGGTAAAGAATTTCCAATAATGCAATAATTGCATATAAAAAAAATACTATACCAATTGAATAAAAAAATATTGCATTCAAAAGAAAAGTTATACCAACTAAATAAAAAAGTATTGCATTTAAATGAAATTTGTATAGTATTTTTTTTTTTATTTATATGCAATAATATCCTCTGATGATATATCAATTTTTAATGTCCTGGATCCTCAGAGCCATTGCAGGGTGGCAAACATCAAAAGATTAAAAAGCCTTCCAGGATGTTATAATTAATTGGACTAAGCCACCTCTGTTTGCTGCATGTAGAAAAAAAAGCCTTAATTACGACAGCAGAACCCACAAGAAGAGACATGAGTTGTGATGCTCTCCTGTTTTATGCTGCATATCATTTTACATTTAGGATTCGTTGCTGAGTTTTTTTTACTGTTCCCATCTGAGATTCCCTTTAATAGATTTTTTTTCAAATCTCACAGTACTTCAAAAACTTGTATATGTCTTTGCATTCAAAACATTTTTTTTATTCAGGGCTTTTAATGATGATTTAACTTTCAATACTGCATTGGGAATCTCTAATGATTTGTATTCAGCAAATTGCAAGATTGTACGTTTAGCTATTATCTAGACCCGTACAAAATGTATGTAATAAGATACGTTTAACAGGGGCGGATCCAGAATCTCGGTGTCTAGGGGGGATAGAGTTCAAATTTAGATATTTATATAGAGATGTGTATGTGCGAGTTTTTGCAGTTATGGTGTGTGTGATGTGAGTAGGAGTTGGTTCAGATCAAAGATAGTTTCTATAATTCCATATTTTATAGTTTTTACCATTTCACTCTATTTTTTATCCTTTGATCTCTATTATATTTGTCCTAAACATGCGTGACATATTTGCAACTGGACATAAGGCAACCAAAAAACAATCAACGTATTTTTTATATTTCATCATTTCTTTATTATATTATCTATAGGTTTGGTCCCGCCCTTTATCTATTTTTTCACATTATTTTCTCTTTGTAAACCCAATTCCTGTCCTGACCAATTCCTGTCCTGATAAATTGTGACTCAGACTCAGAAAAGATGTTTAACCCCGTCACATTTTTGCGCCTGTCCCAAGTAAAGAGCCTCTGGCCTTTTTTTAATCTTGTATCATTTTTAATTTTAGTTTCTTATATATAATTCGGATAATACAGTATGACGTTCATTATCACTGAACTTGTATACATATTTGTTTAGGGGCCAGACGAAGGACACCTTCGGGTGCGGGAGTTTCTCGCTTCATTAAAGACAAATGGTGACCTTCGGCTGTTGTCTGCTTTATGGTCGGGTTGTTTTCTCTTCGACACATTCCTCATTTCTATTCTCAATTGTATAGCATCATATATATGTGGTTTTTTAAACAAGAAACATATTCATATTATAATAATTTACTGTATGCTAGTTCTTATAAAAATACAATAGCATTTTAATGATGATTAAATATATGTATAAATATTTAACAATGTCAATTGTTTTGGAAAAAAGGGAAGGGGCAAGGCTTTTTAAAACACATTAATGGTGCGTGTTTTTTGTTGTTCTCCGGTAGTGAGCCAGAAGAAGTCCATTTCTGTTGTTTTTTGCATTGGATAGATCATCTGGCTTTCTCCTTTTTAATAGATTATTTAGACGGCAGAGGCACATAACAAACATATGGCGTCATTTAGCCCAAATGATATTAATGAATTTATGAATGCAGATTTATTAGAATGTGAGCTATGTTATAAACGTTTTTTTTTATGGTATGACAGCCTTAGTAGGACATCCATGTAGGACGATAAACTGGATAAGTATCACACCGCCGGACAATTCTGTTAAGGTACGATTATTTGATATTCTAGGGAATGGATTTTGATTGACTGGTGTTTAACGCCACTTTCAGCACTATTGAGCTATTCCGTGGTGGTCAGTTTAAATTCATAGATGAAGGATGGGGTAGGGAAGAGAGGGCATTATTATTAATTTTTATCTGTCGCTAATCATGCCTATTTTGTAGCTCTTACCAGGCAACCATATTCATATATGAAATTCGTCTGACCCTCCACCCCAACCAATAAATAAATATCAAATCGTTTTCTTCTTATTCAACACAAGTTTACATTGACTGATTGTTTGTTGCTTATTTGTAACACCCAGTGACAAATAATTCAAGCATGTTTAGGAAAACACGTGCTTAGAAGTCAGGCATATAATATAAAAATAAAAGAGATGGGATATGATTGTTAATAAGGCAACTATCCACCGGAGTTCAAACATGAAGTGGACATAAACAATTATAGAAAATCGTAAGGCCTTCAACAATGACAAAACCTGATACTGTAAAGTCGCCTATAAAAGGCCCGACATGACAAGTGTGATCAATTCAGACGAAACACTAACGGGCTCATTATACATAACAAACCAATTTACAAAATATCGAATATTAGTCGAGACCTGAACCAACGACAACCACTAAATTACGGGCTCCTGACCTGGGACAGGCAAATAAAGAATATGGCAGGGTTGATATTAAACGAAGATGTGGTATGATCGAAATGACACACCTCTCCACAAGAGACCAAATTACACAGAAATCAACAGCTATAAATCACTATACGGCCTGTGACTATTAGCAAAGCCTACACCGAATAGTCCCCGAAATCAAAACTGTAAAACAATTCAAACGAGAAAACTAACGGCCGAATTAATGTACAAAAAAATGAACGAGGCATAAATATGTATAACACAGCAATTCATCAAACGGCAACATTTAAAACAGACTCCTGGCTTGGGACAACCCCATACATACAGAATGTGGCAGGGTTAAACATGTTAGCGGGATCCCAATCCTCACCCTGACCTGGGACAGTGGTGGTCAGGGTTTTCGCTGTGTGGCTGTGTGGCGATAAAAATTCGTCATTTGCGAAAGAATTTGGCGAAAGAAATATAGAACGATTTGTTTTCCTCCATCTTGTTTATTTACTTTTTTTCCAGTTTCTCGGACTTTACCCGATCAGACAATACTCGGAATTCACCTTGACCTCATTAAGATTTGGACCGAAAATCAATAATCAGCTGATTGCATTTTATAGCTACCGACAACAAAGGACACCCTAATTAATAAAGGTGTTGCTTGAATTGTTTGACAAAATGATATGGTTAAATGGCTTCCGCTAAATGTCACATACAGAATTTATTTACCACTTTGAGACGCACGTGTTAATCAATGCTCTTCAACTTTTTACTTGTTTGGCTTAATAAATATTTTGATATGAGCGTCACTGATGAGTCTTATGTAGACGAAACGCGCGTCTGGCGTACTAAATTATAATCCTGGTACCTTTGATAGCTATTTGACGTCTCCTCTCATTTTAAAGATAGTTTAGAAAAGCTGTTGTTGTGACGAAAAATGTTCAAAAGCAAGATATATCTCCGATTTAAAACTTTAATATCCTTTGACTTTAATATACTAGGTAATAGATTAGGGAGACTACTTTAAAGTCGTTTGAGTGACACACGTGTTTCAAGCATAGTTTTACGTCTCAACTTTTCCCTTTACGATGGTCAAGAAAAAGAAAACTAGCGTTATGAAGAAATCTATCAAAAAGGTTGGGAACCCCTCGAATGAAAGTAACCCTTCAATGTAATGACTACACATGAAATGAGGGATCAATTTCATGTGATAAAAGCTTTTGTTTTGTTGTAAAAACCACTTCTTAGTACAAAAGGGCACATCAGTAATTTTCTTTTAAAGAAACGTTCCCTACGAACTATACTGGTATTATATGATCAAAACATGTCCATTAATTTTGTTATATTTCAGGACTTGTATATTCTTTATTAATAAAAGTATAGTGGCCCCCTCATTTAGAAAAGTTGTTTAAAATACAATGAATATTTTTTCCTTTTAAGTTAAACAAATTCTGTTGTTTTAAAGTTAATGTTTAGTGTTTATTCATTAAAATATAGACTCTAAAATAAGTGTGAGAGAATAATAATAGACACAATGGGGCAAAATCATCCTATTTTAGGGAGGGGGGGGGGGGGTAGAAAAAAAGTAAAATTTTAAACGAAAAATATATTTATGCTACTTGGCGAACAAAATAATAAAGTGGCGAAAAATATATTGTTTTGGCGAAAGAGGTGGCGAAATAAATAATTGACCCAGGGGAAACCCTGGTGGTGGTACAGTACAACAACATGCTTGTGAAGACTTAACCCATCCCGAAGTTGCGACAGTGGTGTAACAGTACAATAAAAGAACAACCTGCACTAGTCAGTTGCAATTAGATCAACCAAAAAGATCGGTACGAGAGACACACAAAAACTAAAATTCAGACAATCGACACAACACGCCGACATTAGAGTATTTGCAATTACCAGAATTTTGCTCAAAGCTAATAACAGCTAGTACTGAAATAAATCTTGTTCTCACAGACTGAAAGAGGGACGAAAGATAACAGAGGAACAGTCAAGCTCAAAAATTGAAAATAAACTGACAACTCCATGGCTTAAAATGAAATGACAAACAGACAAACAATAGTGCACATAACACAATATAGAAAACTAAAGAATAAACAACACGAAGTATCAATCAGTACACAACGCACAGCAATTGATTTATTAAAAAAAAAACAGTCTGAGAAACGTCTGGTTTACGTTGTATATAGATATAAGAAGATTTGGTATGAGTGCCAATGAGACAACTCTCCATCTAAGTCACAATTTGTAAATGTAAACCATTATAGGTCAAAGTAAGGTCTTCAACACGGAGCCTTGGCTCAAACCGAACAGCAAGCTATAATGGACCCACACAAAAATGACTAGTATAAAACATTCAAACGGGAAAACCAATGGTATTTAATCTATTTAAAATAACGATATACTTGCATATATTTCCATTTACAATAAAAGTTTTTGAAAAGTGGTTGTCCAAACGATTTGACTATCAAAATTTTTATATAGAAATGATAGTAAGGAACAAAAGATTTTTAACTGCCCGAGCATGAACTTCCACGAATGCCGACAAATAACGACCAATCACAAACGTTGTTGCAAATTGCATCATTACCGAACTGAACAAAGAAATAACACGACGGGTGCCGTATACGGTGCAGGAAATGCTCACCCTTCCGGAGCACCTGATTTCACTCCCAGTGTTTAGTGGAGTTCGTGTTGTTTCTTAATTATTATTTATAACTGTTGAAGTAAATGTCCTTTGGTTTTGTGAGTCTTTGTTTACTCCTTGGTTGTGATTGTTATTGTCTTGACCTTATGACGTCAAAGAATTTCCCATAATGCAATAATTGCATAAAAATAAAAAAAAAAATACTATACCATTGAATAAAAATTATTGCATTCAAATGAAAAGTTATACCAATTGAATAAAAAATGTTGCATTTAAATGAAAAAATATTGCATATAATTGAAAAAAAAATAGCATTCAAATAAAAATATATTGCAATTCAATGAAAGAATATCCCAATTAAATAAAAAATATTGCATTTTAATGACACATTATGCTATTTGAATAAACATTTTTGATTTAATGCAAATATATTGCATTTAAATGAAAAAATATACCATTTAAATAAAAAAATATACCATTTAAATAAAAAAAAAAATATAGCATTTAAATGAAGAAATATGCCAATTAAATAAAAAATAAAAAAAATATTGCATTTGAAATACAAATTATACCATTTGAATAAAAAAATTGCAATTAAAATGAAAAATATACCATTAAAAAAGATATATAGTAAATTAAAGAAGAAATATACCAATTAAATAAACAATATTGCATTTTAAACGAAAAATATCGAATTTTTGCAACCAATACCATGGCATAGTATATGTATGTTTTATTATATCAGGTAATTTTGATTGGCAGACAGCAATCTCGCTTCATTCTGAATTTAACATTCATTTCAAAATGAAATGTAACATTCATGATGACATGTGTTTCCACAATAAAGTGCACAAAGAGTCATGTGAAAAACTTGATAGAAATGGTGTTTTCATGATCTTAGCTAAAAAAAGTAATTACAAATTTTGGATGCTTCTCTTAGCAATTTTATAGGTTTGCAAAATCGTTGACTATGCGCACATTTTTAGAATGAAGTTCTTCAGTCAACGCTTTTACACCCAAGTCAATTTACAAAAGAAGCATTCAATTCTTAAACTGTTAAATGCTTACATTTATTTTTGTTTGTCACCGGCATAGTTTATTGCGAACTTAAACTGTTAAAGGTGTATGTAAAGGGTATTTAAAGTCTAAGGTTATAAGTCGGTAATTAATGGCACGTGTCTTTGATTTAAAGAATTAAAACATAAGCAAGAAATCTTATTAAAAAAAAACCACATGTAATTTAGTAGTCCTCCATATTAAGTTGTTTAATGAATTTCATTTGCTTATTGATATATATAAATAAGGTAAAATAAAAATCATATTTAAAATTTGTGCAATTCAGTGCAATACAAACGATTCGGAGATGAAAACAGTAAAAAAAGCTCAGCAACCAATCCTTAATGTAAAATTATTTGCGGCATAAAACATTGAGAGCACATATTGCAGATACTCGAAAATACTAAATTCACGCGGTATACAGTGCATGTTCTATGCTACCTATGTGTTTTTAATGTGTAGACAAGGGGAGTTTCTTCGGAAAGGGTTTTCATTGGAGGCGTTTTTTTGGCATGCACCCAGGCATATGTTTCTATCCATAGACAGGTTGTGTGTCAAATAAATCATTATTACTTGTCACACGCATTTTTTGCTCGACCTGGCCATTATAAGAGGAGGATTTAGGGGCAGGTGTCCACCTTTTCTGAAAAAAAGAGTTGATTATATAGGGAATCACAGAAGCATGACCGGAGCGGGTCCCCTCCTAGGCAGTCAGTTAGCCCTCCCTTATGAAAAATTCCAGATCCGCCACTGATTATTGGCATTAACAACCAGTGCACGAACTCTCCCGAACACCAAAGTTAGTTTGAAGGGCGATATTCCGACGCGTCTTTTTTAAATTCTTGGGCATTAATGTTTTAGAAAGAAAGGGGAGAAATCAAAACAATTAACGACCAGTCACAAACGTTGTTGTAAATCTGCCCTTGTGACGTCAAAAAATTTCCCATAATGCAAATATTTCATATAAATAAAAAAAAAACCTACTATACCAATTGTTTAAAAAATATTGCATTTAAATGACAAATTATACCATTTAAATAAAAAAAGTATTGCATTTAAATGACAAATTATACCATTTGAATACAAAATATTGCGTTTAAGTTAAATATTACAGCAATTGAATAAAACATATAAAAATTTAAATGAAAAAACATACCATTCAAATAAAAAATAAAAAATAAATGAATAATTTTACCAATTGAATAAAAAGATATTGCATTTAAATGAATAAATATACCAATTGAATAACAAATGTTGCACTTAAATGAAAAATATCAAATTTTTGCAACCAATACCATGCCATAACCTAAATACCTTTTCTGACTTCTTTTACAAAAACTCCTACTACAACAGTTTACATACTTCCAACCACGCTCTCTATGAATTATACTATCGAAAATACAACTTCCATGCAAACATAAAATTATAAAATAGTTGGTATAATTTGGTATAATTTGGTAAAATAACCAGTTGGTAAAAGTACGAGTTGGTTAAAGTATGACTTCTAAATATTAGGTGCGAGTTGGCTGAGTACGAGTAGCAAAGTTAAGAGTAGATATGAATCATTTGAATTAACTTTTAATTCAACACTAAGTTAATGTAAAACTATAACTACGACCGCGCTATACTGATTGACAAAACATTGTTGAATTTCATTGTTTCCGAATATTAACACTATTCTTTGTGATCTGCATACCTTTTACCAAATCGAAAACTAAATTAGTCACACCTCTGACGTGCAATATTTTGCAGCATATATCAAATTCCCCAAATGTTCAAGTCGTTTATATTTCATATGAAATGTTGTTGAAGTTCGGACCTTATTACTAATGAAGCATTCCGTGTATATCATTAATATTAAATCCTAGTTATTAAATAGCATCTATACACAATTGCAATAACGCGGAGTACATACTAGTAAATTTTAAAAATAATCATGAAAAATGAATGCAATATTGTGGTAACTCATTTTAATCAGAGTATCTAAATTTCTACTGTTTCTTTCTACTTCTTCAATTGAGAGTGCCAGGATGTTTATTTTTTATTCAAAATGTAAAAATATCACCACAAATGAGTATTTTTGTATATCTCATGCAAGTTTGAAGAACACAAACATTTGACCACATCGAACGAAACTGACCAATATTTATTATGAAAAATCATTTTGCCGCTTATCAAAAATTGGTACATTATTTTAAATGAGGATAGATTGTATGATATAAATGACAAAAGTATTTAAAAACAATGACAACAACATTTTTTTCTGCATCAATTTATAGTGCCAGCATGTCCTCTTTTTGTTCAAAATATGGAAGTGTCACCTAGAATCGATATTTTTTATATCTCAGGCTGGATTGCTTGTCACAATCTAATTTATCAAAGCTGACTGTATTTCACTTTATTATGATTTTTTTGTATAGCTGTATAATAAATGAGTACATTTAAGGATGGATTGTGTCAAATAAATGACAGCAATACTAGTTCACAATGACTACAAAATAACTTTCGTTTTAACATTCTGTCAAAATTTGAATTGTTAATTCAACGCAAACAAAGTGAAATACGATGAAAAATCAAAAGATAAAATGTATGATTATATCTACGAGGAGACTGAAAAAATGGTGAAAAAGCAACGTCAACAAAGTTAACAAATAGTAATAGTTTACAAAGATAGAAACATTCCTAAAGTTATCTCAACATGACATTGTCTTTGCCGAAAAAAGTGGCATTATTCAAGAAAAAGACAAACATAAAAAGATTCCTCTAAATAGCAAGGCAAATTGGGATAAGAAGAAGGAGGATAAAAATAATATTAAAAAACAAATTGTTACAATGACAACCAGAAATAGTTACATCAACGGCAAATGGAAAACAACAATTGAACAAGTGTAGATAAAAGCGTCAAATTTAATATCCCAAACAAACAGGCAAGAACAAAGGACCGCCCACCATGGATATCTAGAGATCTCAAATGACTACCGAAAGAGGGATCGGCTGTATACGAAAATCAAATTGGTATGGCAAAACAAAATCTCTGAGAAATACAAAACAATCACGCAACAGGTATAACAAGGCCTGAATATATACACCAGAATATAAAATCATCGAAAATCATGGCTGTATTGAAGCATTCTGGAATTCATATAGCACAAAAGAAGTGACGGAAATAAAGTATCATCACTGACAAATTAAAGAAAAGAAACCAACCAATTGCCTAGTTATTTACCTTTTCTAGGTTTTGACAAAGTAATCTATTCACTTCAGATCCATGAAATAATCCAATACAGTATGCTACGTACAAATATCGTTATACATTTTCAGTTGACACCATGATAAAGCAACTGGACTGGCAACAATTAAAAGAGAGACGATCAGTGAAAATGATGTGTATGATGTACAAAATAAGTAATGATCGGGTTAATATATACGCAACATCAAGGCCGAAAAGCCGAGTATCAAGAGCAGTTTTTACTGAATGCTTCATGGTTTCCTCTTAAATTGCAACACTGACATTAGGAAAATGTCGTTCTACACTGGTTCTCCGTTAAAGCGCCCATTTTATGACGTTATTTTGTCCCTCCGTAAGAAAGCAAACCCAACGACTTTCAGTTATATACCCGTAGCTTGTTATACTTACATCTGAGAATTTTAGAATTCTTTATTATCTATATTTTAAATTTTTATAATATTGCACAACGATCGTGATCGTACCGGCCGTCCATAATGTTTTCTTCGAAAAGCTGAAATTTCCATTGATAAATAAAAGACCAAGCAGGACAAAATATTTAGTACAGTATAGAGTGTAATATGAGTTAAATTTGATCATAAGGTTACCATAAATAATGTTGTTTATAACAATGGTCATTTATTCCAAGTTACATCAGTCTGAAAAACGAAGCAAAGTTGAAAACTGCAGAGATTTGTTAAGCGTGTAATCTCCGTGGAATGGCCAATTCTTAAAAAAACATCAATTATGAAAACAAATTTCACATTCAACAGATCGATATGGATGTCAACATTAAATTTTAGTTTAACTCCGATCTTTAGATATGAGACAATATCTGAAAAAGTCTAATTTCCATGTCCCGCACTTCACCAGGAATTATTTTTTTATTCGAACATCTTTTTTGAAAATTTCAAGTTTCAGTATAAACTAAATTATATAATGCACCATGGCCTGCCAATTAAACACTCATTCTTATATTTCTTCCAATAAATTATTGTAATTTAAATGTTCAACCCCCCCCCTAAAATCATGTTGTCCCCTGTGTTTTTTTGAAAACTAAATCATTCAAATAATATCCAAATTAATTAAACAGGCGTTCGATTCTCACATATATGATATATTATATAATAAACTTGCCCCTAATTTGTCTTTTTATGTTATAACTATAGCATGTAATAAAATTTTGCAAATTTTAACAGAAAAAAAATTTGTCCCCAGGGGTGATTTCCCTCCTGTTACCAATGGGTTTTTTTACCTGTGGAAACGTTTACAAGACCAAGAGTTATTTTCCCATTATGTATTGTGAAGAGCATCATTTCCTGAATGCATAAATACAAAGAAATAGTTGGAAAGGCGGCCAGGTTTGAAAATTCAAGCCCATCCAAGGTAAGAATTTGTAGAAAAATACTTATTGGTGTTCTATCCTGTTACAGCTATTTCTTACACTTTCTGAGAATATTTTTAAGTGTGCACCACAGCATTAAGTGTGTTTTTATATCATCTTTTTAAAAGTTATATGTCACAGGAAATACACTTACATTTAATGTGATAAAAAGGACAAAAACTATCGCGTAATTCCTTTCTGTTACGTTCTGTCATGTTACCTGATAAAAAGTTACAGCATAACCATCATCAGTAACAGGAAGGATGTTCAAGACAATTTTACTGAAGAATCGAAAAGTTAATCTACTATATGCCAACCATTTCATTTAATATAAGTTATCACCACCATATTAAATAAATTTCAAAATAATATACAGTAAATTGAATAAAAAATAGGTTTTTTGCTTTTGATAACAGCAGAGAACATTGTGCAATTCTAGTATAGTAGATACATTTGTAGTAACAGAAAGGAATTTATTTTAGAATTTTTCATTACCTAGGCAGATTTTTCATCTTGCAAATACAGTTTCAAAGGATAAATGACATTGTTTGCTGTTATCTTCCAATTGTGACCAATTTAAAATGATGTATTTTTCTTAAACATTAAAGTAAAGCAGAAAAATCCTTTCTGTTACCAACTCTGTCCTGTTACCGTTGTGCTGTTACTCAAGATTCTTTCATGTTGCCGACATATCTGACTATATTTACGTATATTTCTAAACCTTTTGTATTGCAAATGCTAAAATCAATAATTGGCATTTGATAAACTATTGCAGGATATACTAGTAAACCACAAATAGTGTCTTAAACTTATTCCTTATTCCCATTAGAAACTTTTTAAAATTGATTCACTTTGGTAACAGGAAAGAACTGGATTTTTTTTGTACCATTTTTAAAATAGCCATTGTTTCCTTATTAAACAATTGTTTGAATTACAGACAACAGTTCCTAGATCCCCAATGTGTGTTCTTCGATTTGTGCTATTAAAATACTGGGTCTAAAAAAAATTGTTGTTTTTTCTTATTTCCAAAAATTAGACTTTTTCAGATATTGTCTCATATACATATTATGGTTCATAAATGACGAAATCGTCGAAATGTAACCTCCGTGGAATGTAATCTCCGTTGACATTTTGGTAAAGAGTGCTTTCTATCACGTCCGCACTTTGATCGAGTATGGCGTGCCAAATAAACATATTAGATAGCTATAATGGATGGCGGATATATCACTTACAGATCAATAATATATTGTAATTCAGACGACATAAGAAGACAACATGTAACATTTTTTATAAATCAATTGTTTGGTCCATAATTGTTTGAGTGTACCAAAGTTGCTTCTTTCTCAAATCTAGATGAAGAAAAAAAAAAAAAACGAACCGGATGTTTTTTTATATCAATCGTAATGCATGTAAATAATTTATACCTGTTTTCAATATTCAAGATATGAAGCTTTATGATTAATATAAATTTGATACCGAATTCAATACGATTTAACAAGTATGCAATTGCAAGAAGCCATAAGAATTGCTCTTTCTTTTTTCGTGTTGCACAAGCAGAGAAGCTTTTAGCTTTCATCGAAATTATGACGTCGATTGAAAGGGCCCGATATAAATTCCGTTACATTAATTAACAACACCTTGTACAACATTCTTTTCGAAATTAAAAGGAGTAAGATATAGATTAAACAAAACTATCCGTCACAATGCTATATATATATTACGGTCTGTATTAGGGGAGGAGATCTACATTTCTGCATTCTGTAATTCTTTTGGTCATTTTTCTCTATTCAGTTAGAAATATATGCCCTTCTCTGTAAAATTCTTGGGTTCAGTTCCTGCATTTCAAAAATTCAGTATATAAAATTTTGACAATATATATTGTCTTGTCTGTATCAACAACATAAGTATGACGACACTTCTCCGTATAGCCCCTCTTTTTCATTCTGTCACTGTACTGCATAAATGATACCACGTTTGAAATAATGATAAAATTTGGAGAAAAAAAAAGTATTTTAACTTCTTCGAAATAAGATGGATAGCTGGGATCATAAACAAAAGTAAAGATGATATGACGTATATTTTATCATATTTTCCTTGTGATTCGAGGTACTGGTAATGAAAAGCTGAACGTTCAGTTTGATAACAGTGACAGTACCGGTAGCTAACCGACATTAAGAGAAATCTGAAATCGGATAAAATAAATATTTGATCACCAAAACGATTTTATTATTGATTACTCATCTGTCCAACAAAATATAGAAAGAAACATTGCTTATCAATCAATTTTTTGGTGAATAATGAAATATATTTAATATGTGTTGGTACTAAAAAAATGTTATACCCTAAAATATTGAAGACAATGTCTTCCGTCCTCGAGCATCAGTATGAAAATTTAAGACGTACGAATTATGACAATGTTTTGGTTCTGTAAATCCTTACAATTCCAATCAATGGTCAATTTATATATTTTGGAATTAGAAAGATACCTATGGTTTTATACTCTACCAATCAATGTTACATTCGACTGATTTGAATATTTTTTGTGTGTCATTTTCGTCATATAGCTCACCAACTCTATCTATTCTTTCATATCTTTGGATTTCAAATACTTGTCGCTGGGCGTAAATGATGAAGATAAATCAAAAATAGTGCTCGCTTCGGACGCATGGAATTTATAACTTGTTTTTTTTCGGCCACTATTGCAGATCTTTTTGTTGCTTATCGGATTATCGTGGTCTGACATCTGTCACGAACTATTTTTTTTCTTCAGGTGAATAAAATTAAATAATTGCTAACGCAATGCACGTGAAGGATGTAAGGTTAAATTTGCCTACAATAGAAAACGAAATGAAAGTTAACTCATGCAAGATCGTGATTTTAGCGAAAAACGATGATGCTTATATGAATGTATAAAATTTGCATCGCTTATTTCATTTGACCAGTAGCGTTTACAACCAATTTGAAAGATCAACGTTTCTTTCGAAATGATCTACTAGAATATTGTCAATAATGAATTTAATATGCAGAAAACGTAAAGTTTCATTAATCTTTAAATCATTTATTTCTGTTATTTTCAATTCACCATATTCTTAAGTTTCAAAATTATTTTTTAATCTATAAACCACCTCCTATATCTTGAATTATTTCAAATAACAAAAAAAAAAGTATATGATATTCAAACGGAATACGATGCACAGTTCTATTAGTATAAGAGGATCTACAAAAAGAAACTGTGGTCGTTACTGGTTGTCTACAAATCAAAGTTGCGAGATTAATAAGCTACAACTAACCACCAAAGAGGATGAATAAAATATATATGAATAATGATTTAATATTTTATATTTTGCTGGATAATTTTTTTGTCGTGTCTCTCTCATCATTGTTTTTTTTATATATTTTTATTGAACCTTTTTAAATTCTTTATCAACGACAACGCATGTAACATCTTATTTATTTTTTGAATATTCTTCTCCCGGTCATAAATCTGCATGAAATATTTGTCACTGTACATTCAGAAAACATCAATCAAAAAATCATATCTCCTCTAAAATTGTATTAATATACAAAGTGTAAACCTTTTCAAATAAGTGATTCGTTTAAATTCTAGTCAGATATTATCAGTTACACAGTATGTTAGTGACTTAATACAATAAATACGGGGTCAGTAAATTCCATAAGGGATTTGAGCGAAAATAGAACCTCATATGGATTTTACTGACCCTGTATATATCGTATTAGGTCACTTAACACTGTGTAACGAATTTATCTTGCCGACTATCTTTATTAGTAAAATTAATAGACACTTCTCGTCTCTCCTATTTTTTCAAATTTACAATACATAGAACAAAAAGGTATTAAGGAATATCAAAGGAAGTAACCTATCAAAGATACAAGATCATACAAGGGTTGTGCTTCGGCTTCGAAGAAATTTTTCAAAACAGTTCAAAGCAAAAAATTCATGCGTTATACGCCATACTTGTGCATTTTGAAATTAAAACAGTTGATTTATATATATATGTTTTCGATATCAATATGACCACATCAATTATAATTCATGGTAACACAGATTGGTAAATAGGATGATGACGAAAAGGAGGAGGATTCAGTGGCAAATTATATGCGTATTCGTGTTGAAAGCCTGTTTATACGATTTTATTATTTATCCTGCTTTGTACAAGACTGATATGCTGAGTCGATTGTTTATCGTACAAGTTCGCACAGAAATTTTTTTTTTGAAGATTTATCACCTTAATTTGTGTTCAGGAGATAGAAAAAACTTATACATATGATAATAATGCAGACATGGCTGAATATCATACTTAAATTTCAGCTAACAAGAAAAAAGAAATAAAAGTTTACGTGAATCAATAATATTTTTTTAGCATTTTGGCATTGAAAATCACGACGTCAAAGTAAATAAAATGACGTTAAATCTTTTTTTTATTGTTTTTTCATCTAAACTGTCTCGATCATTACAAATTAACGGTAGCACATTACATGCTAAAATTTATAGGGTGGATAGAATACACTATGAAGATGTTCTATGTTCTTTATAAACAAGTTTTATTGCAATTTATATTTTATCATTTTTTACTCTGACGTTGGGCGCTTTAACGGAGAACTAGTGTCAAGATACCCAAAAACAATACGGAAATGAATTACCTAACCCCCTTCCACTGCCATCGCCCAAGTCTTGATTGCTTCAAAGCTCGATTTACAAAATAGACAAAAAGACTGTTTTAACGAGCGAATGTGTATAGGATTTTAACTGTCAAAGAACCGTTTGGATTTCTGTTTTATTTTGAACTTCATTCACAACAAAATGGCAGACAGTTGATATCGGCACCTCAATCCTATGTCTGGGGCAACGTTATTCATACAAGCGTTATAAAGGCACATATATTTGTATATATTAATCTACTGCATGTTTGTATTATTGTTATTCCTTAAAATGTTCCAAAATGATTGTCAACAAAACAAAACTAACAATTGGAATAAATGTTAAAACTTGATGACTAAATACGTCATGTCTTAATTTTTGTATATTTCAGGCAAAGACAGTTTCTTTGATTGGAGCGTCACTAATGAGTCGTTTATAGACAAAACGCGCGTATTAAACAAATAATTATAGGCTGAAATCTTGATTAGAATTTGGAAAACCAGACCGATTGATAATCGTTTGTAATTGTGACATACCGTATCATAAACGAATACGCATATTGCACTGGGGCATATCATGTCATTAACCGAAGCGCAATATGCAACGGGACATACCGTTGGATTAAACGATACGCACATCGCACCAGGACAGACCGCGCATGTAACCGAAACGCACATTGCACTGGGACATACAGTGCCATTAAGTGATACACAGATTGCACTTGGAAATACAGTGCCGTTAACCGATATACAGATTGCTATGGGACATACAGTGCCGTTCACTGATACGTGCAATCCATTTGGAACTACCTTAACATCGAACGATCACACACAGATCGGACTTATCAATGGATACATCGAGGTTCCCCTGAAATATTTCTTTTGTAGGCCTTTTTGGAGGTAGTAATTGCTTAGATGAATATCCCATATGTAATAAATGGTAAAGGTAAAACAAATAAAATTTCATTTTCAAGAGCTTTCGAATATTTATTGTATAATTTGACACATTTTGTTCAAATAGATGTTTTACATGTTTGTTTCCGGTAGCTCAGTCGTCTTTCATCATCTACGATTGTAAAATAGCAGAAAATAATCGGTCTAGATCTTGAATGTAAATATTACATTGCATTGTCCAAATTGTACATTGTTGTAAGAGAAGAATGTAGTTTTCAATTATACATTTTGTCTAAATGAGGATAATTATGTGTTTTGTCATACTTTTACGACTGTTTTTATATATACATTATACATGTAATATGTAATGGTTGAAATAAATCTGTCATGTCTGTACCTTTGAAATAAAATGGGAGATAACACACATATTGAAACTCTTATGATATCATATATGATTTTGAATCCGGAAGTAAGTGCCCTGACCGTATTTTTAATTTTTATTTTACAGTCCAATATATTTTTGATCTACCAATTTCATGGTTTAGATTTCTTTCTATTACAATAAATTGTGTTTCTATTAATAATGTTTATGTCCAAGACCATATGAGTATTTGGGCTATACACGTATAGTCATGACCATATGCGTAGACTCATATGGTCCGACCGCACTATGAGAAATGCCCGAATTTTGATATGGATTCGTGAAAAATTGTTCCTTGACCCCACCACTTTTTGTTGTTGTTGTAAAGGGGAAGTGATGAAAATGTTTATTTCAAATCGAAATAGATTTTTAAAACCCCAAAAAGAAAATGTAAGCAAATTATTTGGAAGGGGGACGGCAGCCCCTAAACTATTTAATGCTTAAGGATTAGTAAAATTCTAATTGAAAAAAAGTGTTTTATAAAATTATTTGTAAGCACATGCTACTAATCCTACTGGTGCTACGTCATTGAAACCTTTATTATGTTTTGTTAGAGTTTAAACATATACTTGTCTCCAGAAAATTTCATCCATGAAAGATGAATCAAAGATTAAGAAAGGGAAAGTTTTGGTTTACAAATATTTTTTTCTTCCTTTGCTCATCCATCAAAACATCTACCTTTTGTCTATTTTTTTTTCTGTTTCAAGATTGTAATATGTTACGTACTATTGAACTGTTTTACAGGTTTCAATTTAACCCCATCTCTTAAAAATTAAAGAAACCACATCTTCCTATATCTATTGATCAATCAATACAAATAATCACAACACACTTTTACACAGATGGGTACATGTAATATATCATACGGTAATTAGAGAAAGGTTCCGATTTAAGTATTCCTTAGTTAAATGAAAATTCTTATCGAAATATAAGTTTAAGGAACACTTAGGTGAAGATGCTTTATGCATACGGCCGCAGGTCTTCAATACAGCGAGAAGATTCCGCAACAACTTTGGACGACTTTTTCTAGTATGATGTATATAGAAATGAATTCCTACCATATATTTTAACCAAATGACAGCTTCTTATTTAGTATTTGTTTGTTTAAAAACTATTTTTTCAACAAAACATTATGTGTCGCTGTGGGTGTCAGATTTTGCGTCTCATGGGGTAGAGGTATTTACTTTTTAAAAAAAAGTAGATTTGCACATAGTTAGGCCTGTTCCCGATACTTTTTATTTCAAAAATACCTTCTCTGTTATGATGACACTCAGATCAAGATAGTTTTAAAGAAAAACGAGTACATAGTTTAAGAACGTTGGGGATCCGAAATTCCAAAAGGTTGTGTAAAGTACAGATAAGGTAATCTATGCCTGTGATAAGAAAATCCTTAGTTTTTGGAAAAGTGCATATTTTTGTAAAAAGGAAATATATATAAATGACAATATAGTTGATATTCATGTCAACACCGAAGTGCTGAATACTGAGCTGGTGATAATCTCGGGGAAGAAATGTCCAACAGCAATGTCATCGACCTAGTGGTGTAAATACATATACAATCAAAAATAAAAGAGAGGCAAAATCTATGAAAGCACGAACGACAATAACATTACTTAATATTGCATACAAAACAACGATATGAATCGCAATAAATAACGTGCACGCACGGTATTTATAACTAACTAGTTCAACCGCAAACATCCAGTATCCTCGAAAACTGATATGTGCTTATTACCATATTATAGAATTTGTAAATGTTGACATTTGCAAAATCATGATATTTAATAAATGGCTATTATTTATTTTAAATTTATTGAACCATAAAATTAATTTTTGACTCTTCATATTGAATAATCCGCGAAGCGGATTATGTAAAATGTGAAGAGTCAAAAATTAATTTTATGGTTCAATAAATTCAAAATAAATTATTGCCATTCATTATAAATAAATTTCTATCAAAAATAAGGCTCAAAGAACTTTTTATATTATTTATATTAACAAAAACAACGTACACACATGTTGGCGTATGAATACACAACGTCAGAGTGGGCGTGTCGTCATAACAATTGACAACATTGAAAATAAAAGTAATACTTTAAACCAATCAGAAGACAGTAAATACACCAAATTTATTTATTGTTTAATGGAATCTTCAAAGTCAATTGTAATGTTTATACTTATCTGGCAAAGAGTTTTTTTTAAATATAACATCGTAGATGCTAGGATTGACATTTTTTAATTGCGCCAGGCGAACGTTTTTTTTAATTGTCATTTGTTCTTTAGTTGTATTTTTGTGTACATGATGAAAACAATTGGGGTTAATTAATAGATTTTTTTATTTCAGTGATTGATCTATCATTTACTTGTAAGAATCAGTTATGCTTCCTTTAGCTGTCCAATATTTTTAAGATAGAGGAGGGCTATTCTTAAAAATATTGGACAGCTAAAGGTAACATAATGGTTTCTTACAGGTAAATTATAGTCCAATCACTAAAATAAAGAACGGGCAAAACAATAGAGTGACGTCACAACAATGTTTTAAAACAAAAATAGTAAACCCGTTGTGCTAAACTGTACATGTGTTCACACAAATTATTTAATTTAAATTGGGATTTTTTAAGTAGATATAGGAAGATGTGGTGTGAGTGCCAATGAGACAACTCTCCATCCAAATAACAATTTATAATAGTTAACCATTATAGGTCAATGTACGGCCTTCAACACAGAGCCTTGGCTCACACCGAACAACAAGCTATAAAGGGACCCATAATTACTAGTGTAAAACCATTCATCGGGAAAACCAACAGTCTAATCTATATAAAAAACGAGAAACGAGAAACACGTATAAATTACATAAACAAACGACAACTATTGTACATCATATTCCTGACTTAGGACAGGTGAAAACATATGCAGCGGGATTAAACGGGTTAATGGTACCAAACCTTCTCCCTTTTTCTGAAACAATAGGATAACATCACAACATAGAAAGATAAAATATCAATTGGAAGGCTTAACTCAAGCTAAAAAAAACGTAAATTAACACACTATGAACGAATAAATTTGATCTGCGATACCTGAATGCAAATGCATAGTTAATAAAATATTAGAGACAAACATTCAAGGCCAAATAGCAAACAAAGCCATGGCAAGACACCCACCGTGAAATATTTAACCCTTCGAAAATAATCACTTTTGAAAGAAAAAAAAAACGGTTTTCATATCATATACAGGTAAATGAAAAATAACTTTGTCGTTTTAAGTCTACTACTTATGTGTATATAATTTCTTCCAATAATTAGGAATACCAAGAAAGTTCTGTCATATCAATACCTAATTTAACAGTATTCACAAATTGGGGTGAATTTCAACAATAAAACTATACAGTTAGAGCTAGAGCTAGCTAAAACTTCCTTTACAGATTTAAGGAGAATAATCTTGATGTTCATACAAATGTAGTACGAAGAAGTGAAAATTAGTAGATATTCCATATAATCAAAGCTGGTATTGAGCTAAGCTTTTTTTCAACTGATTTAATATGTGTTCTAAAGTTAGAGGACGGTCGACACCTTGAAACTGATTTAAACCTGCCAAACTAGATATGTACCTGTCCTAAGTCAGGAGCCAGTACTTCAGTTGTTGTATTTTTTTTAAATATATTTTGATTCAATATTAATGTTCATATACTCCTTTCCTTCGGAAGTATTATCTACCTCTGACGTGTTCTGTTCTTTTGTTAAGGCCCATTAGTCTAACTCTCTGAAGCATTTACGTTTTTGTTCAGCTTCCAACAAAACGGGTGATCATTTCTCTACAGTCAAGTTTTGTCCGTATTGAAATCGCCATTAAACTTTTTAACACCTATATACTATAAATCA
>CM034356.1:22834280-23088551 GCA_019925275.1 Mytilus edulis
TGTATAGTATGCGAAAGACGATTTAATCATAGTTCACATTTGTTAAGACACATAAAAATACACAATAATGACAGACCGTACGTGTGTAATGAGTGTGGAAAACGATATATTGAGAGAGCAGATTTAAAACGACACATGCTAAAACACACCGAGGACTCAGAGACCAAGGACAGCAGTAATGTGGGTGAAAAACCGTATACGTGTGATGTGTGTGGTAAATGCTTTAGGTATGAAAAAATAATGATAAAGCATATGAAAGCACATGACTTTCTCAAAATAAAAACATCTGATAAAAGTCAAGAAATGTGTAAGAGTAAACCTTCTATTGACATTAAAATTATACTTCACAAATGTAATTTTTGTGATGAAACATGTAGCCAAAAAGGAAATATGTATGCACACCAGAAAACACACAAGACTGACGATGAAAAATTTAAATGTGATGTGTGTGGTAATGGCTTTCCACAAAACATTGAGTTACAAGCGCACATAGAAATACACACTAGTGAAAAACTTTATAAATGTTATACGTGTGGCCAGGAGTATATTTCTAATTCGAATTTAAAGGTTCACATGAGAACTCATACTGGCGAAAAACCGTTCGAATGCGAAGTCTGTGGAAAAAGGTTTAATCATAGTCCACATTTGTCACGACATATGAAAATACATACTGGTGAAAGACCATACGTGTGTAATAAGTGTGGGAAAGGATTTATTGAGAAATCTGACTTAAAACGACATGATATGAAAACACATACTGAAAAACTTCAAAGTGTCTCTAGTAACATGCATTCCGAAGAGAATAAGGCTGTTCTAATATCTAAGGAGGAAAACTCTTCTAAATGTGATGAAGCTGGTAATTCACACCTGAAAGAACATGAGAAAACACAAACGCTTATTACAAATGACGAATCTTTTAAATGTAACAATGAAATCAATAAATTAGACGATTCATGCCCAACTTCAAAGAATCATACGGGAACAGTTAATGGCTACACACACACAACTGATGTTAAGGGTGAAGGACAAAATGAAAAGGAAAAGAAACAGGCACACTTGAAAATATATGCTAGCTTAAAACCTTTCAAGTGTAAGGATTGCGGGAAAGAGTTTTGGAAGGAGAGCAGTTTGCAGACACATATGATCCAGCATTCTGGAGAGAAACCTTTTAAGTGCAACGAGTGTGGCAAAGGTTTTATTGGAGAAAAACCATTGAAGTCACACTATTTAGTACATTCAGGAGAAAGACCATGTAAGTGCAATGAATGTGGTAAAAGATTCATAACAAAAAGTTCTTTAAAGGCACACTTGATAACGCATTCTAGTGAGAGACCGTTTAAGTGTGTTATATGTAACAAAACATTTAAGAAGTGGGCACACTTACAAAATCATGCAAGAATACATTCGACCGAAGACCAGTTTGCATGCGATGTATGCAACAAACGCTTTTCTGAAATAAAAAACTTAAAAAGGCACAGAAGAATACATACAGGAGAGAAACACACATGCAATATCTGTGGGAAGGAGTTTACTTTTATTGAAAGCATGAAGGCACATATGAGAACGCATACTGGTGAAAAACCATACATGTGTTCGGAATGCGGGAAGCGATTCGGTCAACGACAACATTTGAATAGACACATGAAAATCCATACGGGTGAAAAACCTCATATGTGTGATGAGTGTGGTAAACGGTTTATTGATGGAAGAGACATGAGGAGACATTTGGAAACACACACTAGAAAAAATGTTAAGAAGACTAAGAGTTTGTTAAATGGCTGACGACATTGAAAAAGGCGGGAAACATCTTCTGAATTAACTTCACAATAGGGTCGTATTTACATGATTTAAGCAGATCGATGTTTACTAAAGTTTCATTGACCACATATTCATTTGTGTATATTTTGATTTTAGAACTTTGTATTTTGGTTAATACTGTCATGTCATTAGATTGCTACGTCTTATTCCTTTCATTTTGACTTTTAATCGCAGCGTGATGTCGAATTCAAATATGTGCCCAATCATGCTACTTAAAAAAAGGTCGGAAGATCGTACGAAAGTATCTTAACGTTAGTAATTTTATGCCTACGCGTTCAAAAATCTTTAGTGAGAAGAACAAAAAAGTTCAGATTTGATACATACCATTATGTACCTTATAATATCTGTTTTGCAGCACTGTAAATGGATTTCTTTCAATCATAATCAACAAGCAATTATATTTCTCTATATTTACAACTCGTATCTCTTAATTTCATGAAAGGGTCATTTGGTTATTGTATATATATAATAACAATGTATGGCATAGAAGTTTTAGATGGAGCGACAGAGTTAATAATGTAGGACTGCTAAATTTGGTGGTTCCTCAAAAATTTGTATTCCTGTATTTTTCTCAATATCTCAAAACTCAAATTGCATTTTGGTCTAGAATCGTAAAGTAAATGCATGTGGTACTTATACATCTTTGGATTTCAAATGTTTGGCTTTGAGCGTTCCTGATGGTGGTAAATCCAGAAAGGCGCTTCCGACGCAAGAAATTATTGCTCCGCATCACGGTGCGGAACTATTAGTTTCAGTCGAAATACACGCGATCTTGAATAAATTACTTATCACGTATAGATTCAGATTGGTTGCATTAAAATGAGGCTGAAATAAAGCAACAGCTATTGGCTTAAATGAGATAAAGAATAACAGACTTTTCTCGTCCAGGATAAGACATCAATTGCCGGAAAGTTAACTATGTGAATTTCAGTTCTGATCAACTGTCATTAATTCATGTTCGTTTTATTATGCATACATTTCACAGATAAATTCAATATTGAAAGATCAATTATTAATACGTGTTTAATTGCTTTGTAACGCTGCAATTTGCACGCTTTGCTTTGCTAAACAATGTTCCTATACAATGTTTACAAATATGCATTATCTGTATTTTATAACTTCTGACAATATAGGCACACCTCCAGAAAGGCACACCTCAAGAGTCGTGTCTAAATGTTCTAATTGTTTTAATTTTCAACAAGAATTTTTTTAAAGCATGGTTGTGTATAACGCACACTCTAAAAGTACATCCATTTTATATCAATCAATATCTAAATATACCACATTTCCAATACTAATTTAACAACCACATGCACACATATAACCTTAAATTAGTGTAGAGCGAAGCAGTCCATAGCTTTTTAGAAAGCTAAAACTTGTTCAACGTGTTGTTTGAAATTTTCTAATTTCTGAATTTACAGTATAATTGAGAAACAATTTTCCAGTGACACATCTATTGATATACATTGTTATTTTACTGTTGATCTGCCCAACTCAAAGTCTTGGGTGGGGAAGCAAGTTTCACCCATGTCCGCA
Source organism: Mytilus edulis (assembly GCA_019925275.1). Classification (NCBI taxonomy): domain Eukaryota; kingdom Metazoa; phylum Mollusca; class Bivalvia; order Mytilida; family Mytilidae; genus Mytilus; species Mytilus edulis. Next base: position 22,837,635 of record CM034356.1, read on the forward strand.
GTACATTGGTCGTCACGAAGTTTGTTTCCATTTTCTAATTTTAGTTTGCCTCAACCAAATGTTATGAAACATATACACAATGCTTATTACCACAAAATAGAGATCAAGTTTGAATTTTGTTGGTGTCCCTTTAACTGTTCCAAAGTAATGCCCGTTTTGCTTTACTTGTCTTCGTTTGATACTTTAAAAATGGTTAAAACCGAGAACCAGATTAGTTTAGAACTGTATAGTTTGCCTTAAATGGCCTGGTTAACTGAAGAAATCTCTTAGAGTGAACATTTGATCTTAGGAAAACCTGATGGAGTCCTTTTTTTCTGTCATACATACCATATAATATTTTTCGACTTTCATGTAGATTATTTTTTTATCATTTCTGTTAATATAAAAAAGAAGATGTGGTATAATTGCCAATGAGACAACTCTTCACAAGAGACCAACATGACACAGATATATAGAGTATCATACGTCCTTTAACAATGAGCAAAGCCCATGCTGCATAGATCCCGAAATGACGATGTAAAACAATTCACACAAGAAAACCTAGCGGCCTAATTTATGTACAAAAAGTGAACGAAAAACAAATATGTAACACATAAACAGACGACAACCACTGAATTACAGGCTCCTAACTTGGGACAGACACATACATAGAGAGTGTGGCGGGGTTAAATATGTTAGCAGAATCCCAACTATGTATCCATTCAATCTCAAGTAAATCTTTATATAGATAAATTAGTAATGATTAAGAATTTGACATATTTGGAAGACATCTATATAACTACAAGTATTGTTGAAATCTGTATGTTGCCTGCTAAATGTCATTAGTTGTTTTTGTCGTTTGATTGCTGTGTTATTGACGTATAACCTACATCTCCTACAGTTTTAGTTCCGTTATGGTGTACTTTCAAATAGGTGTATGAAAAATCATAACTGAATATAGATTTATTTTTTTCTTTCCCTCAATAATATGCTTAGAGAAAGATGAACCAAGGAGAAATGTACCTCAATTTAGAAAGGTAAATAAACAGAAAAAAAGGTTTCACTTTTTCCAATCTTAAACTCTCCCTATTTTTTCCATTTTTCGTTCAATAACTCAAAAATGCTTTTAGCAGTTTTCATAAAACTTTGGTGAATTGTTTATATTTATTGACGGGAGCTCACTTTAAATTTGTATACGTTTTAGATAACGGAGAAATGTGATTTTATTCATAAAAAAGGGGGGATATTCCAGTTGTCAGACAATGCTTTGAGCAGTTATGAAACTTTTGGTGACGGTTTTATATCTATTAACATAACCTCCCTTTAGTTTTTCATGAATTTGTGATATGACATTGAAAAGTTATCAATTTGAAACTTTATTCTTTGAAAAATCGACGGGTGTAACATGCGCTCATGGCGCAGCTGTTAATTTTTTATTTTATGGAATTACACCCCTTTTAAAGTCTAGGATCAGCCCCTTAAGGTAAAAGTACATTTGAACTGTGCAGTATATCTGAGGTAGTTAATGTACATAAGGATGAATAAAAAATAAAGCTATTAATCGGGTTACATGTTTATAATTATCAAGGATATTGTTTGCCAGATATTAAATTTTAATGTTTTAGATACAATATAATTTTATATAGTAAAGTTACATTGAAAATTAACAAAAATGCGAGTAATTTAATACATTGCATGCTTCGTTCCAAACTAATTTCTTTGCAATAATTTTTACATCGCAAAGAATAATCAAGAATTTCAAATTAAATATGAATTTTAATAGGTTCATTTCACTTAAATTTTGCTTCTAATGAATACATAAATGATCTACGTTTTATATGACATTTATTTCTAAAATTATGAAACAGTTGTTGTTATCATGTTACGGAACAAATGTCAAATTAAAACCTTTATTAGATATACCAAAAGTTAACAAAACGGCAGCAACTAATTAATTCTATATTTTTTCTGACTAATTTAGCATCTCTTTTACAATTTGGACTATAAATTTGACATCAAACATTTTATACACTTGTTTGTTAAAACAGATGTTACGTTTGCAAGGATGCCTATTATTTTGACTTGCATCGCCATAAGCAAGATCGTGCCTGACCAAGTATGACCGTTCCTGGACCCACTCTGTTCGTCTTTCTATACTAAGTACAGAAGTTACTTGGTTTTTGTCATGTTTTCCTTCGACACATTTATACAGTGGTTGAAAATTAGTAATGCAGAACTGCATTACAACTTATTGAGAGAAAACACAAATTATCATCCTGACTACGAGCAGTAACTGTTTTTGTCCCTAGAAAATAGTTATTTCGTAGTGGATTACTTTTAAGAACAATAAATCAAAAATAAAATAAATGCAGAATTAAATGTGGAATAAATGTCCTCACTCAAGTTTTGCAATTTTCCATGTTAAAAAGGGACATAGAACGGAAAATGACACACTGCAAAAATCCGAATTATGTCTGTGTGTTGTGGTTTTTAGCATTGAGTTCCATAATATTTGGATGAGGCAACTTAAGTTAAAAGTGTGAAAACAAAAACCAAAAGTAATTTTAAAAATTCTATAAAACAGTACATGTGTAAGTGACTCGCTGTCTAAAAAAGAACTATGAAAGTTTTGATACTTAGCATTGTGTATGACATTCACAAAATCTGGATTTGACAAACTTATGTTAGAGTGCGGGCACGAAAAAGCGACCAATGGAAGGACAGACTGCCAGTCAAGGGTAACACTACAAGACATCGATGCCTACGGCGGGAGCATAAAAATCGCATCTAACCTATCGTATAAGATGTAAACAGTGTGGTACATGTACCTATTTGGGGACAAATTATATTAAAACTATAGAAAAGTATACATTTGTACCACCTCTATATAATATAATATTTTTTTTTACTTTTTTAACTGGACTAAATAATCGGTCGGGCGCTCCACCATGCAAACGGTGTTTTGGAGATTTTTTATATACGGGTCATTATATCACTACTTAACTTTGTTGCTATTCAGGGATTGACACTACTAAATTCATTCGTTTGCGGTTTTACGTGTAGTAAATAAACTAGGACGGGGTCAAATAGTAAGTTTTGAAAGCTGAGAAAACTGTGCTCCTTTTAACCAGCATATTAACTTTATCAGAGGACAATACGAACACTAAAGATCCAGGGTAAAAATAAGGCATAGTTACTTAATTTCTGTCGCGGACTGGTGATGTGGTTATAATTGTATAATAGTTCTTGAATAACTGGTCATTATCGTTATATATGGACTGCCCACAGGACAGTGGTATTGACTAAGATAGTGATAATGACTGAGCCGAAGGCGAGGTCATTATCGCTGTCACAGTCAATACCACTATCCTACGGGCAGTCCATATATCACGATAATGACCAGTTATTCAAAAACTATTATGTTTATTTCATAGAGGAACCATATTTCAGAAAATTCTCAAATAATCTCGTAGCAATAATGCCATTCATTTTAGTGCAATTTTTCAGTATATGAATACTAAATCAAGTTCTCTATAATTTTATAATTTACCAAAACATATGGTAAACAATTCAACAACTTAAATATAATATTGAAAACAGGAAAATGTTTTATTGAAGGGACATCTCTCTAAACAGAGAATCAACGCCCCACCAGTCATTAACAGAGAAACCACGCCCCAGCGGTCATTAACAGATGGAAACCACGCCCCAACGGTCATTAACAGACGGAAACCACACCCCATCGGTCATTATCATGTGAAAATCCGTTAACACAACTAACGACCGGTTTTCTGGTCCGTTTCGTTCTGTTAATGACCGATGGAATTTATTACTGAAGAATAATGAATGTCATGTGGTCCCTTTTTATCCAATAAGAGAAGCTTATTCTCAACCGATATGAAATAATTAAGGTTCTAGAATAAGTACTATTGGTATCGGTATCGGATTCTACCCAAACCTTGTTAATTATTGGTTATTTTTGTGGGTGTAATAGTTATATATATAAAGTACCAGTGCTTTGATTTGTAGTTTTTATGTCATACCAGGTAACAAATTGGACCTCGTTATTTGAGTAGTATAGACCGATTGGCTTACAAATTGAATCGCGTTATTTGAGTAGTATAGACCGTTAATCGGATTGGCTAATATATTGGACCGCGTTAATTTAGAAGAATAGATATATATAATCATTAATATTAGGGAGTTAAAAAAACTTGCAAGTTAAAAAAGAGAGGGTCTTTATTTTTCTGAGTCAGATGTGTTTTTGCATTTAGTTAATTTTTCGGCGCTATATCATCAAATTATTTTTTGAAAATCTTGATACAGAATGTTTTTATTTGTCACCTGCCTGACCAAAATTAAAAAACTTTGTCCCCTACGAAACTTCTTCTAAACACACATTTTTTTTGCAATTTTAAATGTTTCCTATAGACATTCCAGTTTGTTTACTTTAAATACTAGAAAAATCTCATTTTTGTCTGAATTGGAAAACCATTTTTATCGAAAAAGATTAGACAGTACTTCACATATGAAGGTACAACTCATGTTACGTAGTGGACAATTTGATGCGTTTCGTAGTGGACAAAACCGTTTCGTAGTGGACAAAAAGTTTCGTAGTTGACATCAACTCTATTATATGTTAATAAAAACATACTAAAAATTACATGAAACTAACCCTTGTTATTTGTTTTGCACGAATATAATTGAAAAAAGATTTAAAAAAGACTGCATGGTAGTGGTAGTGTCCACGTTTTTCTCCCATACTTGTTTCGTAGGGGACAGTTTCGTAGGGGACGTATTCGCATGTTTTATTTTTTTCCCCACAATCCCTATATTGCAATAGTAACAAGACTGATTGTATTCATCAAAGCATTTATTAAGCTGTACACTGATATTTTTTTCATAATTTTAAAACCAGATACTGATGGAGATTTGACCCGTTTCGTAGTGGACATTAACAAAAATGCGGTATCACTCTGGTCCATTTGATGTGCTCAATTTTTCTTACCAGCAATTTAATTGCCGTTATAAAAGGCATCACTTCTTTTGTAAGACCCTAATGTTTATATCTCTTGCAAACAAAAATTACATTGATTTTATAAAACTGTTTATTGGCAAATTTTAATGACTTCGTTTCGTAGTGGACATTTGGTGAGGGACATACCTTCTGAAATTAAAAATCCTATATTGAAAGCTGTTTATTAAAATATGTTGGATCTGAATATACTTTTGAATTATTAAAGAACTTAATATGTAAATTAAAAATAACATTTATTTCTTCATTTTTTTTACGATATTTTAGAGTAAGAATGTTGAACAGGCGGTCTAGGGACATGCCATTTTGGGTGTTTTGGACCATTCAGGAGTCAATATCTTATCAATCCCTCTAAAAATAAACTGTTTCTTTGGTTAAAAATGTCAAATCTAATTCAATGTACTGACTGCACAAAAAATTACTTGCAAAGATCAAACACATTTTTTTTAAAGTGGCTTGGACAAGAAAATACGTTTTTATTGAAAAACGCCCATATACGATAATTATATTTCTTTATTTTCATAAACATATACGATAAAGTCAATACAAGTGTATAAGATCAGTACAAAGCTAACAAAAGTAATATAATAGTGTTTACAACTTCCAATTAAGTGTGTAGAAGTGAATGTCCGATAAAATAAAGTATGGAAAGCCTTTATGGAGTTGATTAAAATACGATTTAATTCATGTCGCACTGTTCATCCTGTACGGACATACTACTTGTCGATTTACAGCAATGTACTAGTGTACTAGGTTATTTTTTTGTGTACATGTATTCTGTTGTCCAGTTATCTTTCTTAGGTACATTTCAAATGCATTTTTTCAAATAGTGTATATAATGACTGTGCGTTCTGAATTCTTTCCGTTTTATTTTCCTCTTTTTTTTTTCGAATTCAAACATTGAAAGTATAAACAGCATGTAGACCATTCAAAATTAGAACAAATAGCAACGTACTACTTTAAAATCGATAGATACTGTAACGTGTACACCGGGTAAGCGTGTCTGTTTCTATTTTAGAATGAGTCCGTTACCAGTTTGATACTGGATCCAAAATTGCTCTATTTACAAAACATATAACAAATAATCTTTATTCAAATATTAACGTCAATGAACTAAAATATATACAACTGCTCTTTGCAATCTTTAATAAACTATCTATAAATACTCTACTCAAAATATATACACTGGTACAAATTTGTACTCTCTTACAAATTTGTCCTGGGTCAGGAACAAACTTGTCCTCCTGGTACAATAATGTACCCTACCAGGGGCGGGTCCAGGTAAGGGCGTAATGGGCGTACGCCCCCCCCTTTAAAAAAAAAAAAAAAAAAAAAAAAAAAAAACTATCGTTATAATCTGCTAGTATTGTACTGAATGATGGCAATTTTTCATATTCATTAATTAAACACATACTCTGATTTCTTTTTATATTTACCCAATTTGATGGGTCATCATCAACCGTAAAATTTCGTTTCTCGGAGTCCGGCGTGTTCGACTCTACGATTAGTATCCATTGTTGTTGATGTGATAAAGAATTCGCAAAGATGTCGATGTCAAAAACAAAACGTCAAAAGACCTTAAAATCGTATCAAGGTGTCTTGGACACTTTTTTTAAACAACCAAAACGGTAAGTAAATCAGTATAATACATGAATTTAAAACCCGAACTTAATAAAAAAATAGAGGGATTACTTCATAATTTGATGCTAAATTGTTGAAATTCAGGAGCTTCTGAGCTTCCCCATGGACCCTCAACCGTAATCACGCCTCTCGTTCATAAAATCCTGGCCTAGGTATTGAAATGTTAAGTTACTCCTTATACCCTTGAGTTTAGAATTTCTCGTTATTGGTCTACTGCTGTTAAGATCCATCCAATCATTTTAATATACCATAGACAATTAATGAAGAAAACTCGGCATAAAAAATGTCACACCCTGACACTTTAACTATAAAATATACATGCTCCAAGTCAGGAACCGTTACATTAGTGCAATTCTCTATTATTTTATGTTTTTAAGCCAAAAAAGGTCCAAAAAAATTTTCGCCTCGCTTCGCTCGGCGAAATATTTTATTCTACGCCCCCTCTTTCAAATATCCTGGACACGCCCCTGCCTACAAGTTTACACACTTCGTCTTTGTTCCTCTGGTACAATTATGTACTTTACAAGGTAGTCACACAGACTCACACTTGTCCTATAGGGTACAATATGATTCAGCTTGTAAACGTACAAGTCCGTATTTCTAACAGGGACCAACTTGTTCCTTATTACACTTAGTAATATTATCTAATAAATCTAATATAAACGAGACTGCGATCTCGAATACCAACGTACCGTACCTTGGTCTTATGTCTACAAAGACTTATGACAATCGACCCTGAGCTATGAATCTCTCCTGCTTTTATACCCCAATGGTAGCCGTACCATTTTTATAGGAGGGGTGTTCTTCCAAAGTGTCTCATTAATCGTATTGACAGTTTCCTTTGGAACACCCCTTCACGTTTGACCTGACCCAAAGTTTTCCCGCGAAATATCCAATTCTTTACTATGTTTTATTAAAGTATATATACAATGCATAAAATAAGGCTTATCCCGAACTGTAACCAATGTAAACAATCTAACCGTAGATTCAAAATCATCACAATACCACATTATCCTTTGTTTTTTTACAGAAAGAAAATATCAGACCACAAACAGAAAATCTTTCCACTAAGTCATATTTTATTTAGTTTTCTACCTGAACGCTAGCCTACCTTTTCCTTGTTTAAAGCAGCGCAAAAAGGAGATGGTTGGCGCCTTTAAACTAATCTAACTCCGTCACATTCTACTATGTGCCTGTCTCAGATCAGAAGCCTGTAATTGAGTGGTAGCTGTTGAATCGTCATGTTTATCATATTTGTTTTTCGTTTTTTGTTTTCTAAAGTGTGTTCTTATGTTGTACTGTTGGACCACTACGCCAATTTTTTTAAAAGCCGACTCAGCATATTGGTCTAGTACAAAGCCGTGTTACAGCCGATTACATTGAGTGTGTAGGCAAAGGTAATATAGTTGGTTAGCTTGCTTGATAGTTGAACCGCGAAATCATTATTAGGTTAGGTTAGGTAAACTACCCTCTTTTAAGAGTATACTAGTCCGACAGATAACTAATCTATCTGTCTGTAGGACCAGGCTACTTCGAAATGAGGGTATACGTAATATACCTTACATAATAATGACTTCACGGTTCAGCTAGCAAGCAAGCTAACCAAATATATTACATTTTCCTACACACTCAATGCAATCGACTGTAATATTTTGATCATATTACACTAACATACCATTGTTCGCGCCCTAAATATGCATATTAATTTGCCGCTGCAATCCATCATCCCCACTTATTCTTCATTGGTCCTCAATGCACTGTGTGATGCATGTCACTATAGATTGATCTTGTAATAGGTGTCTGGCCATTAACAAATCCCATTCTCCTATTGAGAGGACTGTAAGAATACTTATTGACGTGAAACTATCTAGCAATATCTAGCAACAGCACGTTTCCGAGTTCATGCTTACCAAGCACGTTCCGTATGGCCTGATTTACATTTGTATTGCTTAGTCCCGCTTATATGAAATGAATATGGTTTTACTGATTAAGTATTGTATGGATTCAAAGAAACATTTAAAACGAAGAAAAACTCAAAACAAATCACGCATGGGTTTCGAATTTTCGTTTAAAAAGTTTTCGCGACGTCAAAAATGTGTTCAAGTGATTTGGTTTGGACTTTTTGGTAAAAAAAATCACCAAAATTTGTGTTGCGTTTTTAAGTCCGTCAGTAAATACCAATGATTTTGACAACTTTCTGTTTTTAAAGTGGGATGTCTAAATTAATAATGATAGAATTTGTTCTTAATTTGACAAACGTAGTTATTGTCGAGCCTGCGACTTCTGTCGCAAAAAGCTAGACATAGGGATAGTGATACGATGGCGGCGTTAGCTAACTTCTTAAAAGCTTTATATTTTAGAAGGTGGAAGACCAGGATGCTTCATACTTAGTATATAGATGTCTCATGGTGCGAAGTTTCTGTCTGTCACATGTTCATTGTCCTTGACCTCATTTGCATGGTTCAGTGGCTACTTTTAAAACAGTTGAGATTTTTTTGTAATGTTAATTTCTCTCTTATAACGAGTAATTATAGAAGAACTATATTTGTTATGTGCAAGGTCCTCATGGCCGTCAGACAATTTTCACTTGACCTCGACCTCATTTCATGGATCAGTGAACAATGTTCAGTTTTGGTGGTCAAGTCCAATTCGCAGATACTACAAGCAATAGGTCTAATATATTCGGTGTATAGAAGAACTGTAAGGAATACATGTGTCATCTGACCTTGACCTCATTTTCATGGTTCAGTGGTTATAGTTTAGTTTTTGTGTATTGGTCTGTTTTTCTTATACTGTATGCAATAGGTCTACTATAGTTTATGTATGGAATGATTGAAAGCTGTACATGTCTAGCTGGCATGTGTCATCTGACCTTGACCTCATTTTCAAGGTTCAGAGGTCAATGTTTTTGAGATTTGGTCTTTTTTTCTAATACTTTATTCAATAGGTCAACTATATTTGGTGTATAGAAATATTTTATGATGTACATGCGATTCTTGCAGGTTTGATTTGACTTTGACTTCATTTTCATGGTTCATTGCTCAGTGCTCAGTTTTTGTGTTTTGGTCTGTTTTTCTTAAACTAAAAGCAATCGGTCAACTATATTTGTTGTATGGAAGTATTGTTACATGTAGCTGTACATGTCTTCCTGTCATGGTTCATCTGACCTTGACCTCATTTTCATGTTTCAATGGTCAACTTTTGGTTTCTTGGTTAAAGTCACATGAAACGAGTAACTGATGCAAAATAATGTGTATCTAATTTTTAAACCAATGCATGTATATATCATAAACTTAGTCTTCTGTGCACGACTTAATAATTTCTTATGCAAACATATCGTATAATCGTCAATTTTTTTTGTCTCTGTCTGTTATGAGTTAACAAATATAGCAGCTGATTAATTGCCGTGTTTTTAAGCCTTAGTTTACCGTTTGTCACCTTATAGTAAACAATCAACAAAGAAGCATGGATATTGAGCACGTGTATAACATGTACATTCAGATAATAGTTTATTTCAATGACAGATCCAAGCGTATGCGATCACCAGATGTTTACGAGAAGGGTCACGCTTAGGTCACTTGCATACGGAAAATATTTCGGCGAATTGCTTCCTGGAAGCAAGCAATTAAAAAATCTAAACTTCTCCTAAATGTAAGAAAATTGAAGAATTTTCTTCAAAAAAAAAGTATTAACATATGTACATAAGTTTTATAATGAAAACTATCCATTTAACATATGCATCATTTTTTTTTATTTGCGGTTTCATATGACTTTAAGTCTGTTTCTTAGAAACTATAAGCAATACGTCAACTATATTTAGTTTATTGAATGATTGTAAGGTGTATATGTATTTCTTGTTTGGTTTATATGACCTTGGCCTCATTTTCTTGGAAAATGCTAATTTTATTGGATAGTTGTAGTAAGGCTATATATATATTTAGGACAATCAACATGATATCAATGAATTGTTAAGAACGCGAGGCATTTCAGCGTGTGCACTCTTGTTATTGATATATGTTCAAAAATATAATGAAAATGAAAGGTCACCGCGCATTTTCTCGAGCTACAGTTTGTGACAAAATGACACATGGATTATACAGGAAAAAACAATGTTATGTGCTTAGAATTTCAACTAAATGATAGAACTGTAAAAGAAAAATAAGAATATTAGATAGCTTTTAGAAATATGCTTTGAAAATATCAAAAGAATAGATATGGTCACCGTACGTTTTTTTCTGACTGAAACACATGTAACATCGCAAAATTCCATGTAGATTGCTTCAGAAATTGAATGCACTATTTAAGTGTTATCTCCACTCAAAATATCAATTGAAAACTTTAAAAATCAAGCAAAAATAATATACAATTGTAAAAATATTATAATTTAGAAGTTACAATCTTATAAATTTGTTCTTTTAAATGCAAATTCACCTGGCATTAGTTGGCATGAGTTATCTAAAATTGAGAATGGAAATGGGGAATGTGTCAAAGAGACAACAACCCGACCAAATAAAAAACAACAGCAGAGGGTCACCAACAGGTCTTCAATGTAGCGAGAAATTCCCGCACCCGGAGGCGTCCCTCAGCTGGCCCCTAAACAAATATATACTAGTCCAGTGATAATGAACGCCATACTAATTTCCAAATTGTACACAAGAAACTAAAATTAAAATAATACAAGACTAACAAAGGCCAGAGGCTCCTGACTTGGAACAGGCGCAAAAATGCGGCGGGGTTAAACATGTTTGTGAGATCTCAACCCTCCCCCTATACCTCTAACCAATGTAGAAAATTTAAAGATAACAATATCGCACATTAAAATTCAGTTCAAGAGAAGTCCGAGTCTGATGTCAGAAGATATAATCTGCATTCCTGCATCAAATTGTGCTAGCTCGATAGAAAATCTAGACATTAGTTTCGCTGCTTTTTACAGTCCAAGATGGCAGCAGACACCCATACCAATTTAATTCATTTCGGGTACTAATTTTACTTTTTTATCAATACGAACTTATTTATGATTTGTTCGGATTTTGAATTAATCATTATTTATGTGATTTTTTTCCCCATTTCAGGACGATCAAATGAACTATAATTACGTATGTCAGAAGCGACAGTAACATGGGGGACCTCTTAAGCAGAGGCGAAAATATCATAACATAAATATAGAGGTGATGGAAAATGAGGAAAAAACACCTTTTCGCTTGTGGTTTGTGCGGTGAAAAATTTAGTCAGAGTAGACATCTACGGGAACACGTGAAAACTCACAACACTGGAAGATATAAATGTGATATTTGTGGTGATTGTTTTCATCGATATACCACATTACAAGTAAACACACAAGCACACAAGGGCGAAAGACCCTATAAATGTGACGTATGTGGAAAGGAGTTTAATGTAAATGGGAATCTAAAGGCTCACGCGAGAATACACACTGGAGAAAAATTGTTTAATTGTGAAGTATGCGGAAGAGGTTTTAATCGTACTAAATATTTGTCAAGACACATGAAATTACACACTGGTGAAAGACCTTACGTGTGCAGCGAGTGTGGGAATCGATATATTGAGAAAAGGGATTTGGAACGACATATGAAAAAACAACCAGTGAAAATGGTAATGGTCAATACCGCTACAAATGTTCTGTGTGTAGTTTATGTTTTAAATATAATACATGCATGAAAAAGCATTTGAAAACACATATATATCTCTTACAACTTGTACAAGTGAAGCATCTTCTAAATGTGAAGATACAAATATGAAAAAGCATTTGAAAACACATATATATCTTACAAGTTGTACAAGTGATACATCTTTTAAATGTGAAGATACAAATAAAACATTTTCTTATCATCGAGACATAAACGCACATGGGAGTAATTTTGTAAAACCTTCTGTTAGCAACCTTATTGTATGTTATATATGTGACAAAGTGTTTAAAACTAGTGCAACATTAAAGGGTCACATGAAAACACATACGGGTGAAACACCGTTTAAATGCGAAGTTTGTGATAAAAGATTTAATCATAAACCACATTTTTTCATGACACATCAAAATACACACTGGTGAAAGACCTTACGTATGCAGCGAGTGTGGGAATCGATATATTGAGAAAAGAGATTTGGAACGACATATGAAAAACACACCAGTGAAAATGGTAATGGTCAATACCGCTACAAATGTTCTGTGTGCAGTTTATGTTTTAAATATAATACATGCATGAAAAAAGCATTTGAAAACACATATATATCTCTTACAACTTGTACAAGTGAAGCATCTTCTAAATGTGAAGATACAAATATGAAAAAGCATTTGAAAACACATATATATCTTACAAGTTGTACAAGTGATACATCTTATAAATGTGAAGATACAAATAAAACATTTTCTTATCATCGAGACATAAACGCACATGGGAGTAATTTTGTAAAACCTTCTGTTAGCAACCTTATTGTATGTTATATATGTGACAAAGTGTTTAAAACTAGTGCAACATTAAAGGGTCACATGAAAACACATACGGGTGAAACACGTTTAAATGCGAAGTTTGTGATAAAAGATTTAATCATAAACCACATTTGTCATGACACATCAAAATACACACTGGTGAAAGACCTTACGTGTGCAGCGAGTGTGGGAATCGATATATTGAGAAAAGAGATTTGGAACGACATATGAAAAAACACACCAGTGAAAATGGTAATGGTCAATACCGCTACAAATGTTCTGTGTGCAGTTTATGTTTTAAATATAATACATGCATGAAAAAGCATTTGAAAACACATATATATCTCTTACAACTTGTACAAGTGAAGCATCTTCTAAATGTGAAGATACAAATATGAAAAAGCATTTGAAAACACATAATATCTTACAAGTTGTACAAGTGATACATCTTCTAAATGTGAAGATACAAATAAAACATTTTCTTATCATCGAGACATAAACGCACATGGGAGTAATTTTGTAAAAAACCTTCTGTTAGCAACCTTATTGTATGTTATATATGTGACAAAGTGTTTAAAACTAGTGCAACATTAAAGGGTCACATGAAAACACATACGGGTGAAACACCGTTTAAATGCGAAGTTTGTGATAACAGATTTAATCATAAACAACATTTGTCATGACACATCAAAATACACACTGGTGTGTATACGGGTGTAATAAGTGTGGGAAAGATTTTATTGACAAATCCGAGTTGAATAAACATAATATTAAGAAACATAGACATGATATTGAAAAACTCAATTGCGTCTTGAGTATCATTAAATTTGCTCTGAGGAGAATAAAACAAAACAAACTCCGATTGATAAAAACCATTCTAAATGTACAAAACTTGGTACTTCACACTTTCAAACGTACGCGACAACAAACACAGTTGTTGCAAATCAGGAATCTGATGAAATTGTAAATGAGTTAGATGATTGTCAACACAAATTGGAACATATCGGAACATCCAGTGATGAAACACATAAAACTGTTAATAGCGAAGGTGATTTTGCACAGATACAGGAACACATGGAATCTCAATCTACCGATGAACTTTTCAAGGGCAAATTGAATGATAGTGGAAAAGAGTTTTGTAATGTTAGCATTTTGCAATCACATATGATAACACATACTGGTGAAAAACTTTTTAAATGTGGAATATGTGGAAAGAGTTTAATAAAAAATCACATTTGTCAAGACACATGCACATCCACACTGGTGAAAGACCATACGAGTGTAATAAGTGGGGTAAAGGGTTTATTGAGAGAAGCAGCTTAAAACGACATATGAGAACGCATACTGATTTCAGACACATACACAAACATGAAACGGGAAAACTCCATTTTGTCTCGAGTAACATATGTTCTAATATGATAAAAACTGAACCAATTCCGGTTGATGAAAAACCTTTTAAATGTGAAATCTGTGGACAAAAAAATGGTGGAAGACGGTTTAATAAAAAAATCATATTTGTCAAGACACATGCGCATTCACACTGGTGATAAACCATACGTGTGTAACAAGTGTGGGAAAGGGTTTATTGAGAGAAATAAACTAATACGGCATGAGAAAAGTGTACATATTCATGAAAATGAAAAACTCCATGTTGTATCGAGTAACATATATTCTGAGGAGGATAACATTGAACCAATTCCAATTGATGAAAAATCGTCTAGATGTGTCGAAAATGGTACTTCAAACTTCCAAACGTACGCAATAACAAACCCATTTATTTCAAATCAGGGAACTCTAATATATGATGAATTTGTGACATGTAGTAAGCTAGATGACCATGAAGACAAATTGGAACTAATGGAAGTTTCTAATGGTTACACACATAAAATTGTTGATGGTAAAGAAGTTGGTCAAACGGAACAGATACCTAATTTTGTCTTGGGTAACATGTGTTCTCGTGAGGTTAAACCTGGTCCAATTCCGACTGATGTCGAACCTTCTACATGCAGAGAAAATGGAAATTCACATTTACAAACACTCGCGTAAATGAACACATTTTTTACAAATCATGAATCTCTTACATGTATGTGATGAAGTTGTTAGCAAACTAGATGAAGACAAATTGGAACACAAGAAAAAATCCTATGATAGTGATGGTTATGATGATGGTAACGAAATGGGTAAAACGGAACACATACCCGATTTTGTCTCCGGTAATATGTGTTCTGAAGAGTTTCAACCTACACCAATTCCGACTGATTCAATATCCTCTAAACATAATGAATATGCTACGTCACACTTCCAAACGGACTTGAAAACAAACACGTGTATAACAAATCAGGAACCTGTTAAATGTGACGAAGTCGTTAATAAGTTACATGTAGATAATTGTCAAGACAAATTGGAACATATGAGAACATGTAATAGTGAAACACATAAAACTGATGTTGATAAAGGAATTGGCGAAACGGAACATATACCGACAAACAAAAAATTTACATATAAACCTTTCAAATACAAGGATTGTGGAAAAGAGTTTTGTCATGAAAGAAGATTTCAGACACATGTCTCAAGAGAACATTCAGAAGAGAAACCTTTCGAGTGCAAAGAATGTGGCAAAAGTTTTATAAAAGACAAACATTTGCAGTCACATTTAGGACTACATTCCGGTGAAAGACCTTTTAATTGCGACGAATGTGGTAAAGCATTTATAGCGAAGCCTTTTTTAAAGTCACACATGATAACACATTCCAGCAGCAGACCTTTTCAGTGCAATATATGTGGCAAAACATTTTGTTTGATTTTACACATGATAGCCAAGTTGAAAATTTTTCGTCACATTTTTCTCAGGAACTACAATACAAGGATTTCTGAAATTTGGTTAAAGGGTTAATATAAGTCAGCTATACCGTGTGATGCGTTTTCAGATTCATCACTCGACAACTTCCTGTTTACCGAACACTTGCATATTTTTACACAATTAATATTATCCACTTGCTGCGGGGGTATCATCAGTGAGCAGTAGCTCGAAGTTTCACTTGTTGATACAGCCGTTTCAATTTGTATTTTACTTCCCTGATGACTGAATCAAGTATCTTTAGCTTATCATTTATACTATGCATAACTAGTTTTCAAGACCAGAACACAAGAATAAAAAAAAAAACGAATAACTAGTAAATTTACAATTACTATATTTCGCAGGTAGAATACATGTATGTTAAAACTATTATGCAAAAAAATATGTGATTGTGATATGTTTTAATAAAAATTTAAACTATATGATTTTAGGTCTGCTTATTCAATTGACTACAATAGTAAAGACCAGTAAGTATGCTCTATGTCCATTGTTGGTTGTGGAGGAAAGTTGCACTGAAGATTTATTATCCTTTGGATGTGTAAAAAAAATAAAAAATGAGGAAAATAATGAGAAGAGTTTATTCACATGTCCTACAGATGGATGTATGAAAAGTTTTTCAAAATAGAATTGCATCTTCATGTGAATAACTGCACTTTGGTTCCAGAAAAGCAATGCAGGATAGATTTAACCAAAACACTCTATGTTGAAAAATTAAAAACCAGTGAGACCCGACCTGTTGTTAAGTTTTCTGACACAGTTCAGAACTCTGGTGAAACAGACTTAGATCAAGGATGGGCTTTGCGGAAACAACGAAAAATCACTCGCTTCAACGATAAGCAAAAGAAATTTCTAGATGAGAAGTTTAAACAGGGAACCGTAACAGGAAACAAAGCTGATCCTACTGAAGTCGCTAATGAAATGAGACATAAAAAACTAGCAAATGGAGACAGAATGTTTGAAATTAGTGAATTCCTTTCTTCACAACAAATAAATAGCTACTTTTCTAGGACATTCAGGAACTTAAAAAGCAGTTCAGATCAGGATCAACTAGCAGCAGCTCAGTTTGAACAAAATATTACAAATT
The DNA here is from genome assembly GCA_019925275.1 of Mytilus edulis. Taxonomy (NCBI): domain Eukaryota; kingdom Metazoa; phylum Mollusca; class Bivalvia; order Mytilida; family Mytilidae; genus Mytilus; species Mytilus edulis. Next base: position 22,854,673 of record CM034356.1, read on the forward strand.
TAAATACTTCAGTCTTGTCTAAGCTGTCTGCAACCAATGAAGGGCATATAATATAGATATAAATTTTGAAGATTTATTTCCTACATAATTTTGACACAACTTTTCTTTATGATTTGAAATCTAAATATGCGTATAAAAATATACCTTCATGACTAACTTTCTTAAGATATTACCATTTCATTTTGAATGTTTGAGGTTAAAAGGTAAAGAAAATCATACTTCAAATGTTTGCTAAAAAAAAATTAAATATTTCAAAGAAAAGAAAAAGTTCACTCAGTATTTGGTACATAAAGAGTTGAGTATTCTTTAAATAGGCTTTTAGGAAAGTTTCAAAGTTAAAAGATTCTCTTTAGTAACATAAAATTGTTTTGAATTTTGCTGCTGTATTATTTGCCCATATGCAATGAACAAGTTATTATTTCCCAAATTATATGTAAATTTGTATATGTACATCTGAAACCATTTATTGTCTCCTATGTTGTCATTTGACACGACTTTTGTCTGTCATATGTCCGCTTACCTTTTATATTTTGATATCTTTTTATGAAACCTTTATGTACACAGAATGAAATCCACAAGGCTATATCAACTTTTTTCATTTTTTTTAACTATTTATTTTTTCTGGAAAAGAGGGTAGGGGTGGCTATTGATTTGTTCTGGTTTATTGCTATTGATTTCTTTTTAATGTATTGAATATTATTGAAACATGAAAGGAGATGTCCTCACTATGTCAGTATATTTTGCTAATCTTAATTGCACTTAAATGTACCTTCTATCTGTCATGTCTGTATAAACTTAAATTTGACAACATTTCATATCAACCATACGTTTTGATTGGTCCATAAAGTAATTGCAATAAAGATGGAGGGGACTTTCAGTTATCCAAAACTAATTAAGACATTGGAATAAACAAGTAAATATTAATAGAAAGAAAAAGTTATTCATTTAATGATTATTTAGATTTAAATTGGTTTTTTTTCTTAAAAAAATTGTGGTTTTTAAGGAAAAGCATCGGGGAAGTTTGTATTGTGTACGTTGGTGGTAATACTAATTTTCCTCAGAAATGCAGATATATGTTTTTCTTGTTTTTCTATGTAATACTGTTATTTTTTAAATAATGCTAATTAAATATTTCATATTTTCACAAAAATAAGACACGTTCTAGCTTATAACGTTTATATCCTACAATATGAAAAAAAATCAATGCATGAAGTTTAATGCTAAATGACCTTGAATTAAAGACAATGACCTTGAAATATTTTTTTTTATAAATTGCTTTCATTCATTCTAATTGCATAATGTTTTAAACTGCTAATGTTTCACAAGTTATAATAGTATGCATGTCAATGCTTACTGTAATTAAAGACAATCTATGGGGTATGAGAGATAAAATTTGACTTAATTTTCTCACATTTCATGAAAAATTCAAATTTTTCAAATTTTTGTTAAAAAAAATCAGTAAATTTACTCATTCTGAATTTTTAACATATAGTTGTTGAATATCTTAATTTTTACTGGGTTATTAACAATTTGGCTGGAAAAATCGCGATTTTTTTTTTTTTTTTTAATTTGAAAATGTTTTATTTTTGAAATTTGGAGGTTCTTTATACTTTTGGAAAATATGCAAAATTGACTGAATAATTTCCCTTATCTTATTCTTTTCATGTGCAAACAGTATATTAATATTTCAGATCAATAAAATATGATAATTTCATCACAGAAATACCAGTTTTTTTTTCTTTTTTGACCATTTCTAAGCAAGCTCAAAGGGCAAAATTTATGACCATGCGTAACCATGGCAACAACATAGAATGTGTTCAAATTTAATTTATTTTTTTTATATTTAGGTTAAGACCAACATATAAAACAAAAATTACTTAAATCTGAAAATATTAGTGGCCATCAATATTCCTTATCCTTTGATGCTTACAGAGAATGTCTCTTAAGGTATGGACACCCTTAGAAAATCATGTACGAACTCATTCATTCGAAGACCAGGGGCCTGTTTATCGAAACTGTCCTAAGAATTTCTTAGGACAGAATTTAGGATAAAGTTAGGACCGACTTACGAAACGTCTCAGCATGCACATCGAAGCTATCTTAGGAATATCTTAGCTAGGACCTCCTAACCGATGTCCTAAGTATTGGCGAAAAAGAAAATACAAATTAGATATGAAAAAATACAATATGATATCATATTTTATCAATAATTTTGTTTTTTCAAATATAGTTAATTAGAAACTAATTAGTAGTTACATTAAAGATAATAAATGATTATTGTATAATATTTGTACATTTAAACTGTATAAAACAAAACATAAGACAAAAATAATAACTACGTATTATATAAAAATTTAACAAACTAATTGTAAACAAGATATATAATCGGTAAAAATCATTACATGTTTTTGAGTGAGTTGAATCCGAAGTGTCAAGGTTTCAATATTTAACAGTCCAAAGACAAATCTCGTGCATTTTTCATATAAATCCGGAGTATTTCAACTATTTTACTACTGGTAAAAACAACAATACGTGTGAAAATGATCAAAAGGCGAAATTGAATATATCCTAAAGTTAGGACCATCCTAAGACCATCTTAAGACACCTAAATTGGTATCCTAAAGTAAGGACAATTCATAGGATGTTCCTAAGTTGAGACATGTTTGATAAACCCACTTAGGACTAAGATGTGTCCTAAGTTGGTCTTAGGACACGTCCTAATCCTAAGAGAGCTTCGATAAACAGGCCCCAGTTTGAATGCGATTTATGCGGTAAACGATTTGCTATGAAGAAAAGTTTAAAAATTCACAGGAGAGTTCACACAGGTGAAAAAACAGCATGTAAAATTTGTGAGCAGGAATTCACGTTTATTAGCAGTTTAAAATTACACATGAGAACACATACAGGTGAAAAACCCTACAAGTGTTCTTATTGTGGAAAACATTTCAGTCGCAGTCGGTATTTAAAAGTACACATTAAAATACACACTGGTGAAAAACCATACATGTGCGATGAGTGTGGTAAACAGTTTATTGGTGGAAGGGAAATGAGAAAACACACAAAAAGAAAGTTGTATGTGATTCGGGTAATTCTTGTGATAAATAGTTTGTTAATGACCAATTTTTGGGAGACGTCACCAAGCATTTTGTCACAGCAATTGAATAGATCAAGATTTTGTGTTTGAATATAATTTTTATCCTTGTACATGAATGTATGTAAAGTTAAACTGTAACTATTCTCCTACGACTCTTTTTTTTTTATCGCAAAATGCGAGACATAATATATTGGGATTACTATCCGTTGGCAGCGATTGCATAAACTTTTTTTTAAGATGCTTTATATTTGATAAAAAGCTTCATTCCTTCATCATGTTCATGCAGATGTCTTATTTCACGAGAACTTTCGTCTGTCAACTGTCCAATGCTATTGATCTCATATGGCTAGGTTTTCGTGGTCAAGTCGTATCTCAGAAACTATAAGTAACAGGTCAACAAAATTTGGTATATGAAATGATTGTAAGGCGTGCATGTCCGACTGGCAGCTTTCATCTGAGAGATCATCTGAAATTGGTCTCAATTACATGGTTCATTAACCGATGTTTTAAAAGTTTGTGTGGTTAGGTCCGTTTCGCTGATGCTTTAAACTTGATTTAAAAAAGGAGATGTATACTTGTTGTATGGTACGATTGTAGGGTGTAGAATTATGAACAGTCTGTCTGGCAGGATTTTATATGACCTTGACTCTTTTTTCAATGCTTTTTATATACATATATATATATATATATATTATAGAATTGATAATAGAAATTGGGAATATGTCAAAGAGGCAACAACCCGACAAAGAGCAGTCAACAGCCGATAGCCACCAATAGGTCTTCAAATCAGGGTGAAAATCCAGCACCCGGAGTAGGTCCTCAGCTGGCCCCTAAATAAATTTGTGTAACTGGATGTAACACAAAACTCCATAACTTTGAATTAAAAAAAAACATACAAGACTAACAAAGGCCGAAGACTCCTGATATAGGACAGGCGCAAAAATGAGGCGGGGTTAAACATGTTTTGTGAGATCTTAACCCTCTCCCTATACCTCTAGCCAATGTAGAATAAAGACGCTTAGCAATACACACAGTAAAACTCAGTCCAAAAGAAGTCCGAGTCAGGATAGGTAACAAAAGAAACTAAGCAAAATGACAATGAATAAATAAAGGACTACTAGCAGTTACTGACATGCCAGCTCCAGACATCATTTTAACTGATTGAAAGATTATGTCTGCATCATATTAAAATCAAGTGCAATCCCTCTCGTTAGGGGTTTAGTATCATACCACCATTATCATAAAAATGTCAGAAGAACTTAACCCGTATCATGCCAACAACTGTAGGACAATGTTAAGTTTTAGTGGATTGGTCTAATTTTCAACTAATGTAACCAAAAAGGCCACTTTATTTTTTATATTATATATTTGTTATAACATAAGCAACACGACGGGTGCCAAATGTGGAGCAGGATCTGTTTACTCCTTCGGAGCACCTGAGACCACCCTTAAAATGGAGCTCGTGTTGCTTATTCTTTAGTTTTCTATGTTGTGAACACGTACTATTGTTTGTCTGTTTGTCTTTTTCATTTTTAGCCTTGGTGTTGTCGGTTTATTTTCGATTTATGAGTTTGACTGTCCCTTTGGTATCTTTCGTCCCTCTTTTATTCGGTCTAAAATTGTTGATTACTGTGTCATTTTGTCTCTTGTGGAGAGTTATCACAATGGTAGTCATATCATATCTTTTTGTTTATATGAAACATCCAATGTCAATGCAAAAATTTAATCGCTATCTAATATATTCAAATTCCAGTGGCAGATTTCCCCCGACCTTCATCCCGGACATCCTCTATAACATAATATATTACAGGGTTGATAGGTTAATTTATTCTCGCCCTAAACATTTATGAAATATTTGATACTGGACGCTAAGCAACCAACAAGCAATGTCAATGAACCATGGCAAAGCATGAAAAGGTGTAGGCCAAAATACCCCTTCGTTAAAAACATATACGTAAATACAAATGCATACCAAATACCGTTGAATTATCTTGAGTGGTTCACTTTAAAATGATGAATATAAACTTCAACATAAAAATAAACTGTTGAGACAGATGTATGTCTTACCTTTACGTAATAAGTATCTATTGAAGTTGAAACGGCACTATTGTATGACAGCTTGTTTGAGTTATTCTATGCTCTAGAAAAAAAATGTAAGTCGTGGCTACGACTTATTTATCAGTGGCCACGAAAAAATAATTCATTTCAATGGTGCTTATTTGGCTCGCTCCCTCAGTCATGTTCTACGAACTATAATGTTTTGCATAGTTAAAAAAGAGGGACGAAAGATACCAAAGCGACAGTCAAACTCATAAATCTAAAACAAACTGACAACGCCATGGCTAAAAATGAAAAAGACAAACAACAGCACACACGACACAACATAGAAAACTAAAGAATAAACAACACGAACCCCACCAAAAAACTAGGGGTGATCTCAGGTGCTCCGGAAGGGTAAGCTGATCCTGCTCCACATGCGGCACCCATCGTGTTGCTTATATGTGATAAAAAATCCGGTAAATAGTCTAATTCGGTAGGTCATATTCAGGAAAGGGAAGGGGATTGTAGTTACGACGTAAGGAACATATCCGATATCATTTGTGATACGGTTATTCCATAACGGTCAACCAACTCGTGATGGCGTCAGTAAAATTTACGAAGGGACAATTTCAACTTCACCATTTGGAACTCTTGGCCATGATTTACTAATTCTTGGCAACGACCTATTTATCTGAGAATGAAATGACTTAACAACTCCCGGCAACAAGTTTGTAACTTGTGGCCACTAATAAGTAAATCGTGGTCACGGATAAATAAGTTGTGGACACGAATTAGTAAATCATGGCCACGAATAATATTTTTTTTCTAGAGCATAGAGTGACCCAAATAAGCTTTCATACTATTGCGCATGTTAACCATGCAAAACATTATAGTTTGTAGAACATAACTGAGGGAGCGAGCCAAATAAGCACCATTGAAATGAAATAAAATGCGCAAATATTCATACAAATGTATACTAAATGTAATTAACCAACAACTAATGGTAAACTGACCTAAATGACAAACTAATACATGTATGCAAACGATTGTGAAGTATATTCAGAAGATGATTTCCCGCTTCTTTCAATGTCGTTTGCCATTTCACAATCTCTCAGTCTTTTCAGATGAAGCACATTTAACTCTTTTCCTAGTGTGCATTTCTTTGTGTCTCCTCATGTCTCTTCCATCAATAAACCGTTTCCCACACTCATCACACATATGAGGTTTTTCACCCGTATGAATTTTCATGTGTCTATTCAAATGTTGCGATTGATTGAATTGCCTCCCACATAGAGAACAATTGAATGGTTTTTCACCCGTATGTATTCTCATATGTGCCTTCATATTAACAGTAAAAGTAAACTCCTTTCCACAGATATTGCATGTGTGTTTCTCTCCTGTATGTATTCGCCTGTGTCTTTTCAAGATATTTATTTCAGAAAAGCGTTTGTTGCAAACATCACATTCAAACTGGTCTCCGGTTGAATGTATTCTTGCATGATTTTGTAAGTGTGTCCACTGCTTAAATGTTTTGTTACATATAACACACTTAAACGGTCTCTCACTAGAATGGGTTATCAAGTGTGCCGTTATAGAACTTTTTGTTTTGAATCCTCTACCACACTCATCGCACTTAAAAGGTTTATCTTCAGAATGTACTAAATAGTGTGACTGTAAATGTGATTCTCTCATAAAACCTTTGCCACACTCATTGCACTTCAAAATTTTCTCTTTAGAGTGCTTGATTATATGTGTCTGCAAACTACTCTTTTCCCAAAACTCTTTCCTGCAATCCTTACACTTGAAAGGTTTTAAACTAGCATATATTTTCAAGTGTGTCTGTATCTCTTCCTTTTCACTTTGTCCTTCACTTTTATCATCAGTTGTGTGTGTGTAGGCATTAGCTGTTCCTGTATGATTCTTTAAAGTTTGACATGCATTGTCTAAATTATGTATTTCATTGTTACATTTAAAAGATTCGCCATTTGTAATAAACGTGTGTGTATTCTCGCTTTCCTTCACGTGTGAACTACAAACTACATCACTTTTGGTTCGTGTTTCCGCATGTTCGTTCACGTGTGAAGCACAATCTTCAATACATTTAGAAGAGTTTTCCTCCTTAGATACAAGAACAGTCTTTTTAGCTTCGGAACATGTGTTACTCGAGACGCTTTGAAGTTTTTCAGTATGCACTTTTATATCATGTCGTGTTAAGTCAAATTTCTCAACAAATCCTTTCCCACACTTATTACAAACGTATGGTCTTTCACCAGTATGTATTTTCATGTGACGTGACAGATGTGGACTATGATTAAACCTTTTCCCACAGACTTCGCATTCGAACGGTTTTTCACCAGTATGTGTTCTCATGTGAACCTTCAAATTCGAATTAGAAATATACTCCTTGCCACACGTATAACATTTATAAAGTTTTTCACTAGTGTGTATTTTTATGTGTGCTTGTAACTCAATATTTTGTGGAAAGCCATTACCACACACATCACATTTAAATTCTTCATCGTCAGTCTTGTGTGTTTTCTGGTGTGCATACATATTTCCTTTTTGGCTAAATATTTCATCACAAAAATTACATTTGTGAAGTATAATTTTAATGTCAATAGAAGGTTTACTCTTACGCATTTCTTGACTTTTATCAGATGCTTTTATTTTGAGAAAGTCATGTGTTTTCATATGCTTTATCATTATCTTTTCATACCTAAAGCATTTACCACACACATCACACTTATAAGGTTTTTCGTCCACATTACTGCTGTCCTTGGTCTCTGAGTCCTGGGTGTGTTTAATCATGTGTCGTTTTAAATCTGCTCTTTCAATATATCGTTTTCCACACTCTTTACACACGTACGGTCTGTCATTAGTGTGTATTTTTATGTGTCTTAACAAATGTGAACTTTGATTAAACCGTCTTTCGCATACTATACATCGAAACGGCTTTTCACCGGTATGAATTCTCTTATGGGATTTTAAAGATTCATTTGAATTTAAACCTTGACCACACACGTCACATATATAAGGCCTCTCACCAGTGTGCATTCTCGTGTGTACATTTAAAGCTTTGATTGCATGAAAAGCTTTAGCACATAGGTCGCATTTATATTTTCCAACAGTATGAGTTTTAATATGTTTACGTAAAAGAGAGCTGAGACTAAAATTTTCACCACACAAACCGCAAGAGAACGGGTTTACTTCACTGTTTTGAGCAATCTCCATTACCATAGATGGAAATGTTTCTCCTCTGAAAATAAATAAAATAAATTTAGAATAATTTGACATCAAACATATAGCATTTTTATGGTGAGTATGACAAGCCGTTATTGAATTTATTCCCTATTTATAAATATTAGAATAGCGTTAATATTAAAAAAAATCATTTTTGAATATTACAAAATCATTTTTTTAATATTAATGAAACGAATTGTTACTAAAAACATTGTTACTAATAAAAAAAAACGCTTTTTGATATTTAATATTCAGTCTGATTTTTTAATATCAATAAATGAAATTTGAATATTAAATAATACGCTCATTTTTTCAACATTAAACAATCTTTTAGATATTAGTTTTTGATCATAAACAAGTTTCAGACAAAGTAAAATATGGATAAACAGGTATACTCCTTTTTATTCACAACAATCAAACAATTATTTTAATTCAAAGGCAAACAAATATTCAGCAACATTTTTTGGTGACCAGTCAGGGGTTGCACTAATGACAGGACGATTGCCAGGATAGTGACCGGACGAGATATAAATAGTCATAACGTTTTTGTTATTCGGTAGATTTGTTTAATATTTGTAGACCTTAAAGATATTAAAATATAGTTTATGAAAATCGAACAAAAAAAGTAAAATAAAATATTTTTGAGCAAAAAAAGTTCACCGGACGGTATTTTCACTCTAGTGTTATACGTTATGCATATATTCAACTGGTCGACAACAAGTGTTAATACATCTTTTGTTTAACAATATTTGTCCAAGAAATTCAGGAATCTGACATTTATAAATAAATTATACGAAAATATATAGTAATAAAAAAAATGTTTTTCTGATAAAAAAAAAAAAAGTTGACCGGACGGTATTCACATTCGTCGATATATAATGCTTTAAATACTATTGGAATGATCAACACAAGTTTTGATATCTCTTTTGTTTTACAATATTTGTCCATGAAATTCTGGAATCTATGAGATCAATAAATATATTATACGAAAATATCCACTTCATGATAAACAAAAATGTTTTTCTGCCAAAAAAAAATGAAAATGACCGGACGGTGTTTACATTCGCCGATGTACACGTTGATTATACATACATGTATGTCAATAATTTTTTTTTTTAGGTATTAACAATATTTAAGTCACGAAACTGAGAAATCTGCGACATCAATAAATATATGATATAAACCTTCTTGAGAAAAAAAATGTATGCGTTAACAGAGACATATGATACAAGAGATTAGCAACTCTGATGATCGTGACTGCCATTATCAGCAAACCTCAATCTTTAAGTTAGTAGATTTTGGTGTTAATACAGCCTTCTGTTTTGAAGGTGTTTTTAACTTGGCTGGTGTTTTCAACTTGACTGATGTCTTTAACTTGACGTTTTGGGTGTTTTTGGAGACTGAGGTTCCAATGAACACTCAATTGATTGTGCCTCCTACGAGCCCTGGAAACACTCAGGATTTTGTGTAATTATTTTATAGCTTCTGGCGGTCTTGAACGACCACCAGACCCCTCACCGAATGGCGAATATATTTTGCCTCACTTTTAAAAGAATACAGTAGAAACGAAACCTATAGTAATCAAACTTCGAATGCTTTCGAAGAGAAACTGAAAGACTATAAGGTGATATTTGTTATGACTGAATTTATATATAGTGACAGACTAGTTAGTGACAGTGCAGTATTATACTAAAAACACTGGACACTTTTAATTTGCAAAACACTCATTTGCAAATCCGCCGCCGCCTCAAACAAGAGCTACAATATCATGTATATAACCAAAATGTGCAGAATTACATGGGATTCAATAATTTCATTGGTTTTCTACAGTTACTTTCATATTTATTTTGCAATTTGAATTATAAAAACATGGGATTTTCAATATCCCATGGGACAGGGCAAAATCCCATGGGATTTACCATTATCCCATGGGATTTTGGTTAAATCCCATGGGATTTTTTTTGGTCCCTTGGGATTATTGTAGTCCCATGGGATATTTGTTGTCCCATGGGACAAAAAAAATCCCATGGGATTTTTATTATCCCATGGGATTTTTAATATCCCATGGGACAAATTAAAATCCTATGGGATTCTAATTGTAAATATATAGATATAAATAAACAGTAATGTGTATGTTACAATGTTTTCTATTTGGTAGTAAATTATTATAAGATGAATCTTTTTAATTGAATATCTTTTTTTCTTGGGAAATGTTAATTTAGCATATTGTTCTTTAACTGTTCAAAACTAAACTTTTAAACAACAAAGCAGATAATGTAAGTATCAATATATGTTTATTCATGAATTATAGAATACTTTCTTGAAACACAATTATTTGCCATTTGAAATCAATAAAAACTCTATTGTTAGGCTTAACATACTAGTAGCTATTTAAGTAAATCTATTTTTTTCACAATATCCCTCAACACAAAACATTAATAGTTTCTTATCATCCAGCATTGTTTGATGGTATAGTCTACTTTTTGGACATTCAGCACAGAACTTTGACATTATTGTGGTTTCAATATTTTTTTGAATTTAAAAGAACTTCAAATCATTGACTGAGTGATGAAAATAATAACTGATCCAACTTTTGTCTTTGAATTTATTCTGGTCTTGTTTCTATGTTTTCTCCATTTATTCTAGGTGGTGAATTTCAATCCTTCTGAAAAAGAACCAATAAAATCTAAAGTAATGGATTATACAAAATTGTTTTCATACATGTAGCAATAATATGATTTTCAATAAAAATAGCTATGCGATATGGATTTTACTGATTGTTAAAGGTTGTCCAGTGTCATCAGTTGCTAACGGCCTACATCCTTTGGTCTCTGATGGAGGGTTGTCAAATGAGCAATATACCACATCTTCCTATTCTAATACCATATAACAATCAATTAATTTATTCTTCTTTATAACATTTGGGTATTTTCCCAAGTTATATACATAATATATATATATACTGTAAATTCGGAATTAATGCGAGTTTTTTTTTATTGCGAAAAATGCAACGGAGTTGTAAACACAATAATTTAAACTCGCATTATGAAATATTTTATATGGATTAAACAGGATTTTTCTCAAAATCGTAAAATTTAAAATCGCATTTAAGTTTAAAATGACAGAATCGCAATAATAAATGCACGCAATAATTTATGAATTTACAGTATAAAGATCAATGTTAAAACTTTAGACAACTATAATAACATTCCATTATTCACAAGAATTTGCAATATATTATACAAAATGCAGACAACAGAAACAATATTTCTTTAAGCTTTTGAAGTTCTGACAGATTTCAATTTGTGTTTTATTTCAATGAAAAAATACCTTGAACATATTGGAAATTATAACATTGATACAAAAAAAATATGTATGTTTTATCCTTATTTTTTTGTGTTGTTGGCTTGCTGTCTCATTTTAATATACATTTAAACATACATCAATAATCTTCTTCTTTATTAAAAGTAAAAATGGGATATTTTTGATTTTGATATATCCCAAAACATTATAGTTCTATCAAACACCAATGTGTTTGATATTAATTTTAAGACATGTATAAATGTTCCAGACCATATCAGTATTCGGATGTTACTTTTACGGTCCAGAACTTACAGTCCCACCATATGTGTACAGTCAGACCATTTAAGTATATTTGTACTGTCTGGTACCAGCTCGACCAAACCTGTGTTTTTATTTTAACTGCAATTAAACTTTTTTGTATTAATCTATTAAAGATTTCAGTTATGTTAATCTGTACTGTACATTTGTTTGTAATAAACTTGACCAACTTCTTAAAATTGGGCAAGCGTACAGTCCAAATACTTGTTTGTTCTGGAACATAAACATGATTAACAAGCATTTGGCAGGATGTCATGCTAAAATCCCATTAATATTAGTACTAAATTTTGAGTATATACATTTAAATCCACAAGTTACTTACTGAAATTCATGGTGAACACTCACCAAAAACTTACAATTTAGAGGAAAGACTGGAAAGATGAATGCACTAACACTATCAAAACAGAGCATAAAACTTACCGAAAAACAAGATGTTTTACATTTATCCAGGAGCAGGATAATTGAAAAGTTGTTTTTTTTCTTTCTCTGCTGTCCATCATATAACCTTTGATTTCATTCATGCAAAATATGAAAATCTGCAAAGGTAAGACCTAGAACCTCAACTTATCCACATTTTGAATTTTGAACTGCATACTTGTCCTTTTCATCTTGCTGACAACCTAAACATAAAAAAATGATAAAAACATAATTCTAGATTGACTTTGTGTTTTTATTTTTGTTGGTACATGTACAAACAATTTTCCCAACTTTAAAACGAAAACATCATCACCAAAGAGGAGGTCATACTAACCTCCGAAATATTTAAACAAACCGAAATTATTACTTGATTAAGATCTTGTCGTAAATTAATGGCATAGATACTCTTATTTTTGAAAACTTGATGTCTATTGCATACTTATATTCCTTTGTACGAGAGTATGCATATTAAGATGGACTCCATAGACTTTAATGTTAGCATGATTAATTTTACAGTCACTGACAGTTTTTCAGCTCTATGTGTACATTTTGAGAGAATCTTGCAATACTGTATATTCTGATATTCAGAACTTATTGTGAGGTTTTTATTAATACAACTGAAAGCTGTATCTCGTTTTCATTTCTGATACATATTTATGAGCTGAAGACCAGTGCCGAATTTTTCTCACTGCATTGAAGACCCATAGGTGACCTTCGGCCGTTGTCTGCTCTTTGATTGGGTTGTTGTCTCTTTGTCAAATTCCCAGTTTCCACTTCCCATTTTATATCATGTATGCTGATTTTTCTTAAATTACAATATTCAATCATGCAATTTTGTCCATTATTGAAAATACGATAAGCAAAAATAAATGCCCCAAAAATTTAACATTGTTATATATGTAAAAGACTTTTTTTTAAATTCAAAACAGTTGCCTACACTGTTAATTTCCTTGTTTGATTTCATATTTTTAAAGCCTTTATAGCTAGCTAGATGGTATGCCGGGGCGGATCCAGCCATTTTAAAAAGGGGGGTTCCCAACCCAAGACAAAGGGGATGATCCTATATTCATTTGATTTGTTTTATTGTCTCATACAAGAATATATATGGTTTGACGGTGGGGATCAGGGATCCTGAAATTTTTTCACCTAACCACTGGATGACAGGGGATCTCAACCATTTAAAAGTTTCTCAAACATGTGGGGTGGGGGTGAACCCCATGGACTCTCCCTATATTTCCTTTTATTTGTTTTATTGTTCTATACAAGAATATATAAATATGGTTTAGGGGTGGGGATCTTGACCGTTTACAAGTTTTCAAACTAGAGGGGGTGGGACTTCACTTTTATTTTATTTCATTATTAATTTTATTGTCCCCGACAAGAATATATATGGTTTAGGGGTGGGGATCTGGATCGTTCACAAGATAATAGCACATTCTCAAATTGAACAGAGTGGTGAAACCCCCAAAGACCTCCTTTTAATTTCATTTGATTTGTTTTATCGTCCCATTCAAGAATATATATGGTTTAGGGATGGGGATCTGGACCGTTTACAAGATAATAGCATATTCTCAAATTGAAAGGGGTGGGGATTACCTCCCATGGACTCACCCTCCCTTCTTTCTTCCCCCCCCGAAATACCTTTTAATAAGCCCCAATGCACAGATAGTTCACAGTATTTTCCCTTGATTTACACTAAAGAATATACACTATACAGGTGTAATTTTTTTTTAAAAAGATAATACAACTGAAGACCACCCTGACCACAGTGGTGGATCCAGAATTTTTCATAAGTGGGGCCCACCGACTGCCTAAGAGGGGCCTGCTCCTGCCATGACTCAGTGATTCCATATATAATCAACCAATTCTTTTCCCAAACAGGGGGCCATGAACTCCTGATCCCCCCTTTTTTTTCCTCATTTCAATCACCCTGATATAGATTTAGTTTTATCACTTACAATAGGAATGGTTTGAATTCCCCATTAATTCTTATATACCATTAATATCAACATATTTCATTTTTGATAAATGAAAGGCAAAAGTTTTCTATGGGTAGAAATGGATAGTGGGAAGCTTTCAGATTCACACCATGCCGGTGGGTGTGTTCAAAGTGCTGGGTTTTTAGTACCCTCGTTGTTTGCGGACTAACTATTTAGGCAAGTGGTGGATAATAGTGTGCGTGCATTAATCAATATATTCAAATACTGACGGCAAGTGTGTGTTGTAATGATGTATCAATGTCTTTTTGAAAATCACCGTGCTATTTACATGTGGGATCGAGAATGCAGGGGAAGGAAACTTGTCAATTATGTTTATTTATAAGCCAAAATAAAATGAGCCGCCGTAAAATTAACCTTGGGTAATAACAGTGCATGTAAGGCTCGTCTCGGAGGGGTGTCTTTTTTCTGTCTTATTTTTTTAGTTATATTTTTAATAACTTACACTTTTTTCCATTATTCTCTTTCTTTCACTATTCTTTATTCCTTTTTTACAGAGGATGACCTTGAGGTCACTCCGATGTATTGTTATCGCTTAAATTTCCGTCATTCATAAATTTTAGTCAAATTAGTTTTGGGTTTTCAACACCAGTGAAAAAAGTGCATTTTCATACCTGCGATTTCTGTTCTCCGGTTGTACGATGTTTCAACAAAATATGGAATCATTTCAGTTGTTGATTTAGTGGTGAAAATTTGACTGAATTATATTTTAATAAATACGATTTTATATGTTTAATTGGTGTTTCAGAAAGAGTTCAGGTGCTCTTGTTCATTCATAAAATTATCGTTCATTCATAAATTTATCGTAAAATAAAAATCACTACACAGGTTATACGTGTAGTGTAAATGCCCACCTGTAATCTAAAAATAGCGGTCTCACTAATAACGACAAGAAGAATTTTAGCGACAAGAAGCGTTAAGAACGGACAAGAAGAATAAATTAAGCGACAAGAAGACTATTTAGCGACATGAAAACTTCTCGTATCGCATGAGGATGACACATATCAAATGAACAATTTGTGTGGGACTTAGTTTTAAGAAATGATGTCAAAGTAACACTATGAAAATATTTTTAGTAAGCTGAAATATATATTTATTTTTTACATGTTTATGTCTTGTAAGTTATTTTATTTCTGTCCCATTTTTCAACATTAGCGTCTCGAAAGGTGAAATATTTTAACTGAATGGTTAATTTAAATTAATTATGAAAATTGTTAAAATTAAATATTAAATAAAAGTAATTATTGCCGAGTTACAAACACTACCAGGGGATAATCCATAATTACCCCCAACTTTAGCCTGGTAAACTTGTTGTTGTTCTTGTGAAATATAAAACATATTAAAAATGATTTCCTGCTTAAGTCTTTTATTGATATAAAGTCAAAACCTTCTTGCTTTTCACTAGACAACCATGTCCTGTCAGGTTTAATTCTTATATATGTAGATGAAAAATAAAAGTCCCCAAAACATTAACATGGCAGCAATTGCTTTTACAGCCTTTACGGCTTTGATTTTTTTACAGAAGAGTGTCCACCATGCACTTGCACTGCACTATAATAATAGTAGAATAGAATTATCATATACAAATAGATGAAAATTATATATACATGCAATCGTAATGTTAATAATTTATATAACAACAAACCAGTGTATTCTCTACGACTATTATTATATAAGTATACTAGTCCAAGGTATACTGATTTCTTGCACTACAATATAATAGTTATTACGGTGAGGTTGAATTTCCTGTCATTTATTCATCATCCAAGCACGAACTTCTATCAGAAAAAAAACTCTGTAAATTAACCCAAGTTTCAGGTATAGAGATGTGATCAGTTTCTGTGACATGCGCTTTTGACCATCCACAAGAACCTGCGGTCATCCGATGTTCAGTACTTCAGTACTTTGATTTTCTTTGTCCTTTGTTCTCTATTCTGTTAATTCACATCCATACCCTCTTATGATCTCTTATGTGTATGTGGACTTACTGTAGTTTATTTTTTTAGTTCTGGCAGAGATATTAGATACAATATACATGTCTCTGGTTCTGGTATTATACGATAAGTCAATTTCTTTTTCATGCAGTGTCATGAAATATAATGGTTTTATGCATATCAGCCAAGATTGTGCGCAACATTTTAATAAACAATTCAACACTATATACACGTTTAATGTGAATTTTATTAAAATCGATGAAGAACATGAATTTGGCAGCTAGTGCCCCTTAAACAGGTAATGTTCAATTAACAAATTCTGATCTACTGGCATTCAACACCAAATTACTTACTTGCTGTATATTGATAAATATGATTGTATATTGTCAATACCTCAACATCGAGAATACGTCATGTGAGGTGTTGGTCGCTACGTTTGATACGGGGTCAAAGGTTGCGGCTTCGAGACAGAGAAAAACATTCAGGTAAAAAGTGTAGAATTTTGTTTTTGAAAATTTGAGTTGTAAATTTTCCTAAAAAGTACTTAATTCCGTTCATCTAGTTGTAAATTTTCCTAAAAAAAGTACTTATTTCCGTTCATCTATTATGGGTATAAACTAAACTAAACAAGAAAAGTATTAGTAAACAGACAGAAAGTCCGACGTTGAATTAATTATTTTACAATTAATTGTTTAAATATATGAGAGAATGTTTTAGGCGAATTTTTATATGAGAGAATGTTTTAGGCGAATTTTTATATGAGAGAATGTTTTAGGCGAATTTTCTTAATTACAGATAAATGTATTTTAGGTTCAGGAAATGATTTATTCTTCGGGTACGTCTAAACAACCGCTCAGGACCTCCTGAGTGCACTCAGGACATACAAAGTGCACTCAGGACCCATTACCGTAATCATATCTGCACACATGATGGATGTTTATATTCGTTATACGCTTCTTATTTTAGAGTTAAATTTTGGTAGAAGTTGAAATCGCAGGGGCGGATCCAGCCATTTTAAAAAGGGGGGGTCCTAACCCAGGGCAAAAAAAGGGGGGTTCAACTACATGTCCCCATTCAAATGCATTGATCGGCCAAAAAAAGGGGGGTTCCAACCCCCCCCCCCCCCGGAACTCCCTCCCCCCTCTGGATCCGCGCCTGAATCGAACTTTGATAGATATGTTAATTCTTATAAAATAATGAGGGCACGTGTCACTGATTACACAACTACTGAGCCATGAATTATCCAATCAACAAAATTGATTGGATTATCTTTATTGTTTTTTAGGAATTGTATTGTTTAGTTCAGTTTTACCTTTAACATGAATTTGCATATAGAAAAAATAAAATATATATCTCATTCGATGTGCTTTTTCAGTTTATTTTTCATGATGACGGGTAAATTAATTTGTTGTGTTTTGCAGTTCACGAATAAAGAAAATTATTTTATAGTTTTTTTTCTGTAACAAGTTCGATTTTTGTTTTTCAGTGTGATTCTTTTCTCTCTCTCTATCTAAATCAAGTTTTTAAACAAACACAATGTTGACTGAATATCAAATTTTATTACATTTATATATCTTTATTCTCAACAAACCATTATACAAGAGAAGACAATTATGTACAATATTCAGTTTAACCTTAACGGAAATCTGTGCACGAAGACTTAGTCGTGGTTTGAACGGATTTCGTGTCAATAAACTGTCTTCGAAATAGTCTTTCTTTGTTAATGTTTGTGTCATTTTGGTCTTTTGTGGATAGTTGTCTCATTAGCAATCATACCACATCTTCTTTTTTTATAATTTCTCGCTACTACAATCTAACTTACATATTTTTTTAGAAATAATTATACCCAAAATATCATGGTTTTTAAAAAACGGAGACAAGTTCATTTTCAGAATTTATTTTCGCATTGAAATTCGTTTCAGGCTTGTGAAACTGGACAAAACGACTTTAATTAGAGAAAAAAAACTTAATAAAAACGGATTTCTTAAAATGTTCGTATAACTCAAAAATAAAATTCCTGGACAAGTTCGATAAAAATGAGAAATAACATCTAACTACATGTATATGAGTTTGATTGTTTGAAAAGTACGGCTTTTACCGTTTAGAACGCGGATTCCATATACAAAACTTTAATTAATATAAATTCTTTTAAAGTATGAACATTTATTTCCCTTTTCAAACTCGTGCAAAGAATTAATTACTGGTCCAGGACATGATAATAAAATTAAGAATAAAACTTAAAAATTTATGGAACGAAATCTTAATAAAAGACGAAAATCTTAAAAAATTGTGATATTCATTTTAGACGTCACAATTTTACTTCCCGCATGGTCACACTGTACTAACAACACAATGTATAAAACAACAATAAAGATAATCCAATTAATTTTGTTGATTGGATAATTCATGGCTCAGTAGTTGTGTAATCAGTGACACGTGCCCTTATTATTTTCTAAGAATTACAAATGTAACATATCTATCTAAGTTCGATTTCAAATTCTACCAAATTTAACTCTAAAATAAGAAGCGTATAAAGAATATATGCATCCATCCTGTGTGCGATGACTATAAAGGGTCCTGAGTGCACTTCGTATGTCATGAGTGCAATCAGGAGGTCCTTCAAGCGGTGTTTAGACGTACCGTTATTCTTCTGGGAGCTTCAATTTTTTTTTATCAATAACTTTTACACAAGGAGACATTTTTGTTTTTTGACAGCATGAACCCCAGTTAATGAGCAAACACAAATTAAGAACGAAAATTGTTTACAATTAAATTTTATAGAAGGAAAAAGAGGGGGGGGGGGTAATAAACAAATTTTATTTACGCTCACATACTTCTAAACAGATTTGCATATGTAAGCTCTCTATAGATAATGTTAAATTATTTCAGGAGTTTTGAAAAAAAGAATATATACAGTTTAATTTCGACTAAAATAGTGATTCTTTTTATAGATTTGGTACCTCAGTTTCGACTCAACATTTCATTTTGAATTGGTAGATGGCAAACTCTTTAGGCGAATATTGTATCTGTTCTTTATTTAATTATGGTGATATTGGCGATAATATTCATTATAACAAGGCCTTGTACAAATCCTTGATTATAGAATGTTTGGCAATTGAAAAAGACGAAAGTAGACAAACCCTAATTATGCAGGGTTTCACAAGTTGATCTCCAAGCGGCCCACATTTAACATATAATAAGATCTATATTTCTCAACGTTTTCAAAATGAAATAACTTGAATTCAAAATTTCCCAACTGTGAAAATTTGTTATTTCTAAACGTCTTTAATTATTATTTCGGAGAAAAAAAAATATTTAGCATATTCATATATTTTCATAATTTTTTCCGAGGAAACCTTTTTTTTTTGCAAAGTTTACTTCTATGTGTTTTTAACCATCACCAGCGACTTATTCTCTGCCATCACCAATTAGTCCTAATTATTAAAGATCAATTGACCAAATTCAAATGATGATTGGTATATCGTATTGAATATGATCATCGGTCATCCGTGACGTATCCCAAATAACGACGCATGCCGATAGATAGATGACTAAGTTTAAAGAGTATAATCTTCACTGTGTCTAAACCACACCGGCAGAATTTGATCGGACTCGATGGTATCTAACATCCGGCACAATGACGGAACATCAATAGACAGAAGAAAGATAGGTTTCTCCTTATTTTCTTATTTTTTTAATGATATCGAAGAATATATATACATAAACAACTATTTTCTATTGTGATATGCAATATTTTCTACAACCGTTCTATATTAACGGAGAAATAAGTCAAAATGCATGTCAAAATGGCGAATTGAGTGAACCTTGCCTCGAAATTGTTTAATTTCTCTTTAAATTGTTCACATTGTACGGAAAGAAAGGTACGGGAAGAAAGATACTGACACAGAGATTGCAAAACTAGTCATTATGAGCATCTCAATACTTGTATTTATGTGTATGGAACGAAAGAAATAGGTCATGTCAAATAAAAATACACCGGTTTCGTCATTGTTGTTTACTACACAACACCCGGTTTCGTCTATATATATCACCCGGTTTTTTATATTTTTTTAAAACCAACAATTAATGAAAAGCAACGTTAACACGGATCTGAACATTGTCTTTCGAAAGAAATTAAATATATATGTATTATAAAGTAAACTTGGCGTGTTTACATTTATTTACATAGGTAATTATAGTACTACACATTTTCCTAATGAAAGTCGTATCCGTTATTTCACTGATCTTCAAACTAATTTTAAATGGAATCCCAGCAAACACACGACGTACTCCCAACGTTGGTTGATGGTCGTCTGAACGTCATGTCTTTAGTTTACGTCGTACCAACGTTGTGGGAACGTAAAATCCCAACGTTGGATTTAGACGTACAGACAACGTTATAAAATTACGTCGTATACACGTGAATTTAGTACCCTGTCATGACGTAACATTTTATTACGTTGTGACAACGTT
Source organism: Mytilus edulis (assembly GCA_019925275.1). Classification (NCBI taxonomy): domain Eukaryota; kingdom Metazoa; phylum Mollusca; class Bivalvia; order Mytilida; family Mytilidae; genus Mytilus; species Mytilus edulis. The sequence continues at coordinate 22,875,489 of CM034356.1, forward strand.
GTTACAACTAGCATAATCCAACGTAACATTTTGTTACGTCGTATCAACATTATAAAAACGTAGTTGGCAACCCTGTGAATATCAGCGCTAGAATAAAATAAAAACATGTTCAGTTGAAACAAATTTCCAGGTCACGATTATTTTGATTCCCAATCCCCCTTTTTTCACTCAGACATAATATTTGCACTTTAAGAAAATGTCCAAGAAAATATTATAATTCAAATGTGTTGTTATATTAATGTTATTTATGAATATTTATTCATTTATGTCATAAAAGAAGTTATATATCATCATCTATTATTATTGTTTTAATTTTAAGATATCGGGTTTTTCCTTTACGATTGGTTTTAGTGGAACGTTCAGCAGTACTCGGGTTTTACCTCTGCTTACTACGAAAAGTCTGAGCATGCGCACATTCATGAGTATTAACTTACCGCTTGTTTTGAACAGTGAATGATATAACTAGCAGTGAAATTTAGCACAATACAGATTGCAGAACAAAGAAAAAGGTAATATAATAATTTAATATTACGCCTAAAAGATACTCCGTGATAAAAACCAGAATTAAAACATATCTTGCCGTGTTGGGCGTCTATTAAAGGGTTTTTCTTCAAAGTTCAAGTCTGAGACCGCGTGTTGAAATATGATACTTCTTCTTTTATTGTCAATATATTGCACTGATCCAGGATATTTGAGCCAAAATTTATGCAATTTTCATCTAATATTAAATTTGCTCGATTATCTTGTGCTGATTTTCAAGATATAATACTGAGTGAGTAATATAAGAAAAGGGGGTGGGGGTGGAAGTTAATCTAGTATATATAGTAACTTTACATGTAAGTTAGGCTGCAAGTGTCTTTCAATGTTCTTTTATGAATGTTGTAAGTATAAAAGTCTAAGTTTGACCTAGGCTTATATATGTTATAATAAGGTCAAGACGGGGTGGGGTAAAAAACTTGTGTATAAATGTGTATAAACTCCCCGCTTTAAATGTATATACCCCAGTTTACTATATAAGGTCTGTTCGTAAGTTCATCCCTGAAGAAGTTTGCCCCCTACACTTCCAGGCCCACGAGTGTTACAAGTAAGTATGTACATGCATACAGATCTCGTTTTAACTGTACATGTAAATACTTGAAGGTTTTCAGCAGACGAGCTGTAGTGAAGTATCACTGAAGTACATCTATATATACACTCATAAATGAGTCCATTCCTTGACAGAAAGATTGATATTATATATGACAATGTAGATAGTAGAAAGGGTCTTCTTCTCTTTTCAATGTAAGGTATCAAATCAAGGTGTTTATTAATGACACTAAAAGTGTAATAAAAAATAAAGACATACAATCAAACATAACACTTATGAATTTTGGAATGTATGTACATGTATATTTGGCACTTACATTATTACCTAGTTTTCACAAAGATTTGTTGGACTTTTACGCATGTAAACAGACAAAAGTATGCCTTAATATTAAGAACCATTGGTTTTTAAATGCTCATCTACAGGGTGTATTTCGGTATACTGTTGTCTGTCGGTCAGTTGTCAGCATGTCAGACAATAACTCCAAAAAAGCTTTAACCACTTTGCATGAAACTTTGTTTATGTCTATTGACCTGAACTCCCTTTTAATTATTTTACATTTGTGAGATATAGTTATATATGTATATATAAATCTTTCAATATATGTATATATAGCTACATTTACATCTAGGGTTTTATTCATTTAAGGGGGCTCGCGGGTCTAAATCTTTTTTTTTAATTTAATATAGGATTTCGCTTAATTTTTCTACATGTATAAATGAACTTAATCTATTAATAGAAAACGGAAATAAAAAATGGGGTAACCGTTCATTTACTCTCACAATCTGCCATTGAAAGAAGCATACATTTTTGTTAATGTCCTTTTATCTGTTGAACTAATAGAAGAAATAGAGGTAATATCGAAATAAAAAAAAAGAACTAAATTACAGAAATCGCTTAAATTTTACAATTATTTAGTTTATGTACAGCTTATTTGAAAACAACAATAAAAAATATAGGTCACCGATGAGTTAAAAAGATATTTCAATTTGAATGCCAAAAATGTCATTTTTGTACCTAAGGGAGATAATTTGAAGCTTTTTAATGATATCTACATTTTGAAAATCACATGGGGCCAACACGAATTGATTTTTTTTCAAATATTTTTGTACCATATGATAAAGTAACAACTATTAAAGGTAATCAATAAAATTTGTATTGATAAATAAATGTTTCATTTTTTTCTGAAAATTTTATACCCACAAGCCTGGAGATATCAAAAAAACATTTAAAAATGAACGGGGGAAAAAAACTAAAGTTAATGTTTGAGTACAGAAATATTTCATTTGTTTGATTTTTGTTTTGATATACTAACTTAAGCTAACATAAGTGCATGTTGTTCAAAACTTCTGTTTCCAGGATGGATTTACAAAAAGAGAGGCGTAAAAAATACAGGAGACGGTGGATGAGTATTTCACGTGCAGTGAATAAAGATTTACATGCAGCTTCAAATAATGCTAATTGCACAACAAGTTCTGATGATGACGAGGCCCAGGGCCGAGATTTTAGCCAAAACAAAAGTGTGGGAACTTGTGGACTGGGACAAGAATTTATAGAATCTTCAAGTTTTCCTAACATAAACATGAATCAAGATTTATCAGATGACTCTGATTCAAGTGTACCAATGAACCAAAATGAAGATATTATAAATGAAGAATGGAATTGGGATATGATTGATCAACACATTGAAATAACAGATTCAGAAGATGAAGGTGAAGGTGACAGTTCAACTATTTTAACTGATCTTTCAGAGTGGGCGACTGAAAATCTTATTAAACAAAATGCACTTGACAAGTTGCTCAAGATTTTAATTAAGAATGGACACAAAAATCTTCCTTCCACTGCCCGGACTTTGTTACAAACAAAAAGACATATTGACACACAAGTTGTATCAAATATGGAGTACTATAATTTTGGTTTGGAGAAAGGACTAAAAACTAATCTGGAAAAGTATCCATGCGAGTTAATTAGCCAGGTTAACAGGGTAGAAATAAGTTTAAATATTGATGGTTTGCCATTATTTAAAAGTTCAAAAAAAGCACTTTGGCCAGTCTTGTGTGGTATAAATTTGAAACCAATGAAAGTTTTTGCAGTTACATTAACATTGGGAACTTCCAAACCACAAAGCTTAGACTTTTTGAATGAAGTGATTAATGAATTAGATATACTTCTTCAAAGAGGAATAATGTTAAACGAAAAACATATCGACATAGGTTTAAAATGCATTGTTTGTGATGCTCCTGCAAAGGCAATGATTAAAGGAGTTAAACTTTACAGTGGTTATTGCGGTTGTGATAGATGTGGACAGAGAGGTGTATGGAAAGGCAGGATGACTTATCCAGAAATAGAAAACTTACCATATAGGACAGACTTATCTTTTCGCAACCAAACCCAACCAGAACATCACCGTACCAGATCCCCGTTTTGTGATCTTCCAATAGATATGATAAAATCATTTCCTATTGACTACATGCATCAGGCTTGTCTTGGTGTCATGAAAAGATTACTATTACTTTGGATGCGTGGTAAAAAGAAGGAGACCAAAATATCATTTGGTCATATTGAAGAAATCAGTACACGACTTGTCCAATTGTCTAAATTCATTCCAAAAAAATTTGCAAGGAAACCTAGAGGCTTGGATGAAATTGACTATTGGAAGGCCACAGAATACAGGCAGTTCTTACTTTACACTGGTAAGCTTGTGTTAAAAGGTGTACTAAAAAAAGAGCTATATGAACATTTCTTAAGTTTTTCAGTTGCCATGACTATACTCGTAAGTCCAGTTTTAGTTGAAAATTATGTTGAATATGCAAAGGAATTATTGGTGTATTTCGTATCACAGGCTCAAATTTTATATGGAGAAGAGATACTAGTCTACAATGTTCACAGCATGGTGCATTTGGCTGATGATGCAAAGGAATATGGCTGTTTAGATAACTGTGCAGCATTTTCCTTTGAAAATCATATGCAACACTTAAAAAAAATGATACGATCGGGAAAAAATCCGCTATCCCAAATTATTAAAAGAATTAGTGAGCTAGAAAATTTACAATCGAAAAAAGTTGAAACAGTCATTCCCAACATTTGCAACAAGAAACCAAATAATGCTTTTGTTTTGAACAATCACACTTGCTGTGAAGTTGTTGGTGAAATAAATGGAGGTAAATCAATATTGTGTCGTGTGTATTCAAGGGGAGAAGCTATTTTTAATATGCCATGTGACTCAAGAATTATTGGAGGATACAGATTCCAGAAACGTTTCTCCCAGATGAAAATGCTTGATGTTGGACTGCTTAATCGTCAAGCAATTGAGATCAACAAAGATGTTGATTTGCATGTTACCTTTTTAGCAATTCTGCATGACTTTTAGAGGTAAGTTAAGACTAACTAAAATTATAACTTGAACCTGTTGAATGAGTTGAATCTGATGTAAATGTATTTGAAAAACTAACATTGTTGTACAAACCTTTCTGCATGTAATTTTAGGGAATATAACAATGAGTATACAAAAGAATGGGAGTTAAGGGAATAAGTCAAAGAGACAAAAACAATTGAAAACATATTTTTCCTTAATAGACCTCGATCAACATCATGCAAGTACGTTTAATATTTCATTAGAGTTCTTAAGCGTATGAAAAACCAGTTGCATTGATGTTTCGAGTATCAACATGATCAATTTGTATGCTTCACATGTAAATTAAAAACAAGTAAAAGTACATTTTGTGCATGTGTGAACTTAAAAAAAATACATGTGCCATATCAGTACGTTTGTACAATGTAGCTCACATTTTCATATTTGTACATTCTATTCATTGTCAAGGATAATGAAAATGAACTTTAATTATTCAGGAGTATTTCCAATTGGTGATTCACGTTAAAATTATTTTCTTCATTTCAGATGTTAAAGCAGTATGTAGTTGTGGGTTTTCAGGATGATTCGGTGGCAGTGGCACACAATAAATGGCTAGTAAAAACATTGGAAGGGGTAAGAACTGACAGAAACACATTATTTTAGCTATTTAAAGCACTGACTGCTATGCACACGAAATCAATTTGTTGTAAATTTTGGCAATTGTGAATCTACTTTGGGAAAGATATTCACATTTACAAAACATTAAACTAAAACCAAAAATAGTTGACTGAATTAGGTAGAAACCTATTTTTGATAACAGTAAACAATTAACACATATAGATTGAAAAAAAAACCACATCATCATCACATGCATTAAATGACAAAATATCTAATTTATTGCTAAAGAAATTGTTGAAAAATGCCCAATAGAATTATTTATGAATGTCCAATATTTCAAGGGAACAATCGGCAAACACACATTTATATTTCACTCCGAAATTTTTCTATATACATATACATATAACTTTTTAGAAGTATTAAATGTAAGATTTTATTATCATTGTCTATATATTTTTTTAAAGGAATCTGCATGTTGGTGGCCCTTTAACAACCAGAGTACCAGAGCAAGAAAAGGGGAAGAACCTGACAAGGAAAGGTGGATGATCTATTCCGTCCGTATATTTGCATCTGCAGGTAAAGAAATTTTGTCTTATTAAGAAGATAAAAACACGACAATGTTTAGACTACAAGAGCTGAACCCCCTTTACTTTGAGCTTACAAGCTAAATGAAATTGTTTAATACTGTAAATTATTGAAAGCTATTGTGATGTCAGAACTGTGCCACTTGTGCCGTATATTTTATATTGAACTTTAAAAATATAAATTTGATTGATTGTGTTGAAAATTAAATAACATATCATTAGCCAAACTAGAAAACTGATTGTGCTTTACATTTTATAACACAAGTAACTATACATTGTATACAAGTTTGTTTAATGTCTTTACAAATTAATATTTAAATTTTGAATTTGCAGATTCATTTGAAATGGCTGTAATAAAGTCAAAGTTGGCTTTAGACACTTCAAATGTAGAGAGCGAGGATCAGGGGGAAACCCAGAGAGATAGCCTTGTCAATGTGCAGCCAGAACAGTCAAATAGCCCTGTCAATGTCCAGCCAGTACCTGTACATACAAAATCTAGGACAATTAAAAGGCCTCAAAAATATGCCAGTATTCCAGATGGTAATACATGTATATATATATACATTTATTAAGTACTGTAATTTCAGAAATTATTGGGTGTATTTATGATTTGATTTTGTCATTTGAGACTAAAATACAATTTTAAGTTTTGTGATATTGAGAAAAATCCTGTTTGAAGCACAGAATTTAGACATGCGAGTTTCAATTATTGCTAATATTATTACCCTGTCACATTTTTGCAATAATTTCTGAATTTACAGTATTTGATAATAATTATTTGGTTGATGTTTTGTAGGCAATTTTAGTCTTCAGTTAACTTCATTTTACTGTGTAAAAGCCTTTTAAAAAATATGGCACCCAAGTTAAAAAAGCTGATGCAGTTGACCTCCTGAAGAAGATCTGTTGATATATATTGATTAATCTAGATTGCAAAAGAAAGACAGCTGTTTTTGAAACAATTTTTTTGCTCTAAAGATCACTTTTGAAAACTCATGTATGGATTCTTTTGATTGTTAGAAATTCTTTTATGACCAGTGGTCTAGTTTGGTAGATTAGATATAGTGCAGCCTGTTGATTGAAATAAAAATGTATATGAACTTTATTTTTCAAGTCATTTCTATAAAATTTGTATATATTTTTTTCAGCAGACTCGGATGAAGATGAACCACCATGTTCTTCCCAAAAAGTGTTAAAACTGCCAGTGCCGCCAATGCTATCACCATTGAACAGAAGTTCATTGGCAGCCCTATCACCAGAAATGGATAGACAGTTGACGCTATCACCATCAGTAGATATGTCACCCCTTGATAGAAGTAAGTTAGTAACAACATGATAGTGAGGCTTTCCTGTATTATTTAATTGCCATTAAAACTCATTTGTGCATCTTGAATAGATATTAGTGGTAGATCCAAAAGGGGGGGGGTGATGGTCAAGGGTTGAAAGTTCAAACACCCCCATTTTTATGAACAATGCATTTGAAATAGGACATATAATAAGAACACCCCTTTATCTTGAGTTGGGACCCCTTTTTTTAAAGAAAAATAGCTCGATCTGTTTCATATATATTTCAACTGTTCTAGATCAAAGAATCATTATCCACAACATGCATTCATTGGAGAATGATTTGAAATAAAGATAAGATTAGTAGTTTGAAGACATATTTTATTTTTAATATAATCATCAGTGAAAGCCTAACTTGAATTGCTGTTCAAATGTGATAATATTGTTCCACCATTTAATCTTTAATTTAATTACATATTGCAAGTTTCTGTCTTTTAGTATGCATACTGTCCTATTTTACTATATTTAGGAGTCTAAAATTGGTTATTTGTTTATTTATTTATTTGTTATTTTTTATAATATAGATTTCAGAACAGAATCATCATTTAGACCACTGAACAGAAGCTTGACAGGTGAAATGACCAGATCAAGTTTATCACAGTCACCATCAACAATAAGGTCTGGTAGTAGTAGGTCATCAACAGCCCCACCACCATTGCTGACACCATCACCAGGGATGGTAAGGTCATCAATGACACCATCACCAGTAGTAGATTGGTCACCACATAATACAAGTAAGTTAGTAACAACATGATAGTGAGGCTTCAGTGTACTGTGGACACATACTCTTTAAGTAATGACCTAGAAAATCAGAACCTATGCATCTAGCCAAGAATAAAAAAAATTGCAGTTGTTAAACAGACACATTTATTTTAAGCCCCACCTACAATAGTAGAGGGGCATTATGTTTTCTAATCTGTGGGCCTGTTCATCTGTCTGTCCCTCGGTTTCGCTTCATTTTAAAGTTTTTGGTCAAGTTAGTTTTTGATGAAGTTGAAGTCTAATCAACTTGAAACTTAATACACATGTTCTCTATGATATATTGCCAAATAAGATTTTTGACTCAAATTTGATAATGATAATGCTATTGGGGCATATGCATCTGTGTGCTTTAGACACATTGTTGTTAATCATGGAATAAGAAAGAAATAAACAAGAGTACACATGTTAGTTGCTTTAATATGTTAAAAAAATGCCATAAGAAGACTGAATAAAAGAGTTTTCAAAAATATCAATCGGCTTTAACAATTTTCCTTATCTTAAAATTTTCTTTTATTTAGATAACCAATTCCTGGATAATCTGCCTGGATTACGGATGCCATTGACAAGAAGAGTTGACACTATTGAAGGTAGTTGGTCTCTATATAAAAATTTATGAAAAAACCATGCCTCTACAAATTTATATACAATATATTAATATTATTATCAATTTGTATTGTGTTATATTGATATATATATACTTCTATTATCAGTTCTTGGAAAATGTGTTTTCATATATATTATTGTAAATTTAGAAATTATTCTGTGCATTAATAATTGCCATTTAGAGGAAAGAAAGATCAATATTTTGAAAGAATACAAGACTGTCATATTTATTGCAAAAATTCCTGAAATAGCAGTATCTAATTTCTTATTCAAGGTACATTGTTTTCCTTTCAGCCACTCAGAGGATAATCCTTGAAAATTTGGCAGTGATCAGGGAAAATCAAAAAGAAATGAAGGAGATGCTGGGGCAAATCTTGTCATCAAAATCAGGCCCCAAAGATGTTATAATTGAGGATGTGATACAATCTCCAGCAAAATCTGAAGAGGAGTTGCTGGAGATTATTAGGGAACTAGAAAACCCTGAATTTAAAAAGAAATTGGTATGTAATACTAAGCTAAGTTAAAATTAATGTACACATCACTGTGGTAAAAAAATCACTTAAAATCCAAGGTCCGAACTGTACAGTGCAGTTATTGTTTACAAATTGTATTTTAAAGTCATAAGAAACCTCAAATTAAAAAAAAATATGCATTTTAATAATGGATAGTATTCATTATACAACTTATGTACATGTACTTTTTTCTGAGTAAAATTCTTTAATTTGTCCACATTTAGAAGAAGTTTACTTATTTTTAATTGCTTGCTTTCAGGAAGCAATTCGCTGACATATTTTCTGTATGCATAGTGACCCGAGCTTAACCCTCCTGGTAACAATTCGGTGACCACAATACGCATGGATCTGTCATTGAAATAAACAAATATCTGATTATACATGTTAAACACATGCCCAATACCCATGCATTTTGTGATTTGTTTACTATAGGGTGACAATCGGTAAAACTCTGCTTCAAAACACGGCATTTAATGAGCAGCCATATTTGTTAAATCATAACAAACAGAGAGAAAAAAAATTGACGATTATATGATATATTTGAGAAAAAATGATAAAATTGTGCACAGAGGACTAAGTTCATGATGTATACATGCATTGGTTCAAGAATTGGACAAACATTATTTTTCACCTCTTACTCGTTTCATCTGACTTTAATTCTCATTATGAAAAGGCTTCTGGAAGTCCATTCAAAAAGGGAATGATATTTATCTATGAACATCCAGTTAAAATTTGCAAAATTTTTAGACAAATGTGGTGTAAGTTGCTAACTTTGTCAACAAATAAGATTAACATTTTATCAACTTGTTCCTTTGAGTGCTGTGATACAAATGTAAATATATTTTTTTTAATTTCCATTTTGATTTGATTTTTAGGTAAACCTACTTAGTACCTTAGGTGGTCATAAAGTTGGGGACACTGTCCGAAAAATGCTGAGAGTATTGGGGACGAATGGTCTTTGGTCCAATTATAGCTTGAAAGGGAAAAAAAAGAAGAACTTCTCCGAGCTATCCCTTTGTAGAGTTGTCACAAGTAAGTAAGAAAATTTCCTTCAAAGATTTTGTAAAAAAGGAATGATGTTAGAATGCAAAAAATCTCTCTGTAATTTTTATCAATTTATCCCTTTTTGCACCCTTTGTAGTTTATTTGATCTGCTGACGTCACATTCAAAGTACAAATCTTTTGCAGATCTTTCAAAAAAGAAGAAAAAAGATTGCCTGCATCTTAATTGAAAATCATTAAAGAATCCACCACCAAATCTGGTGTAATATGATATTCATCCACTGGAGAGGATTACATTTTAGATATTTAAAACTCACAGCAAGCCTTGCATTTTAAATTGGAAAATTTAACTCTCTTGATTGGATAAATATTGTATCACACTTGATGAAGTTGTAGCTAGAGTATATTTATTCAAACTTTGATAAAAAAAAAAATGGTTATAAAAGGCTTGCTTATCAGATAGATTTTAATTGTTGAATATAGAAGATAATTGATTGTTTTTATAATATTTTTTCCAGAATCTTGTATAAAAATACACAGATGCAGTGTGTCTGAGGTTGAGGAGTGCATAGCAGAAACCCTCAAGCATGCACCAGCTCAAAAAGATGGACCAAGATACAAAAAGGTAAATATCAGTTTATACAGTTTTATATAGTTTTACTCTTGAACTGTTCTTTTACTTTTAATTTGCCTGAACCATATTTAGGGATATTAATACACAATGCTCATTATCATAAAATGCATAGTTTGATGATTAGCCCATGAACGTACTCTTTTATTAATTTTGTTTATCAGATTACAATTTGTTGATTTTATAAATTGCTTTCATTGGCATATGATATATTATAAGGATTGCTGTATTGTAGTAAATTTTAAATATATTTTTAAAAAATCTTTTAATATCTTAAATTGATGGATGACAAAATACAATTAGAATGGAGATGTACATTTTAAAAACAATTTTAAGATAAGAACAAAGGTTAAAATAGTTATAAATTAGTATGTACTCAGGGTTGAAATTATGTTAAAATTTCTAATATAAATTATCGAAATGTGTATAATTGGCAAAAGTACATTTGAGTCACAGCACAACATTATTATGAATCTACATATTATGAATCTACAAGATTTATTTAACTACTAACTATAGAAAAAACGTTGATTATGTTTCTCACCGGTTGGTATTTTTTTTGAAAGAACTGCTGTAATTTATATAATGGAACCCATTTTTATTTTAATTTTTATATAATAAATGATTATTTTATTTTTTCAGAGACCTGAAACCAACACCAACCAACCAGCTGATCAGAGGGCAGAAATCAATAATTTGGAATAACTGGTCAAATAAAAACTAAAATTTGGAATGAAAATAAAAAAAAATTCAGAAACATTTTACATGCATTTTTATTGGTTAATGTGGCCTTTATCAGAAAAAAAGCAGTAGTTAGTTTGATTGAAATTCAGGTTAAAGAGGGGCGAACTTTGAGCTAACTTATAGATCGAAAAATAAACTTGACAACACCATGCATGGCTAAAAAAAGAAGTAGACAAATAGTAAAAAAGTAGTACACAAGACAAAAAATAGAAAACTAAAGAATGAGCAACCCAAACTCTATCACTCTGGGGTGATCTCATTTGGCACCCTATCATGTTTCTAATGTTATTACAACTCGGTCAATATAATTCCTGTAGGTCACTTTTATGAAAAGGGAAAGGGATTATTGTTACGACATGAGGAACATGTCTGATATCTTTTGTAAACTAGACGGTAAGCTGTTGGCCTTTTCCCAACCACTTTTCCTAGCTCTTCATTTTGTAATGAATTCAGCTGATAGATTCAAAAGTAAATATTAAGGTGTATGTTGTATAAAAAAGATGTGATATGATTGCCAATGAGACAACTATCCACAAAAGACCAAAATGACACCAATATTAACAACTATAGGTCACCGTACTGCGTTCAACAATGAGCAAAGCTCAAACCGCATAGTCAGCTATAAAAGGCCCCCATAAGACAATGTACAACAATTCAAACTAGAAAACTAACAGCCTTATTTATGTTGAAAAATGAATGAAAAACAAATGTGTAACACATAAACAAACAACAACCACTGAATTACAGGCTTCTGGTAGTTTGTCATATTTTTTTATTAAAAACTGTTTTACTTCCTCAAAGTTAATCTAAATTCTAGAATTATAGTGAATTCGATATTCTAGAACACTGAAACACTAACCATATAAGTTGCAGCATGTACCAAGATATCATGTTGCAGGTTGTACAGTTACAAGTACTAACATCAACAATACTTAATTCAAGATGGAGAGATGTCTTATTGGCCATCATACCAAATCGACTTTTTTGAATATCATATCATTTTATTTTTGAAATATTGACCCCATTTACATCTGGAATTGATAATACTATTGGTCCTAGCAATACAATGAGGACAAGGAACATTTAACGTTGTGATATCACGTTGTCCCAACGTCTTGTGATGGTAATAAATTACGTCACAAATTACGTTGTGCCAACGTTGTGTGGATGGTTGTCAGCACGTGCCTGGGAGTTCACAAAATTACGTTGTACCAACGTAATTTTACTACGTTGTCACAACGATAGTATTACGTTGTCCCAACGTAATGTCAACGTTGGATTGTTTACTGGGATATAAATACTCAATAGCAAACACTGATATCTAATTATTTTTTTAACATTAACATTATGATATTTTTTTTATATAGGTTTTGAGATACATCGCAGTATGTGACCCCCCTTTTTTTTTACAAAGAAAACCTAATTAACGCTTAAAAAACAAAATTTAAAACATCACCATAAAGTATGCAGAAGTTAAGATTTATATTACTAAGAAGTGTGTAAAGTTTGATGCAATAATGATAAATCATTTTGAGATATGGCGCGACATGTTAACAAAAAACACACTCCTGTTTTACTTACAAAGTTCTGTAACTCAAAAAGATTTAATTTGATTTTCACTAAAAGGTTTACAAATCGTTTGACCATTTCAAGAAATAACTTTCTTAAAACTAGATAAGCTCAAGTTACGGTGCGACATGTTTACGCTGGACATAAAGATAGACGGATAGCTAGACGGACGGACCGAATGACTGATAGATGGAGGAACGGACGGATGGAAGGACGGACGGACAGACGGGTGTATACAATACAATAATACGTCCTGTCAAAATTGGGACGGGCGTGTAAAAACGCAAAGAAATGAAAAAAAAAAATCGTAATTAAAGGTCAATAAGTTTTATTAGGATATCGGCCAAGTCGATTTATTTGTATATTTGTCTGCCTTATCATTTTCCTATATAACTTTTATATATATTTGAGAAAAATGTATAGAAATCGATAAAAAGAACTTGATATTCGGCATTTATTAAAATAAACATAATCCAACTCACATAATCCGATTTCCCGGGTGTCCCTGTTTTCTCATTTCTTACAATATTTTAATTCGGTATACACTTTATAAGATAAGTGGCGAATCTAGATGACGTATAGGTTGCACGCCCCAACCCCACCTTCGGTTGCCAAAACTATATTGATTCCTGTATTTAACGATTTTGTAAAGCAAAAAATAATCAAAATATTGTTCGACTCGCTACGCTCGGCGGTATGTAAAGGTTGTTCGAAATACGCCCACTTTGAAATAAACTGAATCCGTCTGTCCGTATATATTGTCAAAATATATTGACCAACGTCAGTGTACGATCATCATAACACAATGGCGACAGTACAGACTCGTTTTTTTTAATAATGTTAACAAAATAATTATTATTGAATTTTATCGATGACCTGAGACTATTATACTAATTTGTACATAGCAGTATAGTTACAATTAGTGATAAATAAATTTTATTTTAATGCATGGTAGTTGTAATCCTACATTCATTTTCTATGTCGATTATGCATGCATATACATTTGTCTTATTATCAACGTTTATCCTTAAGAAGATTTATTTTTAACGATGGTAGAAAAGATTACATACATGGAATGATTAGATTACTTATAAAGGTGTCCATTCTTTTGTGCGAGAAAATCACATATCAATTGTGTGTTTCGATTTTTAAGACCGTAAACTTTAATTTCAAGTTTAAACATGTTCAACATATTTTCCCATAACTCATATAGAAAACGCATATTTAGAGAGCTTTAATCTCAATATGCTGTTAAAAAAGTTCGGAATGCAAAGTAAAATTAAAATATTTGTGTTCTATAAGAGTAGGAATTTGCTTATTATTTATTTGAATCTGAGACTCATATAAATAATAAGCCGCTGTCCGGTGAACGAACTTGTTTTCGAACGACCCACAAAACTCATTTTGAACGCTGAAGTTAAATAATCAATTATAATGTAATGCGATTATGATTTTTTTTATTTGACCAAACCGGGTTATGCATTTTGAAATCTACGACGAAACCGGGTTGTATACATTGACGAAACCGGCCAGTTCCATTTTGACAAGACCCATTTCTTTCGTTCCATACACAGAGTTACAATTATTGAGATGCTCATAATAACTAAATTTGCAATCTCCGTGTCAATATCTATCTTCCCGTACCTTTCTTTCCGTACAATGTGAACAATTTAAAGAGAAATTAAACAATTTCGAGGCAAGGTTCACTCAATTCGTCATTTTGACGTGCATTTTTACTTATTTTTCCATTAATATAGAACGGTTGTAGAAAATATTGCATATCACAATAGAAAATAGTTGTGTGTGTATTTATATTCTTCGATATCATAAAAAAAATAAGAAAATAAGGAGAAACCTAGCTTTCTTCTGTCTATTAATGTTCCGTCATTGTGCCGGATGTTAGATACCATCGAGTCCGAACAAATTTTGCCGGTGTGGTTTAGACACAGTGATCTTGAACCATATTGTAACTGTGATATATTGTTAACTAAAAATGTAATTAAGGATATAGAATGCTTAGCTATTGATTTATATAAAACTGAATGGCATAATAAGTTGGTTTCGAATGAATATGCCAAACTTCGTACTTATAAATTATTTAAAACAGAATTTAAGGTAGAAAATTACATTTGTAAAACTATTGCAGGGAAATATAGAAGTGCTTTTGCAAAATTTCGCTGTGGTGTTGCGCCCCTAAAAATTGAAACGGGCCGGTATCAGAACTTACCTATTAATGAAAGAATATGTTTTAGTTGTAATGATACCATTGAAGATGAAAACTGTAATTTTGAAATGTCCACTATATGCAGATTTTCGTGCTGTGTTGTTTAGTCATGCTAATTCTTTCTGTCATGATTTTAATAGTATGTCAGATGACGATAAATTTGTATTTTTATTTAGTGATGAAAATGTTTACTTTTATACTGCCAAAATCTGCTATGATATTTTACTGAAAAGAAAATGTTTATTATATTCTTAACATTTGTATACTTTTAATTTGTTTTATATTACTCTTAACATCTGTATACTTTTTATTTGTTTTAAGTTTTATGTATGTATATATATATATGTAATGTATATACCATTTTTATAGTCTCTCATAACTCTTTTTAGAGTGGCTCTTGTTTTATATTGGAAATTGTAATATTATGTAAATGTTTTATAAGAGGTGAGACTCAAATAAAATATTGTCTTGTCTTGTCTTGTCTTGTCTAGATCATAGTTTATTAATTAGCGTCTCGCAATTTAAATTTCATCAAGGGGACTTAATTAAACCAGTTACTATACAAATCTTGAAAAAACGATGTACATGTACTTTTTAATATTTTTTAAAACAAATTACGAAAACGTTTAGTGTAAAAATCACCGAATATAAATGTTTCTTTCTTGCAGGTTTTGGCATTTGTAAATAACATTAACGTTTTGGAATTCTAATGCAAAAGACAGTCGATTCAAACTGAAATAACTTCTTTAAAGATGGTTTGATTTTTTCAGAGACACACATATATATATGTCTCAATACATGTATTATATGTCTCTGATTTTATCAAAACAAAAATAACAAAATTATAAAATATGTTAGTTATCGAATGTATACCCTGAACTCTTACTATTATATATATATGTCCTAAGTTACTTAATGTCCTGTGTGCAACCAGGAGATCCTGAACGGTTTTTAAACGTACCATTATTTTATATGCATATATTCAAAGCTGTTCTTAATTATATGCATACTAGGTATCAGTGGCGGATCCAGGGGGAGGGTTTCGGGGGTTGGAACCTCCCCTTTTTTTGAACGATCAATGCATTTGAATGGGGACATATGGTTGGAACCACCCCCTCCCCCTTTTGTCCTGGGTTGAGACCCCCTTCCTTTTCAAATGGCTGGCTCCGCCGCAGAGGTATATTTATATATATATATGTGTGTACCAGCCCCCTCCTAAATCTTTGGAAACAAATGGTAGATTATATAGGGAATCACGGAAGCATGACTGGACGTGAACACTCTAAGGCAGTCAATGAGTCCCCACTTATGAAAATTTCTGGATCAACCATTGCTTAGTTCTAGTTATCTTAGGTCCTAGTGTGAAATAATGCCAATAGGTCTTTTAAAACACATCTTTATTCATACATGTATATATACGTTTTCTCACGGATTTGTTCATGCAATATTGGAATTATGTTTACTCAATGCGCAATTACTGAAGTTTATATTTGCT
Source organism: Mytilus edulis (assembly GCA_019925275.1). Lineage (NCBI taxonomy): Eukaryota > Metazoa > Mollusca > Bivalvia > Mytilida > Mytilidae > Mytilus > Mytilus edulis. The sequence goes on from CM034356.1 coordinate 22,892,010, forward strand.
ACTTTTCTTCTTAATTTCATATAATTTTTTTTTTTTTTTTTCGAAAAATTAGTGGTGTTGAAATAGGGAATGGACACAGATACCTTATCACATTTAACCAAAGAAATGTTGTATAATGTCATCAATCTGTATTACACGTAGACAGGATGTTCTCTAGAAAACTATACGTTATACACACCCGAGAATACACGCACTGTCGAAATGGAAAATTACTGTATGTTATAGTTACCTGTAATCAGCTTTGCAACACCATGTCATGACAGTTCAAAAAGATTTTCTTCAAATCAAAATGGAATATTCATTTTTTCTGTAAAATTTAAAACTTTAAAAAGTAGACTTTGACAAAATTATGAAATAGAAAGAATTGAACAATTTAAAATCGTATTTTAACAAAGATTTAGATATAATTTTACAACGATCCTTAAAAAATAACCAAACAAACGTTGAATCAAACGATATGAACCTACGCAGTTTTATATTAAAATACTGACACACACCAGTTTGCCATCTCAGTATGCAAGGCAAGGGTGCTTGGTGAGGTGCTGGAACTTGATGTACATGTATCATTAAGTTAATACAGTTCTGCCTTTTTACAGAGACTTCAGTTCTATTCTTACTGTTATCAGTTAGTATAGACGGTTCCTGGCTTAGAATGATTCTCTGCTCAGCAAATGGTGCGTAATTAGCATTTGAATCAAATTTCTTGTAAAAGTAAAAAACACAAATTAATGTATTTGACAACTTTATTCAGGAGCACAGTCTATATTATCCGGCGTAAATAACTTCGAGATTTATGTGGAAGTTTACTCTGCTGCTCGATCTATGCTAATCGATGTTCCAGTTTATTTCATATTTATATTTATTCGTGAGGCCTCGTAATCGTTTATATTCACTAAAAGCACAGTCGCCTAAATATTTTATATGGCGAAAAAATTGCGAAAATTGGGGGAAATAATATATTTTTAGTAGCATTATTATTTTAAAATCTTAAGAGGTTGCTTGCAAATTTAACTCTTAAATGAGAAGTGTATGACGATCTATAACGAATATATACATCCATCATGTGTGCAGATACGACGGCGACTATATAACGTTAGGGTCTGCTATGAGTGCACTTTGTATGTCCTGCATGTGTGCACCCAGGAGGTCCTCCTGAGCGGTGTTTAGACGTACCGGGAAAATCTTATCTGATTCAGGATCAATTCATCGGTTACACTCCCCTGTCACCAGTGATTCTTTTTTGCTGACATTCTGAAAAAGTATTGTGTAGTCCCTGTGTAAGTGTTGACTCTCAACTTGCACATGTGATTTTTTAACACTCCCCGGCAAAAAACAATTATTCAGTTCACTGATTTAGATGGAAGGTAAACGAACAGAAAGTCACAGGACATTCCGACAAAAAGTCACAGGACAAAAAGTCAAACACATGTCAAACTCAGGCATAAAGTAACAAAGTTGATAGGACAAAAAGTCACAAACAATTTGTTGACAATTGATTGAATATAAATGAAAAAAGATTTTGAAATATCTTCTTTTTATTACATATATTCATTTTTAATTTTAGGAAATTGTTCATAATATAAAAAAGAAGATGTGGTATGATTGCCAATGAGACAACTGTCCACAAGAGACCAAAATGACACAGACATTAACAACCATAGGTCACCAAACAGCCTTCAACAATGAGCAAAGCCGAAGGTAAAGCCCATACCGCATAGTCAGCTGTAAAAAGCAATCATACTATACCTTTTTTTTTATATTTACATGTTAAAAAATGCGTGCAAATGTAATCAAAAGCTGCACACAAACGTAATGATTTATGTGTGCAAATGTAATGGTAATGTGCGCAAACCTAATGCACTGATTTATTTGTTTTTAATAAATTTTAATTTAAAAGTTGCTACATCATGTTCATGTATAAAACTTCAAGAAAAATACAAAAAGAGTGTTTTCTTGTTCAAAGAAAAATAATCTCAAATCTAAATTGTGACTTTTTGTCCTGTGACAGTGTGTGACTTTTTGACTGTGACTTTCTGTCCTGCATTCAGATTGAATAGGGGAGTTTGGTTGACCCCGCCTCTCTCTATCTGAGACTACTATCTCAGTGATGAGCTTTGTGTTTCATGTACAAATGTATTGTGCTTTAATTTATGTACAAAAAAATTGAAAAACAGATATGTTACACATAAACAAACGACAATCACTGAATTATTGGATCCTGACTTGGAACAGGCACAACCATAACAAATTGGCAGGGTATAAGGAACTTTGAAAATATTTAGTTTTTGTGGTTTGGTCTATTTTCTGGATACTGTAAGCAATAAGGCCCCTTTATTTAGTGAATGAAATAATTGCACTTGGCTGTCTGTCATATTTTATATGAACTTGACCTCATTTTCATGCATGGTTCATTGGTCAATGAAACACTGCATTGTTTTGTCAGTTTATCATATGTTTAAAGTTACAGGTAGATTATATTTGGTAGATATGAAACAATTGTAAGGTGTGCATGTCTGAATGGCAGATTCATATATAAACCATGACCGCATTTTATTGTTCTTTGGTCAATGATAAGTTTTCTTGGTTTTGTCATTTTATCAGGCCACATTTAAAAGAATGTCTGTTTCCCCTCCCCCGGGTCTACCCTTTGTAAGCTGACCAGGAAGGCAGGTTATTTTTAGCTCTTCTGACCTGAAAGGTCAAGTGAGCTTTTCTCATCACTTGGCGTTCGTCATCTGTCGTCCTGCGTCCGTCGTCCGTAAACTTTTACAAAAATCTTCTCCTCTGAAACTACTTGGCCAAATTCTACCAAACTTGGCCACAATCATCCTTGGGGTATCTAGTTTAAAAAATGTGTGGCGTGACCTGTCAAACCAACCAAGATGGCCGCCATGGCTAAAAATAGAACATAGGGGTAAAATGCAGTTTTTGGCTTATAACTCAAAAACCAAAGCATTTAGAGCAAATCTGACATGGGGTAAAATTGTTGATCAGGTCAAGATCTATCTGCCCTGAAATTTTCAGACGAATCGGACAACCTGTTGATGGGTTGCTGCCTGTGAAATGGTTATTTTAAGGAAATTTTGGTTATTATCTTGAATACTATTATAGATAGAGATAAACTGTAAAAGCAATAATGTTCAGCAAAGTAAGACCTACAAATAAGTCAACATGACCAAAATTGTCAGTCGACCCCTTAAGGAGTTATTGCCCTTTATAGTCAATTTTTAACAACTTTTCATCATTTTTTGTAACTTTTTTAAAAATCTTCTTCTCTGAAACTACTTTGCCAAATTTAACCAAACTTGGCCACAATTATCATTGTGGTTTGTAGTTTAAAAAATGTGTCCGCTGACCTAGCCTACCAAACAAAATGGCCGACATGGCTAAAATTAGAACATAGTGGTAAAATGCAGGTTTTGCTTTATATCTTTGAAACTAAGACATTTAGGGCAAATCTTTCAAGATTTAAATGTCCATCAGAATAAGATATATCCCCTCACAAATTTTCAGTTGAATTGGACAACCTGTTGTTGGGTTGCTGCCCTAAAATTGGTGATTTTAAGGTAATTTTGCAGTTTTTGGTTATTATCTTGAATACTATTATAGATAGAGATAAACTGTAGACAGCAATAATGTTCAGCAAAGTAAGATCTACAAATAAGTCAGCATGATCAAAATTGTTAGAGGACCCCTTAAGGAGTTATTGCCCTTTATAGTCAATATTGAACAACTTTTCGTCATTTTTGTAACTTGTATAAAAATCATTTCTAAAACTACTTGGCCAAATTTAACCAAACTTGGCCACAATCATAATACTAGGGTATCTATTTAAAAAAAAAGTGTCTAATGACCCCGCCTACCAACGAAGATGGCCGACATCAGTAAACACATTAACAGGTGAGCGACACAGGCTCTTGAGAGCCTCTAGTTTTTTTTAACTGGATGTGATTGTCATAGCATGGTCACATGAATGGTTTGACTTGTCCAGTCCAGGCCACTTATCAGTTGTTTGTGCTCAATTTGAGTGTATTTATTTAGATTATCAATCCTTCTGCTTTCAAGCACTTTCCAAAAATGGAAACAAATTATTTTCAGGAAAAAAATAATTTCGATTTTTTTGTGGAAAATAATTTTTTGACCCGGGCGCTTATTTTTGACCCGTGTGGGGGGAGGGGAAACAAACATATTTTTAATTTTGGCCTTAGATTTTTTAAGCATAGGTCTACTTGTTGTATGGAATGACTACAAGGTATCAAATAAAAAAAAGATGTCTGCCTGCCAAGGTTAATTTTACTGTGACCTCATATTCATAGAATAATGATAATATTCATGATATTGAACAGCAAGAATGATGAGTAAGTTGATGTTATATACAAATAAGACAAAATTTTCAGTTGCCTACTAATTATGTAATACATGTAGTAGTTATTTTTGTCGTTAAATGATGTTTACCCTTTTATGTGTAGGGCAAGAACATGAAAGATAAAGGGGAAACTATAAACAGAAGAAATTATCAACAAAATAAGATTTACAGAGGTCAACAAAGCCTAAATGGTAAGTCCACTGTTATAATAATTTTTGTCCTTGAATAATAATTAAATATTTATTAAAATAAGATGTGGTATGATTAAAGAGAAAACTATCCATCAGAGTTCAATTTAGTGGATGTAAGCATTGTAATTACTTATTAGAGGCCATTGATGACCTGTAAGTAATGAGAAAACCCATACCCTATACATGTTATAGTAATCTATAAAAGTCAACACTAACCAAATTTGAAACAGAGCATCAATTCAAACGTCAAATATACCAGACTAATTTATAAAAACAAAAAATTATGAAAAATAAAAATGACGGGTATGAACCAACATCAACCACTGAACTATGTACAAGCTCCTGATATTAGACAGGTATAATATGGCTGGGTTGATATAAAAATAAGAAACACTTAGCAGTCTGATTTCCAATGAGACATTTCTCCAATAGAGATCAAATGACATTTAAGGAGGCTCTAGGGTATAACAATTTCAGAAAAATGTTTTAATATTTTTTTTTCATAACTCAATTTATTTATATCTTTATCATATGGTACACCAAATCATTCAAAACAATCAATTCGGTTTGGCCCCAGATGACTTTTAAAATGCATATATCATTAAAAAGCTCCAAATTATCTCCCTTTGGTGCAAAAATGCCATTTTTTGGCATTAAAAATGTAATATCTTATTTAACTCAACGGTGGCCAATATTTTTTATTATAATTTTAAATAAGCTGTACTTTAACTAAACTATTATAAAATTTAAGCGATTTCTGTAATTCAGTACTTGAATATTTAAATGAAAGTTTATCATATTAATCATAAACATGATAAAATAGCCATTTTATTGATCTCTTCACTGATAATTTTTGAGTTTGTGTATTTGTAGGTCAGAAATCTGGATTTTCATGGTCATCATTCACAGATCAATACTGAACGGAAAACTTAAAGCTGATATTTTTCTCCATAGTGCGACTTTTTTATTAATTTGAAATGGAACATGTTTTTTCCTACATTTATTTGAAAGAGGAAATTTCAACATGATGACTATAAACAAAAAGGAGTCATATCATCACGATCATTGATGCACAAGAACTTGATCATATAAATACAACAATGTAATTATCAATTGAAAGATGGAACGAATGAACAAGATATTAGAATGTTGTTGTCCAAATAAACTTGCTTTGTCTTCTCATTTGAATCTCTCGATTCAATAAAGATGTACAGAGGAAGATCTTTGAAGAACAGATTGAAAAAATGTATTGTCTAAGAATTGCAGGAATATTCTAGTGAATGAAATTATTTATTGACTTCACTCTTATATAGTGGACTGAATAATTGTACATAGCAAGTTGTGAATAAAGAAAGCAAAAACTTTAACAAAAAGTGTTTATATTATAAATTTGCAAATATAAGCATACTATTATGTACACCACAAAGTTATATATTATAATTCAAATCGTTTGCCTATACAAGTATTGCAATGAACCTTTAACAAAGAAAATCTTATCTCATGAAAAGAGTGAACTATTCAGTCAGAATATGAAATATTTTTTCAGTTCTATTTTTCATAATAGAATAAACAAGACAAAGATTTCAAAACAATATTTTTTCATTTATTTAGAAATTTCATCATTTTGTTTCAGTGAAAGGACTTTATTCTTTGACTGTAAAATATTATTATTATTCATTCCAAAATAAGAATAATCTTTATTGTCATATAAACAAATAAAAAACATGTTTGTGACAAAATTTAAAAAAAATTATATATATGTATATATAAAAAATATAAAAAAACCTCGTATACATTTAAAACATTTTACTACCAAACAGCATTCATTGTAACATACACATAACTTTATATTTATATATATATATATTTATAATTTTAATCCCATAGGATTTTATTTTGTCCCATGGGATATTAAAAATCCATGGGATAATTATAGTCCCATGGGATTTTTTTTTGTCCCATGGGACAACAAATATCCCATGGGACTACAATAATCCCATGGGACCAAAAAAAATCCCATGGGATTTAACCAAAATCCCATGGGATAATGGTAAATCCCATGGGATTTTGCCCTGTCCCATGGGATATTGAAAATCCCATGTTTTTATAATTCAAATTGCAAAATAAATATGAAAGTAACAGTATAAAACCAATGAAATTATTGAATCCCATGTAATTCCGCACATTTTGGTTATATACATGATATTGTAGCTCTTGTTTGAGGCGGCGGCGGATTTGCAAATGAGTGTTTTGCAAATTAAAAGTGTCCAGTGTTTAAAGTACATTGTGTTCGATGTCCGTGCAAGTTTACTCCATGTTCCTTTATTTTCTATTATAAAGGGTTCGAACACGACTTAATGCAGTTTACTCCTTCAATGGTCCTAAAGGTCATATTGCAATACATTGCTGTTGCTTTTTCAAATAATTTGTTACCGGGAGATTGGTGGTCTCACTTTAATTTAATCCATGTCAACTATTTAGTTTTATCTACAAAAAAGAGATAGCCAGTTATGTATTATTTTTAAATAAAAAGTTCATTTCACTGTAATCTTTGATTGGATTCTAATTGCCAACTGATTATATTAAGGTAACTCAATTAAATGTATTTGATGTCTCAGGTGTGAAAACTTAAATGTCATGATTATTGGCTTGATTGGTGATTATGACAGGTGTCAAAATTAGATAGTAACCAATTAAATAATAAATATTTTAAATATCAGGTCTTCTAGTGTGGTGGTGAACTGACTCAAGTCAACATTTTGGGCTCAAAGTTTTTATTATAAAGTATATATTTTTGTTTAATATATTTATTAATCTCACAGATTTCTTAAGATTCATGAACAGATTTTGTTAAATAAAAGAGATATTTAACATGTGTCGATCAGTTCAATAAGCATGTATCGACAAATGTGAAATCCGTCCGGTCAACTTTTTTTTAGGAAAACATTTTTTTCATTAACACCACAAAACTATCCAAAAGATATGAAATATCTGTTTTAACCTATCGCATATATTGCTGTTTAAAAATGTGTATTTTATATATCTTTGTTAGTTTACTTTAAAAATACTTTAATAAGAATCAGTCAAATTACCCTTCTTGGACCTTACACTGTAAACTCCGCCTTCTTTCTGAAATAAGCACGGGCTTCTGAAACAGCGGGAACATCAGTTAGACTACATTTTTCGACAGCGATGGATGCACATCTACATTTGCTGACAAATGGGTATCAAAAAGTGTGGAACAAAGCTTAAAGATCAGTTCACACAATTATGTTTGTCACAGATAGAAACCTTACCTAAATGTCTATGTTATAGAATTTTTTTAAAAATCTGAAATTTGAGAATTATCTCAACATATGCCTAATAATTTATTATTTGTATACTGCAAATTTAGATGCGGTAGTCACCGTTTACCAATTGAGACGGGAAGATGGCGAGGCTTGTCACGAAACGACAGACTTTGTCATCTATGCAATTCAAGTGAAATCGGTGACGAATATCATTATATAATGACTTGTAAATCTTTAGATTTAGAGAGAAAGAAATTTCTACCTGAACATTGCTGTAAAAATCCAAATACATACAAATTTGATAGTTTATTTTATTCAGACAATATTATCATTTTAGAAAAATTATGTAAGTTTATAAAAACAGTACAGGTGAAAGTCAGTCCTCCAAGTTAAGTTACATTTTGTTTTGTTCACACATGTGCATGCTTATATAATCATATATGTAATTGTAAATATATATTTTCTCTGTAACTATGACATGTAGTTTTGTGAGAATAAAGTTCATTCACATCACAGTGTAGATACTATTCTGTACGCTATCCGGAAGTCGCGATTTTCGAAGCGATGATTTCCAACTGGTAACAGGACGGTTTTGCCTACGGTGACTTTTCTCATCATTTGTTTACTCCTATATCTATAAAGTGCTTTGAACATCTTTAAGGTATGTATAGCATCATAAATATGAGTAACTGTAACAAAAACATGCATTGCAATATAAAATATACGTGTGCATCACACGAACAAGATAGAAAAAAGTGAAATCGATGGGCAATTTTGCTCTCGTAGTACAAAGCAATTAATCTTTTATTGCAAATATTTGCATCAGTTTACAGTTAAATATATACTGTTTCAATATTATTTTCGTATTTAAATAGAATATTCGTATTTCCGATTAAAATATGTTTTCCTTGAGGATCCCAAAATAAATCACTACATACGATCAGTCTAGAACTGACTGTATTCTAGAAGCCGGATTTCAGATTTTTTGACTGTATGACCAGTCGTGATTTTGAAGAAAAAAAACAACGGCAATTTGAAGGTATATACGTGTCTATTTTATTATCACATGGTAAATGGGTACCACCCAATAAGGTGGTGGAAAAGTCCTTATCACGGAAAGAGAAAACAGTGATTTTTCGAAAAATCAAAATAAGAGGTGCACAATTGAATTAAATGATGAAGAATTTGAAAAAGATTCATTAAGTTATGACAAGAGTGTCTGAAGGAAGTTGTAGATATAAAATAGGTACGCCCAATATAAGGCTAAGGCAAAGTCCGTATTTTTGATATAGAAACATCAAAAATATTTCGAAATAGACGGTGCACAATACAGTCATTATCATTTATGATGAGGAATCAGAGAAATATTAATCAGTGACGGATCAAAAAAAAAACAGAGGAGGATCCGGCGGTTTGAAACCCTTTTTTAACTATCAATGCATTTTTATGGGAACATATATTTGGAATCTCCTTTTCTCCGGGATTGGACCCCCTCTCCATTTAAAATGTATATTAAGGTTTATGACCCCTTCTGTAGCCATTTTTGTACGAACTTTTCAAACTTCAATTGTATCAAAACTACAGATGTAATAATAGAGATATGCCATTTTGTATATATACCAAGGGGAAACTTGATGCAAAGCATTATTATTTACTGTTTCATTGCATTAGATAGAAAAAGAGTACTTTGTGGCAAATAAACCAAGATTACTATAGAAAATCCACAGCCTTTAAGGTTTATGTACCCTTCTGTAGCCATTTTTGTACGAATTTTCAAACCTCAATTGTATCAAAACTAAAGATATAATAAATAATAGAGATAGGCCATTTCGTACATGCTCCAAGGGGAAACTTGATGCAAAGCATTATTTTTTACTGTTTCATTGCATTTGATAGAAAAAGAGGACTTTGTGGCAAATAAATCAAGATTTTTATAGAAATCCTTCTTTTTGGCTTCAAAGATCTGGTTGAATCTTTTACCACCACTTGAAGTATACTTCATTTAGTTACTTAAGTCTGGTTTTTACGTAAATTTGTACACTAAGAGGAAATAAAGATTGTTTCTAGGTTCACAGACTGATTTTCCTTAGTGATGCACTTGAAAATCTCTTGATTAAGGCAAAGATACGAATAATGAATGTGCTGAATTTAATTCTAAACCATTTGAGAATATCCATGTCAGCTGAATTAATCATTAAGCAATGTACAGATGATCAACTTACCGTTTAATTCAGTATATCCTTCAAATTTAAAATGTGATCCAAAAAGTGCTCGCTTCGAAAATCGCGACTTCCGGATAGCGTACAGAATAGTATCTACACTGTGTACATTGGTTACGGGTAACGTTACAGACAAAAGAAATTGGATGATCTGCATATGGCTGCAAGAGATATTTTGAAAGTTTTCCGGAACCCCAGATCAAAAGTTGAACTGCAAAGGGTTAGTGTATTTTTTTTATTAAATCAAAATGTTAAATGTTTGAAATGTTTAAATTTTTGTTAATTAATTTTAATTGAATCTCAAGAATCTTTTAGTGAGTTTGGATGAATAATTCCACGTTTTTATTTGTACCAGAAGCCCAAGTCACGCATTTATTAACAGGGAATTCAAAATGTCCACGATTAAAATCGCATGTGATGTATATTCTAGATAATTTAAACAAAATGTTCAACTTCATTTAAAGAAACCTATGTTCAGCTTCATTTAAAGGAACCCATCTATTTTTAATTCTCAAACATAATTGTTATCACTTAAGCAACTTCGTTTAGATTTATATCGAATCGGATGAGAATCCAGGATTTTTAAAGGAGGAGGGGTCTAGCAATGCAAGTCAACATTTAAGGTAAAACTATATTTTAAAAAAGGACTACGCATCTACCATACATGAAGCTCCTTGAAAAGGGCGTGCCTTCCGCTCCCTTCTCCCCAAAAAAAATCTGCCTCGGCAATTTTAAACCCTTTTACCCAATATATTCATATGTAGCTGTACGATGGAGGCTATGGACTACAATCTAAGTAGACATCAGATTCTGAATCACCGAAAATCAACTTATATTTTCATGTATAATTTGATAATTAAATTTTAACACATGAAACCTTTTTTTTTAATTTGTTCTTGATATTTTTTTTGTTCATTTAAAAATATAGGGACAACGGAGTTGGTGTACGTGAAGTCGATTCCCACCCTAGGCATTCATTTATATCTGCTGGTGCAAAGCGGGCAGTTTAGATTAGTGGCCCCACATTGACTCTGTTGTTTATATGTCAATTTAAAAATTCAGGCGGCCTCGTTTAGGTCTTGCCATCTTTGTGTTTCTTTTCGAAAATCATACACAACAAAACCATGGTATAATTGTGAAAATTATACCATAGATAGCTATGGTATAATTTTCGGTTATTGAGATTTATACTCTTGTTGCATTCCCATAGGTTACATTGTACAGCTATAGGTTAACATATTTATAAATCTCCAAGATTCCTTAATTTCATGGACAAATATGGTAAAATAAAAGAGATATTAACATTTGTGTCGATCATTTCTATATATTTAAACTTATATATCGGCGAATGTGAATTCCGTCCGGTCAACTTTTTTTGAAGAAAAACATTTTTATTTACTATAAAGTTAATATTTTCATATCAAGTATTCATTGATCTCGTAGATTTCTTAGTTTCATCAGAGAGATGTCTCTGGTTTCATGTAAAATTATTATAAAACAAATAAGATATTAACACTTCTTTTGATCAGTTCAATATAATAAACGCGTACATCGGCGAATGTGAACACCGTCCGGTCAACTTTTTTTGGAGAAAAACATTTCTTTCTTCTATAAAGTTTATATTTTCGAATCCAATATTTATTATTCTCACCGATTCCTGAATTTCATGGACAAATATTGTAAAACAAAAGAGACTTGTTGTCGACCAGTTGAATATATACTAGTCAACAAAAGAAACGATACAAGACTTTTTTTCAAATTAAAGATAAAGTTTTCCGTTCATTGGACCAATATTGAAGGAAGTAATACTTAATCATTATGGAAATATAAATCCGTTTAAAAAAAAATATTTTTTGCTCTTGTGACGTTTTTTCGCGATTTTTTTTTTTTTTTTACAAAATTTACATAAAACGACAATTTTAAAAACAGAAGTTCCAACTAATGACGCCAACCTCTAATTTAAAGGTAAAGACAGTGTTTGCCATCAATTTGTTTTTAAAAATCATACAGTTTCTTCGTTTATTAGTTAAGCAAAGTTCGGCCCCACGAGAAATCGTTAAAATGTATACATTATCAACTGATTTACCATAGACAGTATGTGTCAAGTGATATTCAAAAAGCAGTAACAATCTTAAAACTAGTCCGAAAAGTTCCAAATTACCTGTGTATTGTTTTCATATCTACAGCATTGATTTGAGACGAAAATAAAAAAATAAATTTTTGCAATTTTTGAGATTTCAAAAAACACTTTTTTTCCCAAAAATTTAAAAAAAAACAATATTTCAACCCATTAGTTACAATATGAACATAACATGATTAGCATATTGAATATTTTTAAACAAATTTGAAATTTTATTTAGTACTTAGAAAATTATGTGTCGATTTTTTATTCAACTTTCCGCAAAACTAATTTACACCCTAAAGTATGATCGTTTACACGGAATTTAGATACTTTCCGAAAAGTTTTGATTTTCATTATCACATGTGCATACATTGCAAATGAAAGCTTTTTAAAATGGTGTATATCATTTTGTTTTATATGTAACACTTTTTGATAAATTTTATTTCAAAGTCGTGTATCGTTTCTTTTGTTGACTAGTATATGTATAGCGTATATTGGCGAGTGTGAATACCGTCCGGTCAACTTTGTTTGTTCAAAAATATTTTTTTGTTTGATTTCCATAATATGTATTTTAATATCTTTAAGGTCTACAAATATTAAACAAATCTACCGAATAACAAAAAAGTTATGACTATTTTATATCTCGTCCAGTCAACAGTCCTGTCACTATCCAAGCAATCGTCCTGTCATTAGTGCTTCCCACCAGTCAGCGGTCTTGGTTCACGTGTTGCTTTTCTTTTTAAACAGTTAAAGTAAGCAACTTGTTTTTAATATCCTCCGAGACTAAAAACAAACTTGGCACTAACACCCACCCTACATCAGAACACGACATCTGACTGTTAAATCCGTGGAATGCCATATATGGAACTCTGTCCAATAGCTGAAAGTAATATGTATGTTATGTGTGCCTATGGTGTATCGAGGACATGTGTTCGGAGTAAGATGAAAAACGGTGTGCGTGTAATCATGTCGTCGTAATATACATTATATTGATTATATTGACAAGAATAATCGCATGCAAATAATATTAGTGATCATAAAAAGATCGTATTTAAACTCAGGTACTTACAATTAACAAAATGAATCAATTAATGCAAAATTATTTAGGACGTCAACAGATCAGGTAATCCAAAGAACGATAATTTTACAGGTGAATGATCTTCAGAAATTAAGGCGGGAAATTTTGAATATTTAAAGACAAATACACTTTCGTTACTTTAGCTGAAATGTAAAATTTCATGCTAAATATTCTAAATGACTTATTGCATGTTAAAACTACAATAAATAAAGTATAGCTGGTATCAATTATTTCTTAAATGAAAATGAATATTTATTGACTGACACTTTATTTCATCTAATAAAAGAATTATTCACTCATTTATTTCATCATTGTAGCATTGGTAGATCCAAAATGTGTTGCAAAAGGGAATGACGGCGATTGTAAATTTTACAAATGTTTCGAAAAGCAGAGACAATGTGGCTCTGATGGGATTCTTCTCGGCTTTGGCTACAACTCCTGTAAAAGGTTTGATCGACTCTACGGTAAATTTACAACGAGGGGAAAAGCATGGATTGACTGTATAAAACCGTGCATAACAAAAGCTTTGGTAGTGAAATACAACGAATCTTTGGAAGCAGGACAGAACTGTACTGAGCTGAAGACCGAAACATTTGAAGAACAAGAGACGTGCTACCAGGATTGCGGCTTCTGTGATATCTATTTATCTAACTTTAAGCAAATACGTCAAGTTGTATCCCTCCAAGATTCTGCTTCTGACGACGCTTTGAAACAAGTCGTAAAGAATGGAATAGAGTGCGTCTCTGATTTTTTAGGTACTGACGATGGTACTGACGATGATTTTTTTTAATTTTATGTATTCAACCAATCATTGTTTGCTGAATGTTATTGTTGCTTTTTAAGAATTTAATGATTCTTTTTGTAATATTTTTGGGGTGTAAAAGCGTTAACCGAGGTACATTTTTAAATAGTGCGCACGGTCAAAGCTTTTACAACACTATATAATTACCAAAAGAAGCTTTACTTACTTGTAATTACATTTTTTCTAGGATAATAAAAACACAATTGCTATAAATATTTTCTTTTATTTTTAAGTCGTTATAACGACTTAGCTAACTTGTTTAAACGACTTAGCTAAGTTGTTATAACGACTTAGCATATTTATCTTGTTATAACAACTTAGCTAACTTGTTTAAACGACTTAGCTAAGTTGTTATAACGACTTAGCATATTTATCTTGTTATAACAACTTAGCTAACTTGTTTTAACTACTTAGCTAAATTGTTTAAACAACTTAGCTAAGTTGTTTTAACGACTTAGCATATTTATCTTGTTATAACAACTTAGCTAACTTGTTTTAACGACTTAGCTTACTTGTTTATACAACTTAGCTAAGTTGTTATAACGACTTAGCATATTTATCTTGTTATAACAACTTAGCTAACTTGTTTTAACGACTTAGCTTACTTGTTTAAACATCTTAGCTAACTTGTTTAAATAACTTAGCTAACTTTTTAAAACAAGTTAGCTAAGTCGTTACAACCACTTAAAAATAAAACTCTACCCTGACACTAACCGGCTTCCGTAGTTTTCTTTTATTTTCCCGTACACTTTATTGTAGGACGACGTGTCAAAATGAATGTTACATTCTATTTTGAAATTAAAGTTAATTTAAGAATGACGCGAGATAGCTGTTAGCCAACCACAATATCATTTTATTATGAAACATACATATAATGTTATTACATATAAATAGTCGGATTATGTAACTGAGAGATCCTTTTTCTGACAAATCGAATTAAAATACAAATTCTATGTCAACGCTTCACGACCTACAAAGCCGATGATCTGGTTACACTCCGTTCTACTAAATTGTGTTCTGATATATATACAAGCTGTTACCAGAATAGATGGAGGTTTTTCAGATCCTTGTGAGCAAAGCGCATGATAATAAGTTTATTCAGATTATGTTCTTTCAGAAAAACGTTAAAACTAAAAAAAAATTAACTCTGTGAAGATTCGAGCCGATGAAAAGTATAACTTTGTTTTGTCTGTCTTTTAATACGATGTTCGCTACTCTTGTTTCTGATTTTTTGTCAGATTTTCGGAATTCTCTAGTTTAAACCCATGGAGTGTTTATAAGGCAATTTGCTTGTTAACTATAAAAAAAAAAGAAGATGTGATATGATTGCCAATGAGACAACTGTCTACAAGAGACCAAAATGACAGACATTAACAACTATAGGTCACCGTACGGCCTTCAACAATGATCAAAGCCTATACCGTATAGTCAGCTATAAAAGGTCCCGATAAGACAATATAAAACAATTCAAACGAGAAAACTAACGGCATTATTTATATAAAAAAAATGAACGAAAAACAAATATGTAACACATAAACAAACAACCACTGAATTACAGGCTCCTGACTTGGGATAAGCACATACATAAATAATGTGGCGGGGTTAAACATGTTAGCGGGATCGCAACCCTCCCCTAACCTTGGATAGTGGTATAACAGTACAACATAAGAACGAATTATAAAAATCAGTTGAAAACCCCTACTTTTCTCTTCAGATTTTTTTTGGGAATTGTTTTAAAAAGCCACTTTTGAAAATCTTATAAAATCCTTATTATTTTCATAGTTGTTGAAAGAAAATAAGTGTCAATCATAAATGTATAAACAATTTATATAGAGAATCATTTCCCACCAAATTTTCAATTGATTAATATCTTAAAAACAAGGACACGGATTTTCATTTTTTCTGCTTTTTAAGAACAGTTTTTTATATTCTACTATTTATTAATAACATTCTTTTAAACAGCTTGTTTTTTTAAAAACAAAAAAGTGAACATCCTTAAGTGAAAATATGTACAAAGCCATGATTGCATATTGGACGAGGAAGGTATTGGGGTATTTGTGTAAGTTACTTCACAGGCAAGCTGATTAAGCGGACCTTTTATTTATTATAAAAAAAAATATGATGGAATAATACAAAATTCGATTAATAAAATGTTTGTGAATCAACTTTTAAAAATACTGCAAAAAACATCATTATTGAATATTAACCTTGTAAAATTGAGAAGAACTGTTCCTTAATTGATACAGTACTGTACAGTGGCGGATCCAGAACTTTTCCTAAGGGGGGGGGGGGGGGGGGGGGGGGGCGCTGACTGACCTAAAGGGGGGGCGCTCCAGTCATGCTTCAATGAATCCCTATATAATCAGCCAAATTTTTCCCACGAAAGGGGGTCCCGGGCCCCAGCCCCCCCCCCTGGATTCGCCTATGGTACATCACTACCATCTGTCAGTTGTTAGTTTTCATATCTGTGTATTAATTACTGACTTTTTAGATTTCATGAGTCAAGCTTTTCCAACTGGTTTTAACAGTATGTGCTTAATATATTGACTGTACTAATACGCCGGTTAGTTGAAGAATGTTTGAGCGCTGACGAACATGTTTAACCCGCCACATTTCTTGTGTGTATAACTGGAGAGCATGAATTTCAGTACGAAATTGCCTGTCTCAATCGGGACTCGAACCCAGGGCATCTGTGTTACAAGACAAACAGTTTATATATATACAGACTGAGCTAAAGAAGTACTTTCTTAGCTCAACCGCTTACGACTGACTAAGTATCTACAACATTTAAGAAGGGAAACAATCCCCTCACAAATTTGGCTGATTATCTTGGTTTGTCCCAAGCCAAGAATCTGTCATCAAGTTTAGTCAATGGTTGCTGTCTGTCACTATGGATACTTTGAGAATTGTGTCCGTTATAGATCCCCGGTCAAGTGTCCCCAATTTAGATTTCGGCTTCAATTCAGGTCAAAACAGCATGCATGTGTCCAATCTATTACTAGGGAAAGAATTGTATTATTCTATTTACATATGCCTATGTCATTAAGGTGTACTACTACCAAATGATTGTACGTCACATCAGGTTGCATGCGAAAATGGGTCGAAAACAATTTTCCCTTGATTTTGACAGTCGTAGGAAATTAATCCTACATTCATTCCAGTAAAAATATCTTATATACATGTATATATATATATATATATATATGGTGTTTCAATAGAAATTTAAGAAGCTTGATGTTACATGGTTACATTGGTTAACTCCCAGTGATGGTTATTTTCTTGTATAAAAGCAATGAAATGCTATGTGAAATTGTGTCTATAGTATTGGACAGGATAACACTTTACTCATGCCAAGTATTTCTTTATTTGAAACAAAGATAAATTCAGAACAATGTTTTGAAAAGTGCAAAGTAAATTTAACGAAGACTAATAGGGGAAAATAATAGGTGGCATTACATTTGTTCACTCAAAGAAGTGAAGTGAAGTTGTAAATGGTCTAACTTTATCAGGAACGCTCAAGGCTGAATTTTTAAAAAGCCAAGGATGCATCAGAACCAAATCAGTTGATGGGGTATATGATTCACATTTTTATAAATATCTTATATGACAATAAAGATATTATTATTAACATTATTAATATAAAAAAAATGATAAATTTCTTGAATCTTAATTGATTTTGTTTTCTTATCTCCGTTTATGTATATATTTTTAAAACGTCTGGTAAAAATTAAGCTGTGTCTTATTTAATTTCATTTACAATGTTGACACATCCTAAATGAGGTGAAATATAATAAAAACGTGATGTCACTTTGCATGCTTGAAGATTATTTGATTAATATAGAATAATGACATTGTGTAGGATTGTCAATAAAAAAAATCTATCACTTTAAATAATCAGCCGTAAACAGCTTGAGGTCAACGCATGTCAATTAAACAGTTACTCTTCGCAATCGCAACAGCTTTTATGAGAAATGAGTATTATGCTAAATTGACTACATGTAGCATGCTCTATCAATTAACATCAGAAAACATTTTTATATATGAGTTGTAGCCGATAGTGTACTTCATTTGAACATATGTTTCCTGCTCTTATTTTTTTCCTCGTTAAACTCATACCGTATAGTGAAGACATGTCATTGAAAACATGAATTTTCTGAAATAAGAATGAAAATTGTCATATTTGGGCTATTAAGTTGATATAATACACAAATGTTATAAATACAAATAACCTACATTTTATAAAAAAAAAATATTATTTGTACCGATAGTCTTTGATTGTTCGCAATCCAATTTGTTTGAATACGTTCAGACTACATGACCTAAAGTTGTATGACTGAAAACAATCTTAAGGTTACTGGTTTTTTTTTATGAATAATACAACAACCTCACAACACAAGTTGTCTGAATAAATGGTAGACACCAACATTCACATTATACTGCAATATTGTTGCTTTTGTACCGACTGTAAACATGTTAATAGCCAAACTTTCGACTCATTCAATTTTGACTCATCAGGAGTCGAAATACAAATATTCATATAACAAAATTAGAAATATGTTTCATTATTATACGCTATTTTGATTGTCTTTTAGTAATCTCGCGTCATTCTTCATTTCAAAATGAAATGAATGAACTGTAACATACATGATATCAAAAAATTAATTAACTACTTCAATTTTCGCACTTTGAAGTTGTTTAGGATGTCCTAGCAAAATATACACCTGAGATAGCTTTGAGACACAACCTAAGAGTGTCCTAAAATGATCATAAGCCCGTCCTAAAATTTGTCTTAGAATGTGTCCCAGGACTCATCTTATTATACTTTCGAGAACACCAACCCTGATGTACAAAATATAATACGGACTTTTAAATTGCATAAAGTATAGTAAGGTATTCAATTTCTGAATGACAAAACGTGTATTATATTAAAAGAGAAAACCAAAGACATGATTTAAACTAAAACAGAATCATAACCATGATAACAGATTAAAATAGAAACTAATCACAGCTACTAATAAATAGGTGTATGGCTTAGAACAGGCCCATTAAGATTGTCGCTAGATTAAACATATAACTATATGAATGCGTTTCCTAACCGCTGTACAACATGGACAGTATTGTAACAACACAAAATGAAAATAAAATGTAAAATCGGTTGCAAGAACTTTATTAATCAGATCGACACTAAGCCTCAGAATAATAACACGAACTCAAAAGACACCAGACAAGCTTTTATAGTATTACAAGTTACTGAAAAGTGCTTAATAGGTTAATCAATGCAATGTAATTAAATGCAATATTTAATAATTTGTATACAGCCGTGTTTGTTGTGTGCGCTGGACACAATATAGGCGCTTTTCCCCGACGTCACAAAACCAAATAAAGCTGGCGATGAAAGACATTGCACGGCACACGAAAACTGTATATCAACATTATAATTATATGTTTAGTAAATGAAACAGTATCTGTAAAAGATTTTGAAATTTGTATTGTGATTTTCTGAGCTATGGTGCTATTTTTGTATTTGTAAATCTACTAGCTAGAAAGACATAGAGTTATTTGTATGAATATGCTAGAGACACTGATATATCTCGGAGCCTATATTTGACATTGAAAACTCCTTTGCAAATATCTATAAAACACAAAAAGGAAATCCATTCAGTTTCTGTTAAACACCTCAGCAGCAAAAATAGTCCATATACATGTATCTCCAAGATAGACTTTATATATATATACCAGCTTTTATAAGTGTTTGGTATGACGATAAAATTGAGAATGGAAATGGGGAATGTGTCAATGAGACAACAACCCGAACACAGAACAGACAACAGCAGAAGGTCACCAATAGGTCTTCAATGCAGCCAAAAATTCCCACACCCGGAGGCGTCCTTCAGCTGGCCCCTAAATAAATATATATACTAGTTCATTGATAATGAACGCCATACTAATTTCCAAATTGTACAAAAAAAACTAAAATTAAAATAATACAAGACTAACAAAGGCCAGGGGCTCCTGACTTGGGACAGGCACAAAAATGCGGCGGAGTTAAACATGTTTATGAGATCTCAACCCTCCTCCTATACCTCTAGCCAATGTAGAAAAGTGAATGCATAACAATACGCACATTAAAATTCCATTCAAGAAAAGTCCGAGTCTGATGTCGGAAGATGTAACAAAAGAAAATAAACAAAAAATAACAACAGACTACTAGCAGTTAACTGACATGCCAGCTCCAGACTTCAATTAAAATGATTGAAAAATTATGTCTTCATCATAATATGAATATCAGGCACAATCCTTCCCGTTAGGGGTTCAGTATCATACCATCATAACATATATGAGAAGTACACAACCCTTGTCATGCCAACAATGTGTTTAATTCCGATGCAAAGACCTTATAAGTGAATCAATATTAAAGCCAAAATATGCAATCTTTAATGACCTGACAACAGTACACATTTTAACTTCTGTTCTATGAACTATGAACAACAAAACTATTTAGTTGTCTTTTGATTGAATTAAGCCATTTCAATTGATATTTTGTAGTGTGTCTTTTTTATGTTGTGATGTTGCACTATTGTGGGCGAATGTTGGTACCTTTTAAATATATAAAACCCGCTTCATTTGTATGCACCTGTTTTAAGTCAGGGATCTGATGTTCAGTAGTTGCCGTTTGTTGATGTGGTTCTTACGTGTTTCTCGTATCTCGTTTTTTTTTTATAGATCAGCCAAATGATCAAAGATTGGAATAAATTAACACCGAAATTTCAAACAAAACTTCTACCGACAACTTTAACAATGTTTAAGGATGTACTTACTCATGAAGTACTCCTTAAAACCTTTTCTCACTTAAACTAAATGGGCTGATTGTTTTTATCTTAATTACTCGTCTAAACATCAACCCAACAATGTTATATCTGTAAATTTGCTTTCGCAAATGTTTTGTTCTTTCCTCGCCGGGATTCGAACCCATGCTACTGAGATATCGTAACACCAAATCGCCTGCTCTGTAACCGGCGCGCTATACCACACGACCACCTGGGCTTCATAAAAATGAAGCTTTCGGTGGCCAAGTGTTACCTTTCCTCGTCAGTTTTAATCTAGAGTCGTACTACTGTACATGATATATAAGGCATGAAGATGTTATGTTTTACAGATCAGCTAAATTATTTCTAGTACAGGTTCAACAAATTATTTTTACAAGGGTATATAAAAACTTTACAAACACTACAAAATTAAAGCGAAAACTGTGCAATTCCAATATGTCTTGGTTCAAAAAAGGAAATATCTTTAAATTTAAGGCTGGAAGTATACCTCATAACAACAAAAGGACTAAACTATTTCCAGTGAAAAGTGACTATGACACACCTTAATATACAAGACTTACCATGAAAAAGTACAATTTAGTAGTAAATGATCCATACACTGATCCAGAGGAAAAAGCCAAGCGGTCTGCTCATGCGACAAAACTACTGCGACCAAAGTCTGATGACGTGTCACGGTACTTGTCTATCCCAAATTCATGTATTTGGTTTTGATGTTATATTTGTTATTCTCGTGGGATTTTGTCTGATGCTTGGTCCGTTTCTGTGTGTGTTACATTTTAGTGTTGCGTCGTTGTTCTCCTCTTATATTTAATGCGTTTCTCTTTGTCCATGGATTTATGAGTTTTGAACAGCGGTATACTACTGTTGCCTTTATATTTCCCAAAAAAACAAGGAATCCTGCGGTAAATGACAAAAGGTAAGGCAAACATATAAAATCTAACTTTTAAATACAGAAAACAGTAACAGATGAACAATTAAGTGATATCACAGTACCAAATATGTCTAAAACTGCTAAAAAAATACTAAAAATTCATAACATTTTACATTTCTTACACTAAAAATATATTAAACCAGAACTTACTCTGCCTTTTCCTTCTAAAATTAAGTAATTTAATGTTTTGTTTATATGAAACAAAGATAATTAGCCCTATAAAACTATGTCAACATGTCCAACAGTCAGTTTGAAAAATTTCATACCAAAGCAAGGGGCAGGTAACTCTAATTCAGAAAAATTATTTGTTGAAAATATCCTTGATACATGTGTAAATGTGCATTTTTTGTGTTTTTTCAGGCCTGACTTCAATTCTAGCCGAAAACACCACAAAAGATTGAAATAAGCATAACGTAATCGCGTTGTACAGGCCGTAAAACGTTGATTTCTGACGTTTTTACTACCAATTATGTAACAGAATACTTTTAAATATTTGATAAATGATGTCGGTGACCATATGATTATTTTATATCATTAAAACGTAAATCTATACATCTACAGCATATAGTCTTTTTAAGAAAAATCTATGTATGTGGAATTGCCATGACAGCAATCCAAAAGAGAGTAAAAGAACGTGCCAAAATATCAAAAACAGAAAAACGACCAACACTGACTTGTAGGCTCCTGATTTGGGACAACCACTCAAAGCATGTGGTGTTTAGGTTTTATCGCTATTTGTTTAAACAAGGATCCCCGTGCCTTAGCTACAGAAATAGGCCTAATACTCCATTAGCCTGCAAAGTAAGCTATATATACTCAGCAAGGTTAATGGAAGCAATCAGTAACAAGATACTCAGATAGCATAAAGTAACTAAAGCCTTGAATAATTGTAATATGTGCCATTCGTCATAGTTTTCAGTTATACTAAACGCGGATCGTGAGAATAATATGTAGATATAAAAAGATGTGGATGTAGAGTTGTCTCATTGGCACTCATACCAAGTCACAATTTGTAAAAGTAAACCATTATAGGTCAAGGTATATATGGCCTTCAACACGGAGCCTTGGCTCAGGCCGAACAGCAAACTGTAAAGGGGATACTTGTAATAGCCTAGTTATATTGTACGAACTAAACCGAAAACTTGGATCCCAACTAATTACTTTTATCCTTAGTCCCATCGGCTTTTCAGATCATTAACTTTAATTGAATGGAAGCGTAATCTAGTTAATGTTATCTGAATTTTGAGGATTTTCTATTTTTATAACTCTTTTTTGCTTCATATTTTACTCTCATTGTTGTCATTCAGGAGATATTGGTCATTTACACATCAAATTAAATATTTGGGAAGGGTGAGTAATTATGTTACATTTGATTTGGTTTCACTGGTGAGTGAAACACATTCAGGAAAAAATGGTCTTACCTCTTGTAAAGGATCAACTATTTAACTTCAAAGAGGGTATCGTTTTTTTGTCTGAGTCTGGAATTTTTCTATTATCATTTATTGATAAATGTAATCACCTCACCATAAAACCTTTCAAAAATCTTTACTCAAATGAAAAGAAACAAAAATAAATAGCATTCAGTCCCGTGTAACACTTATCAATTTAAAATTTTAAAAAGTTTTCAAATTTTAGATTTTTGAAATTTTGATCAATGTTTTAAAATATCAAAATTCCATAGATTTGAAAACTTTTGAAATTTTGAAATTTTCATCAAATATTTAAAATTTCAAAATTCTAAATTACGTTTTTCTATTTGATAGTTTAGATTTTTGATCAAACTTTAAAAGTATTAAACTTAACGTGCAGTTTTGATTATTGCGCTTTTTGAAAGTTTAATTTTTAAAATTTTTGATGAAAATATCAAAAATAGAAAAGGAGCGAATAGAGGGGTACCTGTAAACTATGAAACAGAATAAAAGCGAAACGAATTAATACTTCAGAACTATCTTGTTTTCCCAGCTCAACTCGCAGTTAGTCAAATAGTATGGTAGGGTTGAGTATGTATATATTTCTTCTGAACTTTAATGAATAAAATGGCTCAATACACGCGTATTATCTCAAATTTGATTTCATTTTTTTTGTTTAACCTTTAATCAACTATTTCGGTTCTTTATAAATTGTTGGCCTAATATTCAGCTTCGAGCGTTCCTGAAAAGGGTGGATCCCGAAAGGCGCTTCGGTCACATGCAATTTTTATGTTTTGTTTTCATTTTTTTATCGATTACTTGACGATCATATATTGCCTTTTATAATTGATTTCAGTTTTAAGCATTGATGCGGATTAAGGAATACTGACAATACTGAATGTATGGTGTCGCAATGAACGTTTTGCTATCCACGAACGTGGGAGGTGTTGATATCTATTTGGCAATACTATCCGCTATACACGCTGAATTTAAGAGGAAGATCAAATATAAGTAGCTTGAATGTTGAATACATTCTTACCATATACTAGTAAACGTAAACCATAAACATTAAGCCTGTATATTTATGTAATAGTTGACGCTGTACATTAAGCGCTGATCTATCCATTTGGTGTCGGCATTTTGAAATGGTAATTTGAAAACAATTTTAAAAAGTTCATATCAACGATAAACATATGGGCAAGTTGAAGTGACCAACAGGATGGTAATCTATTTTGGAATCGGAAATATAAATATTGTCACTAAGGTGACACTATATTTGACTTGGATTCCTCCACGAGGGGCTTCAATGATGGTACATTTTTCAGGAGCAGATCCATGAATTTGAAAATATGGCCTGGGGCCTAGTTAGACAACGTTAGGACCGATGCTTGTAAAAAGGATATGCATTTATCACATATGTAGCTCCGTTAGGAGTCGGTGGCACCCTAAATCCGCCTCTGTTTTTACATAGCGACTAAAAGGAAACGGAACATTTTTACACCAAGGAATGGTTCCGTATTTGTTATTTGCGCATTTGTGAGTTATCGTACGACAATCAACTTTGAGCAGAGTACAAGTACGTCCAGTCAAAATAGGGTTTTTAAAGAGAGTGCCCCGCTCTCTGCGCGATGGATTTTGCCATTTTGGCCATACACCAATGTTGCTCTCGAAAAACCAGGACATATAAACGCTGAATTTAAAGTTAAGCATTTACCTGCGGAACGCTGAAAACCGAATATTTGAAAGTCAAGTAAATATAAGAACCGAAACTATTGAAGAAGTTGATTGTCGTACGATAACTTAAAAATGAATTAATAACAAATACGGAACCATCCATTCATACAAAAAAAATCCCGATTCCTTTTATTTGCTATTTGTAAACAGTGGCGGATTTAGGACCCCTAATAGAGCTACATATATGATAAAAGCATATACTTTTTACAAATATAAATCCAAAAATAGTCTAAGGGAGCAACTATTGAACTTCAAAAAGGGGGATATGTTTTTTTTGTCGATGTGAGAATTTTGTTATCGCGCGAACAATTTTATTTAGTTTTTCAACGCTAACAATCAAATTATTTGGTTCAAAATTTAAAACTATAATGTATATGGCATCTGCTTGAGCAGAATATTTCTTTCATCAAATTGGGGATCAAAATATTAATTTTTTTCTAAATCCATACCTTTTCCACCCATCTTGAAGTTAAATGGTCGTCCCTGACTAGGTCCCCACCTTTTCAAATTCATTGATCTGCACCTGAAAATGCACCATTATTGAAGCCCCTCGTGGGAGTATACAAGTCAAATTTAGTGTCACCTTATTGACAATATTTATGTTTCCGATTCCCAAATAGATTACCATTTAACGTTGACATTAACTTTCAAAAATATCAATTTTGAAAATGCCGACACCTACAAATGGATAGATGGGGGCTTAATGTACAGCGACAACTATTTCATAAATACGCAGATTGAAAATAAAGTTTATGGTATACGTTATATATGATATGAATGTATTCAGCTTTTACAAAACCAGAACGATGAGTTGGATGTTAACGTGTACTTTATTTGGCGTTTTTAACCATATATCACTTTATTTGGCCTTTTCTATTTTATTTGATTCGAGCGTCCCTGATGAATCTTTTGTAGACTTGCGTCTGGAGGAAATACAAAATTTACATCCTGGTATCTATGATGGGTTTATTTAGATACCTGATAACAGTTTCTTAGCTCCAAGCTACTTATATTTAATCTTATTCTTAAATTCGTCGTGTATAGAAGGTAGCAGTGTAAAAAAATATCAACAACCTCCCACAGTCGAGGCTAGCGCAACGTTCATTGTGACACCAAGGATTCAGTATTCCTACCGTACCAATACTTTGAACTGATGCCCTTTATAGCTTGCTGTTCGGTGTGAGCCAAGGCTACGTGTTGAAGACCGTACTTTGACCTATAATGGTTTACTTTAACTCATTATGACTTAGATGGAGAGTTGTCTCTTTGGCACTCATACCACATCTTCTTATATGTACTATTATATGATCGATATGCTATCGATATAAAATGAAAACAGAACGTTAAAAATTGCATGCGTCCGAAGTGCTTTTCTAGAACTATCTTCATCAGTTATGCTTCAAGGTGATTATTAGAAGGCCAACAATTTATAAAGAAATAGTTGATTAAAGCTTAAAGATGATATCGTTCAAAATGTACATTCAATGATTTCATCTGCCGATATGATTGCAGATAGTAAGAAGTCGTAAAACAAAACAAAAAATAACACACGTGTATATTGAGTCATTTTATTGCTTAAAGTTCAGTAGAAATATATATACACACTCAACCCTACCATACTATTTGGCTAACTGCGAGTTGATCACTATTCACTGTTACTCCTTAAAGATGGCCGCTGGGAAAACCAAATAGTTCTTAAGTATTCGTTTCTTTTCGCTTTTATTCCTTTTCGTAGTTTACAGGTACCCTCTATTCGCCCCTTTTCATTTTTTATATTAATCAAAAATTTAAAAAATCAAACTTTCAAAAAGCGAAATAATCAAAATTGCACGTTAAGTTTAGTACTTTTAAAGTTTGATAAAATATCTAAACTATCAAATATCAAAACTTAATTTAGAATTTTGAAATTTAACCTATTTGGTGAAAATTTCAAAATTTCAAAATTGACCTTAATTTGTATGACTAAATAAAAACATAAGGTTATTATATAAATGATACAGTAGCCTGACAACACAAGTTGCCTAAATAACTGGCTGTTTATACTGTCCTCAAAATACACAAAAAAAAGAGGATTTACAATCAAAAGCATTAGGGCAGTACCTATTTAAAACTAGGGGGAAATCATCAATTCTAGTGTGCGGACATTAAAAAAAAGTAATCATAAACGAACCGTGAAAAAATATCAAAAAGTTCAAAATAATCTATAGTTGTACCCCAAACAACAAAAACAGTGGAGACACACTGCTGCATTCCTGTAGAGAAAGGAGTGTCAGAGGGTTTGGACGGGGAATACATGCATGATAGTGAATATTGGACCAAATGTAAATAAATATCAACAACAAGAAAGGAATAGAGAAAAATAAGGGGGAAATAAGAATAAAGAATAATTGGGTGATATAAGATAAAGAATAGAGGATAATTGGGTGATATAAGATAAAGAATAGAGGATAATTGGAAAAGATATAAAGAATAGAGAAAATGACATCATAAAATAAAGATCATAGAAATTGAGGACCCACCATCCAGATTCAATTATGATTCGAATGAAAATGCTGTACGGAGTTTCTGTATTGCAATATGCATAGACACAGCTCAACAAATTTGGGTTTCTTTACTTGATGATAGGTTCACAAAAACAATCAAATAACACACACATTAAATGACTCTATACATGTATTTATTTGTTTTACTTTTTGAATTGACATTGTTTTTATTAAGGTGAGGATATTAACCGTATTTACGGGCTTGACGATGAGGAAAATCCATAACGTGTAGTAAGGAATAAAACCCTGGAATGACAAACATTTTTACTATTATATAAACTACAATGAAGTCAACTGTAACATCACAAAATAAAAACAAAATAATTGCAAATTGCAAAAATCGATTTGAAAGTACTTAACTTATCTGATTAGCACTAAGCATTAAAACAAATAACAAAAGTAAAAAGCCACAAAATTCAACTCTAAAAGTGCCTTTTTCGTTTTTGTACAGTCAAAAACACAAGCAAAAAAGTCACCTTAAGGTTAACTACGTCACGCCAATTGATGTTTTTATATAAACGTATGGGTACAAACACGAAAATCCGAGAGAAAAAAAGTTCCGTTAGGGCTTACGTCGCGTCCCCGAGTAGCAGAGGAGCAAAATATAACTTTAAGCAAAGTTTTAGTAAAACTATGAACTGACATTTTGCAATCATACAATTATACATGTATAATCTAGAATCATATGATGTGCACATGATAAGGTTTGTCCCATTTCATGTAGAAATATAAACGATAAGCCTAATGTGTCTGACTATCTATAAAGGAGTGTATATAGTTACAAGATGACTAGTGGTAAGTTTTCTCTATTTTCGCTTTTCCATACCACCCATTAAATTAGACAACGCAAACAAGACGAACTAGCTACAAATGTAACAATGCAGTTCGAGTCAGTTCATAATATAAAGATGATTTGTTTTCAGAATGTAGAAACAGGTATCGTCAATTTACTTTATGATAACTTAAACATGTAATTCCAGTTTTTATATATGATTTATTTAGGATATATAAGAAAATGTTTATTTCATCAAGAAATTAGTTTTGTTTTGTTACAGTTAAACAATAATATGATAGTAAGTCCAAACAAAGGCATTCATTATGATTATTTTTATCATTTTTATTTATCACCAACTTATTTAATTACATTTCGGAGTTTTGGTTTTTAGAGTTTTAACTTCGTTTTTGACTTTGTATTTAAATGTTTGATTTGGGCGCTACTTGTGAGACTTGTGTAGAGAAATAAACTCATCATAGATACCAGGCTTCCGCCTGACACGCCATTCGCCTACCAATCTAATTAAAAACCGATCTCTCATCGCTCCCGTTTTCTGATATGTCGCGTGGCATATCAGAAAACAGGAGCGATGAGAGATCGGTTTTTAATTATATTGTTCGCCTAGAAAGGATGAATTAGAATCAACAGAGTTAAATAGACCAAAATAAGTACGCAGTTCAAGTGCATTGAGAAACAAACATTCCCAAGAGTTTAGGCTAATAATGCTGAGGTTATCTTTTCCTGGGGATAAAAAAAAAACCCTTTCTATTTCGAAAACTTAAATTTTGGAAACAGTTAATTAATTATCATGATCATAGTAATGATAATCCATGTCAAGACAAAAGTGACACGCGCGTTTGTTGTACCAAATTATAAGCTTTGATGAGTTTAACTAAATGAATTTTGTTTTTAGAATTTTATTTTTCAACTATTCTTCTTTTGTTTTCAGTCATAAGATGTACATTCCTGATTTTTACAACGTTAGCACTTGTCTGTGGTAAGGATTTTTATGGAGGTTTAAGATATACTATCTATTTAAGATAAACGTAGTTCCATTGTTTATCAAATTTAGTGATAGATAGATAATTTATTCTCTAAAAACTAAATACAAGTTTACAGAGAAAGTACAATTACAATATAAATACAAATACAATAGTTGAGGGTAAACAGAAGTAAAATGAAGTAGTACTTGATGATGACATTTACATGATATATGTACATATAAAATAAACGGTTAAACTAGAAATGAAGAAATCAGTTTGTTGCTGCACCATAGCAGAAAATACCATATAGATGTTAAAAATTATGAAAATACGTATTAAATCTTATTTTATTCTTTTTTAATGTTTATTAAAAAAAACCGGCAATATTGTGTTACACATTGGAGCGACAAAAAATAAGTATAATGCTAAAAAAACACCATGCACACTGGTAAAACATTAAATAATTTTCATTTCAGAATGCACAAGAATATGCCTTTCTTGTACGGATTTGAAAGAAGGTGAACAATGTCAGCACATAGTTACCTGTCCTGATAATGAGGTAATATGTCAGATCCTTACTTTTCCAATTTAGGTTAAAGATTTCCAACTAACATCAATGCTCTTTTATGATTTCCCATCAGTATATCAATATATGTTTGTATAGGCAGTTATAACAACGCTTGTTCCTCAATTTTAACAGGAACACGGCATTTAGTAAGAATGTTTAGCGTTGAATACCATTTAAGTTTCGAGTATTCCCATTTCTTCTGAGACTGATAAACACGTTTTGTTCTTATCTTAATGAATCACTGTCAATGTGTTCTTTTGTTTGAAACTGATAACATCAAATGGAAAAAAATCAATTGATTTAACACCACTATTCATATTTATTCAGGTTTGTTTTCTTGAGAAGTATACAACATCAAATGGTGAAACACGTTATGATGTTGGATGTGTAGACCATAAGGTAATATTCTGTCGTTTGTAATTAGTTTAGTAGTCCTTGTATTTCACTTAGGTTGCATTTCACTCAAGCAGAATTCAAACAGCTTGTCTTTTTTGTAAAGGGCTTTTACGGTCGTGAAGCTGTCAACATTTTGTCTCGGGATTCTGTTGATTTTATACCGGACACACATATCGTGCGACTGATATCAATACGCTTATAATACATTGTAGGTACTTGATTCAGTATCAATGGATTTTTTAAAAATGAAAATATTACCATTTGTCACGTCCAAATTGTTTTTTTGATTTTATTGTCACTTTTAACATGTTTAATTGCCAAACGCAAAAATCTGAAAGCCAAATGATGTCTTGGTATCTAAACACGTTAAGAGCATTCGACTAAATGAAAATTCTTAAAAAAATTTAGTAACTCATTTATTACTGCAGACGACGTGACAAGTTCAGTTTCTGGAAATCCATTGGATATGTCTAAAAATAATTAAAATACAAGATTATCATACTTATTTCGGGCTGGTTTAAAAACCAGTATAATCTAATGTTATGGCATTGTAAGATTTGACAGGTTCTTTTTTTATTTTGCATTTTGTGTCTTCCTTCTTACAGATGTGTCCAGCGCAGGACTTGCAAAATACTTTTGGAAAGAGAACCAGTGACCATAGTCATATATTATGTCATCGCTGTTGTAATAATACACATATATGTAATACGGATCTTACCTGTGACAACCTGAATAATAGTAAGAATATTCATAATAGTTATCAAAGGTACCAGATTTATAATTTAGTACGCCAGACGCGCGTTTCTTCTACATAAGACTCATAAAGCTGGCTTTAAAACTCGTTAGTTTGAATACGAGATGTATTTATCTTAATTTCAGTCTAAAGGTATCGTTAATTGTATGAGTGGGCACCTATACGTATCAGGATTACTGCTTTTAAATGTAACTCAGTATATCCAGTCAAACGTAATAATATATGTATACTGTGGATTCATTATTATTCGTTGGATACAAATTTTAGTAGATTTCGTGGGTACAGGTGAACGACAAATTCAAATGTTCAACGAATTACAAATTTTCCATAAGGTTGTATGCAGACTTTGGCAAAACCACGAAATTAAATGTCCACGAAAATATAAAATTTCATCAATCCACGAAAATTGGTACCCACGAAAATAAATGAATCCACAGTACATGTAAAATAGTAGTAAATAATTTATCATATATAAACGTACCCGGATTAATAAAGGCAATAGTAGTATATCGCTGTTCGAAAGTCATAAATCGATTGAGAAGAAAAAACTATACGCCAAACGCATATTTCGTCTACAAAATACTCATCATTGACGCTCAAATCAATACGAAGTTGAAGAGCATTTAGAATACAAAATTCCGAAAGGTTTTGCCAAGTTAAGCTTATGTATTCTTTTCCTGGTGTAGAAAATCCTTAGTGCTTCGAAAAAATCAAAGTTTGGTAACAGTAAATTCAAATACGACGGATAAACAGTCATACACTAATGAGCCATGTCAATTGGTATCATATACAGAATCGTGTAACGCTTAAGATTAAAGTAGGAGAAAGGTTTTATACAAACTTGACACGAGATTTAATTTCTATGTTAGACAATTGTATACCCCTTTTAAAATTGAAGAAGGAGATATCACAGGAAAAGTTATATTTAGCCAAAGACGGTTAAAAAGATACCAGAGGGACATTCAGACTAATAAATAAAATAAACTGACAACGCCATGGCTTAAAAAGAAAAAGACTAATAGATAAACAACAGCACACAAAACACAACATAGAAAACTAAAAACTAAGAAAACCCGATATTACCACAAACATAAAGACAATCAACAGACAACAAAAACAAATCACAAAACAATTGACCGAGCTTTACGAACCCAATCACAGCACTTTGTTGATGATAGATTTGTTTTCATGTTGCCAATTGCAAATCAGAATTTTGATAAAAAAAAATTGAAACCTTCAGTCCCTAGACTAATAAACGTTATTATTCAAAAATGGGGGGATGAGCATTTTTTTTGCCTTCTTAATGTCTGTTACTTTATTGAAAACTTATACATCGCAGCACTGTTATTTTCTGCAAACAAGTGCTGGAAGATACTTAGAAATGTAAGAAGAAGACTGATTTCAGGATACAGAGAGGGATAGCGAATTCCACTTGGTCTCTTGTTTGAAAATTGAAATTCTTAAAATTGTATGCTCATCTAAAAGGAAATTTGCAGTTTTTATCTTCTAAAATCTCGTGCACTGATATCTTTTTCATTTGTACAAACTACATGTATCAGATAGCTAACTCATTCGTTTGGTTAAAGATTTAAGGTAGAAAGCAACAACATTTGAGTGTACAATCTTTCAAAGACAAATGGTGTAAAGTGACGAAAGGCACAATTTAACACGTACTGCAATTAAGCTCTTAATGAAGCCTCAGTAGTTAAATTTTTAAACATATGCTATTATTAATTGTCTAATCAACTTACAAGATTACTAAACGCATGTGAAAAAAAGGTAACGTAATAGAACTGAAACTGTTGACTCTTTTGAAACACCTGATTTCACTCATTGAAATTATTTTAAGATTTCGTGTCGAACAATCTTTAGTTTTCAGTTAAGTATTATGTGTACTTTTGTTCTTCATTCTTTCTGTTATTTCTTTTACTTATAGTTTTGAATTGCCCCTTTGGGATCATCTTTTTTTTTTTATTTAATGATATTTGGTAATTGTTGTTTTAAAGAGGTGGATAATTAATTATTTTCGAAATATATTCATTCTTCAAAGTCAAACCAAATCAAAAGGAGTTATTTAAGTCATTCTGATTTGTATCCTATAAATGAAAGGAAAGGTGCACATTTGTCTCAAATATGATTTTCTATGATTCATGTTTTAAATACTGGATTACTATAGCGCTTGCTAACACTCTATTTTAATATACTGTTAGGTTCAAGACAAAACTGTTATTCCTGTTCTGATGTTGATGACCCATCAGCTTGCCAGACGAAAGTAACATGCGGAATTAATGACGTAGGTAACAATGGCATAATTTGCCACTAAATCCCAATTTTCTATAAGATGCAATGAACTATTTAACAGTATTGATTCAAACAATGATTCCCTTTGTTTCTGTACAAAATGGCACGCCACTTTTATTCTGAAATTTTACTGTTTTTATATTGTAGTACTTTAGAAATTTCGTAATACACAAGGATCACAAACCTTAAACAAACATGGTAACCTATAATTTTTAATTTCGGTGTCATTTTGTCTCTAGTGAGGAGTTGTCTCATTGGCAATCATACCACATCTTCTTTTTTATGAGAATATATTTCTCGACCTTATTTGAAGCATCTGGTAAGAATGATATTTAAAAAAAGAAAATCAGGAGAGGTTATTCAATATTGATCGTACAATCTTATAGTGACACTCAACTGGAGTCAAATCATATGTTATTTTTTGAAAACCAGTGCTGCCTAAATACGTTTCGAACATTATTTCTTCGTATAATTTATACGAAGAAATAATGTTCAAAACGTATTTATGCAGCACAGGTTTTCAAATGCTTAAGTATTCCCGTTGTAGGTAAATCACGAAAGGCAATTCGACACACAACACTTATAAAGTGTATAATTCATTCAAAATGGTATTCATTTCAACAGATGGATGATTACATATTTGTTAACTTTTCATGTTATACATACCAATGGATCATTTATTAAATATAATGATTAGATCCAGCTAATTTAATTGAATAAAATAAAATTGAGAATGGAAATGGGGAATGTGCCAAAGAGACAAAAACACGACCATAGAAAAAAAACAACAGCAGAAGGTCACCAACAGGTCTTCAATGTAGCGAGAAATTCCCGCACCCGGAGGCGTCCTTCAACTGGCCCCTAAACAAATATATACTAGTTCAGTGATAATGAACGCCATACTAATTTCCAAATTGTACACAAGAAACTAAAATTAAAATAATACAAGACTAACAAAGGCCAGAGGCTCCTGACTTGGGACAGGCGCAAAAATGCGGCGGGGTTAAACATGTTTGTGAGATCTCAACCCTCCCCCTATACCTCTAGCCAATGTAGAAAAGTAAACGCATAACAATACGCACATTAAAATTCAGTTCAAGAGAAGTCCGAGTCTGATGTCAGAAGATGTAACCAAAGAAAATAAACAAAATGACAATAATACATAAATAACAACAGACTACTAGCAGTTAACTGACATGCCAGCTCCAGACTTCAATTAAACTGACTGAAAGATTATGATTTCATCATATGAACATCAAGCACAATCCTTCCCGTTAGGGGTTTAGTATCATACCATCATAACATATATGAGAAGAACATAACCCGTGTCATGCCAACAACTGGTTTTTGAATAAATGTGTTTAGTTCCGATGCAAAGACCCTATAAGTGAATCAATATTAACGCCAAAATATGCAATCTTTAATGACCTGACAACAGTCTCGTAACTATATCCCTTCTTAATAAGTCTATTCAAAGGTTTTGTTAGTTTTTGAGGTGAATACTGACACCTTTGTGCCATATAAAGAATATTTCCATAAAAAATTGGATATGAAATACCTGAACGTATAAGAAGTCTTCATGTTGAGCTATATTTACGAATGATGTTCTTATACCGATGATAAAATTTAGTAAATGTTTTGACTAGTTTGTGATATCGAAAACCCTGGTGTAATAATTTTTCAGTAATACATAAATTTCTCTCGTTAAAATCTAAAACATTGTTACATACACGAGCGAATCGTACAAGTTGAGATATATAAACACCGTAAGATGGTGACAAGGGAACGTCACCATCTAAAAATGGATAATTAACGATAGGCAATGAAAAATCATCTCTTTTATCATAATTTTAGTATTCAGCTTTCCGTTAGTGATATAGATATCAAGATCGAGAAAAGGGCAGTGGTCATTGTTAGTATTAGCTTTATTTAAAGTAAGTTCAACAGGATAAATTTCTTTAATATACATACTGAAGTCGTCATTATTGAGAGCCAAAATATCATCCAAATATCTAAAAGTATTATTAAATTTGTTTATAAGATGTTGTGTCGATGGGTCTTTGCTTATTTTTGTCATAAATTGTAACTCATAGCAATACAAAAACAGGTCCGCAATTAGTGGTGCACAGTTAGTCCGCATTGGAATTTAGATAATCTGACGATATACGGAATCCCCAAAGCGAACAAAAATGTTATCTAGTAAAAATTCAAGGGCATATATAGTATCAAAGCATGTCCAATTGACATAGTTTTTTTGTTTATTGCTACTAAAAAATGACCTAAAAGAGTTTGAACATATATATTCACATTCTGACTTTTTAAATGCCCATTTAATTAGGTGTGTGAATTTTTTCTTAATGAGAATGTGAGGCAATGTGGTATACAGGGTAGAAAAATCAAAACTTTGAACAGATTTAAAATCACCACTATAAGCATGCAATTTATCAAGTACTTCCAACGAGTTCTTGACACTCCAAAAGTAATTAATTCCACTACTTTCGAAGGCCTTATTTGAACAATTTATTACCAGGTTTTTAATTGTACCAAGTGTGCTGGTAAGAAGAATAGACAATTCAGTAGTGGAACAATGGCTTGAAGACGAAATAAATCTATATTTGTAAGGTGTTTTGTGTAGCTTCGGAAGCCAGTACATAGTTGGGACTTTCATTGTATTTGGCTCTGCTTGTAAAGCGGTAGCTAAAAGTTTATGTTTGTTACAGTTGCGTTTTCTGAAAATGGAGTCAGTTGGAATGTTGGTGAATTGGTGATTTCTTTTTTCAGAACCTCAATGTAAAATTTACGTCAAACAATAATAATATTATTAGCAGCTTTATCGGCCGGGACAAAAACAAATTTCTTGGCTAGTTCTTTTAGTTTATGTTTGATACGAGAAATAGGTTTTTTGTGGTTATTGTTAATAGTAAAATGTTCTTTAAAATGTTGAATACGTATATCAACTATCTTCATTACTGAATTAAAAAAAGAGTTCAAAGATTTTTTGTCAGGTTTTTCCCGTTTTATCCATTTCATACAGTAAGTATGGAGTGAGTCGTGGATGATATTACGACACTCATTCCAATTAATAATTGACGGGAGACGATATTTAGGTCCTTTACTGAGGAATGATTTTAACACTCGGTCTTGAACGATGTTAAGATCTCCTGTTATAACATGGGAAATGGGTCCATAAATATATTCGGAGGTACTACAATTACATGAAGTAGGTGTATTTTCACTGATATTAACATCTTTACACAGTTGACCATAAGTAAACACAAATTTCCGGGTAGATTTCTTGTAAATATAACAAATAAGAGGTAGCTCAGTATTGTCAAAATATCCAGGAATTTGTTCTTTAACAGAATGGTCGTTAAATATACCGGCAATATTTACAAAATTAAAACCTTTATTGACATACTTTATTTTAATAAAATGTTTTTTATGATCTTCAGGGCGATCAATTTTGGGAAACAGTTTCGAATAACAATATGCCATAATAATTTGAACAATTTCATACTTAGGACTGCTATATGAAATAGTGTTGCAATCCTCCAAAATTTTATTTAACTTATTAACCGGTAATGAACAGAGTTTTGTTAACAGATAATGTCTGCCGTTGTTTTTTGAAATAGAAATTAGGTCCGAAATTGGTATGATTGGCCCGAAATTTTCTTTGATTGCGATTTGTCCTACGACCGTGAGAACGGTTTTTACGAACAGTTTTAGAAACTATATCCAAAATGTTAACGGAATCGGTTCTAGATATATTACCAATTCCCATGATATTATAATTAAGACCGAGAGGGTAGACTGTCTGTAATTTTTTAATCCAATTTAATTCAATTATTTTCCATGATCGTACAAACTTTGAATGAGATTCACCAGGCTGCTTATTTACTACTTCTAAAGGTTGAACTGCTATATATTTAAAAGGAAGGTTGTGCTTCTTAAGGTGTTGGTAAATGATACTTTTGAATTTATTGGGTCTTTTAAAACGATACAGATGTTCTTAAGTGCGTTTAGATAAATATCGTCCATGCATATTTATCATTTGCACTTTACTCTAGTCGAATTATGATTTCATGAAACAGATAATTTAGATAAACAAATATTATTCAACAAATATAACTGTAATGCGGTTAGGAATATGTCATCTACATTACAGTATATCGACCAACACACTTTACTCGATACAGTGTGCATTTGTTCTTTTGTGTGTTGGATTCGGTGACTATCTACCATACAAAATACACTTTTCGAAGCAGTGATGTACTATCCTCAACAATTCATCTCAAACCACCACCAACTACACCACAATCACAAGGAAAATGATTGCAGACGCAAGGAACTGAATGGGAGAGGAGGATTTGTGTTCATCATTATCATGAGTTGCGTGGATTCGTGGGGATGCCTATTTTTACACCAAAAAATCGAGAAAAATTAAAACACACCCGTTGTTCTTCTTATGTAAGTACACATTCGGTGACGAGTCTCCTTTCGGTGGCGTCACATTTAGAGAAAAGAGACGTAGATTTTGGAAACGGCAATCAGGACATAACCCGTCGTCATCTGTGAAACAGATAATCCATAATGGTCAATCAACTCATGAAGAGACAATAACATCCTCGAAAGAATTACCTCAACTTTGCTTTTTGGAACTTTGATTAATATATTTATGTTGACAGCTATTCGGAAGAGGAAATCATTAAAGGAAACGCAAGCTCTGGAATATTAACTTAAATATATATATGTACATATACACTCCACATGCAGTCGATACTGGAATATTTCTACGCAGAAATGGAAAGTTCCCAATTGGACAGATGAAATTTTCCATTTTGTCGGAAAGGTGTTTTTTCTCTCTCAAAATACCCTTATTCTCAATTCTTAGATGTCACCTAAAATATGAATTAGACCTAACTGTATCTCTGGTATCTTTATTTCAATTTCGAAGGGATCGTTGCGTTCAACGTAGTCATCAAACTTTATATTACTTATAGAGAGGATATCATTTATAAGTATGTATGGACACATGATGTTAACGGATAATACTAGCCTTTTTCATTCTTTCTAAAAAGCTACTGTAGGCTGTCTGCATTTGATGAAATTGATGTAATACAATAAAATAGAACATTCACGTACCCTTAATTCTTTAAAAAAAAATTATTCATATCTCGATGGAAACATCTTCCTCAATTTCCAAATTTCCATTGAAGATTAAAATGCTCACTGTAAAAGAAGAAACAATCTGACTTGTGAATTGATGTTTGATTAGACGGTTGACAGTTTTGTCAAAGAAATAAATATAGTTGGATTGTTCATTGTTGCAAATGTCTTAGTAAAGTTTAATTTCACACTTCTACCCCAGGAATATATATATCATAGCTGTATACGGGCCTCAATGCTGTTCAACATCGTACTTTTTTGTTTTTAGTTCTTCGATTCTAGGTCCACTGATCAGTAAAAAGTGAAGTAACAAAAATACCGAACTCCAAGGACAATTCATAAAATTGCATTTTTCAAATAGCTCAACCAAAAGCTAAAACATTTCAAACGAATAGTAAACAATTGTCATATTCCTGAATTGGTTACGGGCATTTCCTTATATAAAAATGGTGGAATAAATCTGCTTTTATAGCTAGCTAAACCTCTCACCTGCACGGCAGATGTTCAAAAAGTCTATCATATTGAAAACAATGTGTGAAAGGAAAAAATGTCAAAAATAGGGGTACAGCAGTCAACATTGTGTTACAATCTAAGTTCACAAACCGCGCAAAAAAGTAAAAGTCTGGTATCAGTTTTCTTTGTACCTATTCCTAAAAGTATTACATGAATCTAGTTTAATATTGATATCACAGATCACTAACACCATCAAATATTTTCAACATTAATTGACACTTAAATTACTCACGAGGTAATTTAGTCTGTTACATACGGGGTAATTAATATCTAAAATACGCCCATCTTTTAATTAACTGCAACCTTCAGATACATACATTTAATTGATCATTGAATATCCTGATGTAACTCGAATGACTACGCAATATGTCAAATTTCATTTAAGAAATAATTCATGGAAGCCATAGATTGTTGGAAATTTACACATGGCCTGGGCCGTGATATTCGAATTTTATCCTGAGCGTTACCTCGCTAACGCTCAGGATAAAATTCGAATATCACGGCCCAGGCCATGTGTAAATTTCCAACAATCTATGGCTTCCATGAATTACTTCGATTCTAATAGGACAAATAAGGTCATTAAAAACTGAAGCGAGGGTAGGTATGCTGTGTGTGTGGCCGTTTCTTTTTTACTCCCTGTTAGATAAATCTCAAATATCTTTATAAATATGTAGCTTGCTTAGGTTATTTCGTGAATAACCGCTAGAAAAAACTTTTTAATTCTTTAAATT
This sequence comes from Mytilus edulis, assembly GCA_019925275.1. Classification (NCBI taxonomy): domain Eukaryota; kingdom Metazoa; phylum Mollusca; class Bivalvia; order Mytilida; family Mytilidae; genus Mytilus; species Mytilus edulis. The sequence goes on from CM034356.1 coordinate 22,931,709, forward strand.
CTCAAACCCAACATTTGCCATTTTTAATTTACATGTTTTTCTCATAAGCTTCCGTCAAATCCAAAGTTGACATTATGTAACTAAGGAGCCGCCATGTTGACTTGCTGAAATGAGTTAATATGCGAATAATGCAATAGAATAGAAAATAAAACAAAACCTACCTCAAAAATCAGTTTTAATACAATATCATACCAATTCCGATGGTTCAAGTAATAGAAAACTTTCAACTTTAGCGGTTTCATTTGTATGACGTCATGTTTTGAAATGACTTAAATGCGCCAAAAAGATTAATAGACTTTCGCGGAATTTTATTTAATTTTTATTTTGTTGACTTCTGCGAGCTCTTGTGCATTACTTCTTTTTATTATGATACGAATAAGAATAAAAGTTATTTTGTCTTTTTTTAATTGCACTTTTCAAAATAATAAAATCGGCAAAGGGTCTGCAAATAGGTTCCAATATATGTCGATTTACGTGGGAAGTATATTGTAACAGCCATTATTAAGTATATCTCTGAGTCTGCGCAGTATATTTTATCGAGAATTTTATCACAGTGTTGTTTACAAAGCTAAAGAAGCACGTCATATTAGAATTACAATTACACTTTCTTTACAAATAGTTAAACGATTCCGCGAAACGTCCTTATAGGTGAACACTGATGCATCTGTTGCAAATTCTAAATATGTCAATTTGTAACTAGATCAAGGAACAGTTATTCAGTTTCCAAAGCACATTTTGCCTGGTCAACATAATGTAGTAACATTCTTATCATAAATAACTTTCGTTTCTAGGTATGCTATGTTCATTACTTCAGGACTGAGTCCACCCGTTTGCTGTATGATCTTGGTTGTAAACCCGCAACAGTAAGCAGTTATGATAATAATAGTTCATGCGATAGTTCATCTGCATTATGATATATCCCGAAATATCTTAGATACTGCCAGCGCCAATAATTTTTGCCAAAGAAATTGAGTCGTCTTCTGCGCATTTATTTTACCTATTACAATTTCTTTTAAGATAATTGACCCTACAAAACTAATGTATATTGTAAAATTGTATTTATTTATGTTTAAAATTTTCCCATGAAACGATTTCAATAAAACTAGACGTAATATTTTTCCGAAATTAATTTACCTGATTCAGCGAATAATCATTTGAATTGAAAAATTTCAATCAACCTAATATGTATTGTTCATGTTGTTTTTGTTTTATATTCTTAAAGAAAATATTTAGCAACAAAAAAGTTAATTATAAGAAATTTAAAAGCATAAATGCAAAATCCAGCATTCATATATTAATGTGTTAAATCGAAACATCATTCCAATATGATCTGACAGAACTAGACTGTTTTGTCATGTGTTAAGCATTGTGTGATTATATAATAACAATTGATACAGTTTCGTTATACATGTTTGACGTTCATTTTAGATGTGTATGAAAAACTACAAACATTTGTTCGGGCGTCGATCATCAGAAGGAAGACATCTTCTATGTGGAGCCTGTTGTGCGGATAGCAACTACTGTAATGGGGATATGATATGTGGTAATCAACAGAGATGTACGTTAAACTTAATATCGGAAAGTTATACTTTTAAAGTAAAGGATACTCCAAATAAAAAAATATGTTTTCGTGTTTCTTGAGCAAAGGACATCCGTAGTTGCAGAGTATTATACCATAATTATCTGACCAGAACAGCTATAATCGTCTAAGAGAAACATTGCCAATGTGAATTATTTGGTTTAGAAATCGAGAGAAAGATTTTATGTTACTTGCTTAAGTACTAACGCTGAAATTTAATTGCATACCAACAGGAAATCCAGGTCATTTTCCAGATTTCAATTTTCAGTTTCCAATCGAAACAGTTTCTCGGAAATAGAAAATAATGTTTATGCACAGAACTTTAAAACCCGAATTTAAACAAAAAATAATATTATTATAATGTCGGTTTCAAAGTCATGAAAGTGGTACTTCATGATTTCCGATTATTTTTTGATTTCCTTTCAAATTGCAAATTAATTGCGTTGAGAAATGCCATAATAACTATATTATTGTATACTTGTTAAGTTCCAAGAGAATGTGAAGATATTCAGAGTAACAGTAGTGGTGTTTACACAATATACCCATCAAGCCAAAACCATCCAGTACATGTGTATTGTATCATGGAAAAAGGCAAGAAATGGACTGTAAGTATCTGTCCATTCAACTTGTCAAAACGGGTACACTGGTTCTTTGTACATATTTTTGAATTTGTGGTTTCTTGCTGCCTTTTTGAAGACTATTTGTTTCCGATCTTCATGAAACATCATTAATCAAAATTGCAGATGAGTTCGATAATCAGAAAAATCTAAAACGGGAGCCAGGTGGATGTTTCTGGAGGAGACGTATCAATTTATCAAATATGCATTCTTCAACAGATCAATCTGAAGTCAAAAAATTTGTGATGAGTTCATGTTTAATAAGTGAGATGGCACAGTTATGTTTATTAATTATTATTTTATTATTTTTTTTTTGGGGGGGGGGGGGGTTGTTTCTTATATTTTCCCTGCGTTTTCATTTGTTTATTAATTTTGCCATGCAACAGTTGTTAAATAAACTGACGTAGTATTCTTTTTCTTTCAGAGTCGGTAAATACTATCTTCCTTCCATATTAGTTTACTTTTATCTTCCATCACATAATTTCCCTTCGCAGTTGCGATAGCCTTATAGTTAACGAGAGGTATGATGTTACGGTCACTGTAAACAAAAAAGCTGGTAAATTAAAGTACGAAAGAGAGAATATATCAAAAGTAGTACATTTTCTGAAGATTGTTTTTTTTTCATTTAAAAAAGTACACGAGTTTTGTAATAAATATTTGCCATTCGGTTATAATACACATCTCATCTTTTTTTGCTACATTTGCAGGATTATATGACTTAACCAGCATATAACAGGTTAATACACTACTTACGTTGAAGAGGGGCGAAAGATACCAGAGGGACATTCAAACTCATAAATCGAAAATAAACTGACAAAACCATAGCTAAAAAAGAAAAAGACAAACATACAAACATAACAACACAAAACACAACATAGAAAAATAAAGATTAAGGAACACGAACCCCAACAAAAACTGGGGTTAATCTGAGGTGCTCCGAAAAGGTGAGCAGATACTGCTTCCCATGTGGCACCCGTCATGTTGCTCATGTTAGTACACAGCCGGAAATAAGTATAATTTGGTAGGTCACATTCGTGAAAAGGGAACGAAATTGTGTTTACGACATTAGGAACATATCCGCTATCATCTGTGAAACGGATATTCCATAACGGTCAACTAACTCGTGATGGCGTCCGTAAAATTTACGACGGGGTAATTTCACCATTTGGAATTCTTGGTTTAATATATTCCCTGTGAGCAGTAACCCTCTTTCAAAAAAAACATCATAGAAATTACAAGCCCGGAAATATCGTATCAATTTGGAGATATATACTCCGTATGCAGGCGCTGCTGGAATGTTGCTACATAGAAATGGAAAGTGTACAATTTGAAAGCTGAAATCATCTTTTTTGTCGTAAAATTTTGTTTTCAATCGACCCTCATTGTCAATTTCTAGATGTAAGTCAAGATATGAGGCACACTTAACTGTATCTATTGTATTCTTTATCTCTAGCTCGGTGAGATAGATGCATTTAACATAATCACCAAATTTGGAATTATTAAGTGAGATAATATCATCTTTATAGCGCAAAGTAAAGTTAAAGGATACTGCTAACTTCTTTTCTTTCTTCTGTTGTATCTATTATCTCTAGTTCGATGGGATAGATGTTTTCAACATAGTCACTAATTTTTGAATTATTTAGTGAGAAAACATCATCTATATATCGGAAAGTAAAGTTAAAGAATATAGATAACTTCTTATTATTCATCCTAAGAAGTTCCTGTATAAAGTCAGCCTCATATCAATAAAGTAAACAGTCGGCCAAAAGAGGGGCACAATTGTTTCCCATTAGAATGCCGATAGTTTGTTGAAAAACAAGTCCTCTAAACGTGACAAATATGTTGTCAATCAAGAATTCTAGCATCTTGAGAATGTCAGTTTCAGAGAATCGTTTGCAGGGCATCATCTAAAATGCAACCAAAGTCTGAATTTGCCGATAAATATTATATTTTATGATCTTTTAAAAATAATCCGAATATAAGATTCTCCTTTTTTTCTTGAAATGTTTGTGTTTTTTTGTATACAAAACCACGTTGACATCGGGATAATCATATTAACCAAGAATGAATCATGCAAACAAAATGATTTCTTGTATAATTTTTTGATACATTGATATAGTTTGAAATGAGTGACATTGACACGAATTCGCCAGATGTAATTTACAAATGTGATTATTGTAGTTTATATATAAAAAAAATCTATTTATATTTTAATCAAGTTTTTAATCATTTCTTTAAATTACATTGTATTTACATATTGTACTCAATAAATCAGTTGTTCAAGAAACATCTATATAAAATAACCAAAGACATATATACCCATTTATGTATCTGATACAACTAGATATAAATATAAATAACTGCATACGTCTGATCTGCTTCCATTTGACATGGCCTTTTAAATCCTTTACTTTTGAATTGTGCTTTCACCTTAGAATTTTGATTTGTTACACTTTGATTTTTAACGTAAATTTGTTTGTATGTGCTGTTGTGACACTGAGTAAAAACACCCTTTGATTCTAGCAATATGAGCAAATAGTTCTCCGATACTGCCATGATGATTGTTTTTCTATTTACAACGTGTTTTTTATGTTTTGTGGACGATGTATTGTATAGACACCACTTTGATAATGTCACAGACATGCTTAGTTAATATTAACATTTTCTGACAAGGTATGTCACCTGCAGAGTCAGAAACCTTTTGTAACGGACGATTTTCCTGTAATATATTTTCTTACCATTATGTAATACAGTGGGTGTTTGTACCCAACAGGTGATTCAAAGAAGGATTAATGGAAGTGTTGATTTCTTCCGGACATGGAATGAATATAAAGAAGGCTTTGGTTCAGCATATGGAGAATACTGGCTAGGTAAATGTAAGACAAATAAAAGGGTACCTATGCTAAAGTTGTAACTATGAATCAGCTTATAACCACTGACATTTGAGTTTAGGATATTATGAACACTTATCGTCTGGTTAAATAGTTGAGCTTTAATATGACAAGTACTTTTCAATTTGTCAATTTTTGTCATGTCAAATATAGTTCTTCGAAAGTAATACAGTTGATTGGGATGATATTATATCTAATTCAACGACAGGTCTTAAATGATATGGCAATACCTATATTGCGAAATGTTTAATATAACTCATTTTGTTTTTGCAGGAAATAGTCATATTCACGATATGTCAACATATGGGTCTCACGAACTCAGTATGGTATTTGTGAATAGCACTGGAGAAAAGGCATATGCAAACTATTCGAAGTTTTCTCTTGAAGATGAACAGAGCAATTACCTTCTACATGTAACTGGTTACTCTGGTACAATTAGTGGTAAGTATAGCATTGTATAGGAAGATAATATATGAAATAATGTGTTATTTTGAAACCATGAGTTTAATACTTTTTACTGAATCTTTTTTAGGAAGAAAAGTCGATTTAACAATTAGTACAATTGACATAACATTTCCAAAGATTGATTGACTTATATGTTCGTTTGGCAAATATTACTTTCAGAACGAGAAGAAATTATTAACTAAAACAATCGTGAAGGTTCTGCAGAACCCAGTGTCTCGCCTTCTTTTTCTGTAAGTCGCAGGGTCCACAAAAATGGGGAAAAAGTATTAAAAATGTTCCTCTTGATATTATCTTTTGATTGTTAGAAGCTTCTGTTTGGTAAAAATCTAGGATGGTTGATGAATCTAATTCAATCCTGGTATCTATGGTGAGTTTATTTACAACCACTGGGTCGATGCCACTGCTGGTGAAGTTTTAATTCCCCGAGGGTATCACCAGCCCAGTAGTCAGCACTTCTGTGTTGACTTGAGTTAACAAACCTTTGAATTTTGAAATACTAGCTTTTCTACCTCAGGAATAGATTACCCTAGCTGTATTTGGCAAAACTTTTAGGAATTTTTGGTCCTCAATGCTCTTCAACTTCGTACTTTATTTGTTTGTTTTTTTACATTTTTTGATTCAAGCGTCACTGATGAGTCTTTTGTAGACGAAACGCGCGTCTGGCGTCAATAAAAAATTTCAATCCCGGTATCTATGATGAGTTTATTTTAAATGTTTTAAGATCTCTAACTGCAGACTTAACGTAATGTTAACTGAAAGTCCATTTATAAGTAATATACGGAAAAACAGGAAATACATTTTTTAAACATATCCTTCTAGATACTAGCCTTTGATCAAAAACAAGCTTCTGTCCAAATTTGGTCCAGATCGTAGTTATTTTAAGAAAGTGAATGTAAGATTATCAGGCCGAAACCTAAGTCTGAGAATTTGAGTCAAATCGGTAAACAGATTTTGCCAAAGTGTGCCCCTTTAAATATTGCAGTATTGTTATTATGTAAAGGTATAAGAATAGCCAGAATTTCTTAATTTGTACGTGTATAGTATGGGGTTCAATATACCATTACTAAAGTAAAATTTTCCAAAATTTTTTTCCAACATGATAAATACATTCCAGCTATTTTTACTCCTTTCATAATAATAATTCTCCAATAAGTAGTTGGAATGTGATTAACATGCTGGAAAAGATGTTTGAAAATTTTACCTTGACATGATATTTTGACCCCCTGCCATGGTATATTGAACCTCCTTCTATAGATCTCCAATAAAAAAAAATATTCCATAAATTTTAGCTATTCCAATTCCTTTACACAGTAATAATACTCCTATACGTAGGTGGAATGGATAAAACCTGTTGGAATTTTACTTAGCCATTGTATTTTGACCCTCCCCCTGTCATGGTATAATATTGCCCCCCTTTATACACCTCCAATTTCAAAAAACTCTATCGTTTCTAATTCCTCATAGCTATTCCAACTCTTTAACATAGTTAAAATACTCCTATAAATAGTTGATATGTATTTTACATGCTGAAAAGACGTTTGGAAAATATTATTTAGCCATGGTATTTCGACTCCCATGCCATGGTACATTGATCCCATCATTACACCCTCAATTTCCAAAATTCTAGATATTCTTACTCCTTTACATAATAATACTCAAATAAGAAGTTTGTATGTATTTAACATGCTAGAAAAGATGTACGGAAAATTGTACTTAGATGGTATTTTGACCCCCTGTTATGGTATACTGAACACCCTACTTCACACGTCCAGTTATACAAATTATATTTAACCAACTCTTTAACATAGTTATAATACTCCACTAACTTGTTGGAATGTATTTAACATGTTTGGTAAATATTACCTAGCCATGATATGTTGACCCCCTGCCATGATATATTGAACCCCCTACTATAGACGTCCATTTAAAAAAAAATATAGCTATTCCAACTCTTTCACTTTGTGTACTTATTGATCTTCTAATAATACTTCAATAATTAGTTTGAATGTGAAACACTTGTGGAAATGATGTTTTGAAAGTTTTGTCTTATCCATTGTATGTTCACCACCTGCCATAGTGTATCCCCCCTCCCCACCATCACCACTTATTCTAACTATTCTAACTCCTTTAAATAGTAATGATACTCCTATAAGTAGGTGGAATGTATTACAATTTTTTTGAAAAGTGTGTGGAAAATTTTTGATTAGCCATGGTATTTTTACTCTTGCACATGGTATATTGACACCCACCCCCCCCCCCCCCCCCTAACACCTCCAATTTAAAAAAAAAACTTTTCCAACTCCTTAACCTAATTTTGGAAAAGACAATTGGAAAATTTACTTAGCCATTGTATTTTGAACACCCTTCCCCTTCCATGGTATATTGAACCCCCTCCTATACACCTCCAACAATAAATTGTGTTTTTAACTTAGAAATTATCAGCATTATTTCGACTGTAATTTTTGCTTTATTATCAAGATGATGCGATGGATAGCGGTGGAAGGCCGAGTCCTGCAGGTGGTGGTGACATGCATATGTTTACCACAAAAGACAGAGATAATGATCAATATAATGGTACGAACTGTGCCGTAGAGCGTCATGGAGGATGGTGGTACGGAATGTGTCGATTTCTTGGAATCAATGAAGCATACGAGCAAGGAAATCTGTATTCGGCATTTTTTCCGTCTACTGTTTCTAGTATTATGATGATAAGAAGAACTTTACTATAGATTTCTGTCGTTTTGAAAATTGAATATTTAACTTTGAATTAAATATTTAAAAGCAAGTTTTGTTGCATCAAGTTAAAAGTGACATAGAACAGACACTGTGTGTATAGTTTTTAAGCATGGTCACTCAAAGTGTGTTTTGGATGCTAAAATACAATAATTTGCCATTCAAGTTGATATTCTCGTTTATTGAAATTTTCAGGCTGGATAATATGTTACCGATAAAGTTTCAAATTATGTCTAAATACTATCGTAAAAGACTTATATACTTTAGGTTTATGCTCTTATAATATACTAGATTATGGAGTGTGTGTCCGAGCGAGAACTGCTCTAGTTCATTACTTTATGAATATTTATCAAAAAGTAGTATTTCAATATTCAGCCCCATTCTACTATTTAGTCAGCCATCAGTCCTACCCTGATATACCCCATCTTTTTCGGGTAATTAATACTGATAGCGTTTGACATTTTTAGCCGAACAAATTTATCCATTTTATATAACTTGAATTATTGTATGCTGGTTCATATTCTGGACGCCAATCGTTGCTCCTTTATTATATAATTCACTTACAAAACAATTATGAAGCTTAGAAATGGAAAATTACTAAATACTAAACTTGTTCAAAGGGTATCTACACGTCTCAATCTTCAAAATCGGTTATCTAAAAATACTACTATCGCTAACATTTTTAACAAAAAAAAATCGTGGTTACCCTTCTATCGATAAGTGTCATGCCAAAAAATGACTTACATGTCCCCGTCTTTCCACCAACAATACGGTAAGGTCCACGTTTAATGGTCGCACATTTTCTTAAAATTTTGAAACTGATATAACTTGAAAAACAAACAGTATTATTTATTTACTCACATGAAAAAACCGGGGTGTGGTATTCAGTACGTAGGAGAAAATGGACGATATTTATCTAAACGCACTCAAGAACATCTGTATCGTTTTAAAAGACCCAATAAATTCAAAAGTATCATTTACCAACACCTTAAGAAGCACAACCATCCTTTTAAATATTTAGCAGTTCAACCTTTAGAAGTAGTAAATAAGCAGCCTGGTGAATCGCATTCAAAGTTTGTACGATCACGGAAAATAATTGAATTAAATTGGATTAAAAAATTACAGACAGTTTACCCTCTCGGTCTAAATGATAATATCATGGGAATTGGTAATATATCTAGAACCAATTCCGTTAACATTTTGGATATAGTTTCTAAAACTGTTCGTAAAAACGTTCTCACGGTCGTAGAACCAATCGCAATCAAAGAAAATTTCGGGCCAATCATACCAATATTTCGGACCTAATTTCTATTTCAAAAAACAACGGCAGACATTATCTGTTAACAAAACTTTGTTCGTTACCGGTTAATAAGTTAAATAAAATTTTGGAGGATTGCAACACAATTTCATATAGCAGTCCTAAGTATGAAATTGTTCAAATTATTATGGCATATTGTTATTCTAAATTATTTCCCAAAATTGATCGCCCTGAAGATCATAAAAAACATTTTATTAAAATTAAGTATGTCAATAAAGGCTTTGATTTTGTAAATATTGCCGGTATATTTAACGACCATTCTGTTAAAGAACAAATTCCGTGATTTTTTGACAATACTGAGCTACCTCTTATTTGTTATATTTACAAGAAATCTACCCGAAAATTTGTGTTTAATTATAGTCAATTGTGTAAAGATATTAATATCAGTGAAAATACACCTACTTCATGTAATTGCAGTAATTCCGAATATATTTATGGACCCATTTCCCATGTTATAACAGGAGATCTTAACATCGTTCAAGACCGAGAGTTAAAATCATTCCTCAGTAAAGGACCTAAAAATCGTCCCCCGTCAATTATTAATTGGAATGAGTGTCTCAATATCATCCACAACTCACTCCATACTTACTGTATGAAATGGATAAAACGGGAAAAAGCTGATAAAAAATCTTTGGACTCTTTTTTTAATTCAGTAATGAAGATAGTTGATATACGTATTCAACATTTTAAAGAACATTTTACTATTAACAATAACCACAATAAACCTATTTCTCGTATCAAACATAAACTAAAAGAACTAGCCAAGGAATTTGTTTTTGTCCCGGCCGATAAAGCTGCTAATAATATTATTATTGTTTGACGTAAATTTTACATTGAGGTTCTGAAAAAGGAAATCACCAATTCACCAACATTCCAACTGACTCCATTTTCAGAAAACGAAATCTGTAACAAACATAAACTTTTAGCCACCGCTTTACAAGCAGAGCCAAATACAATGAAAGTCCCAACTATGTATTGGCTTCCGAAGCTACACAAAACCCCTTACAAATATAGATTTATTTCGTCTTCAAGCCATTGTTCAACTACTAAATTGTCTATTTTTCTTACCAGCACACTTGGTACAATTAAAAACCTGATAATAAATTGTTCAAATAAGGCATTCGAAAATAGTGGAATAAATTACTTTTGGAGTGTCAAGAACTCGTTGGAAGTACTTGATAAATTGCATGCTTATATTGGTGATTTTGAATCTGTTCAAAGTTTTGATTTTTCTTACCCTGTACACCACATTGCCTCTCTCATTAAGAAAAAATTCACACACCTAATTAAATGGGCATTCAAAAAATCAGAATGTGAATATATATGTTCAAATTCTTTTAGGTCATTTTTTAGTAGCAATAAACAAAAAAACTATGTTAATTGGACATGCTTTGATACTATATATGCCCTTGAATTTTTACTAGATAACATTTTTGTTCGCTTTGGGGATTCCGTATATCGTCAGATTATCGGAATTCCAATGGGGACTAACTGTGCACCACTTATTGCGGACCTGTTTTTGTATTGTTATGAGTTACAATTTATGACAAAAATAAGCAAAGACCCATCGAAACAACATCTGATAAACAAATTTAATAATTCTTTTAGATATTTGGATGATATTTTGGCTCTCAATAATGACGACTTCAGTATGTATATTAATGAAATTTATCCTGTTGAACTTACTTTAAATAAAGCTAATACTAACAATGACCACTGCCCTTTTCTCGATCTTGACATTTATATCACTAATGGAAAGCTGAATACTAAAATTTATGATAAAAGGGATGATTTTTCATTTCCTATCGTTAATTATCCATTTTTAGATGGTGACGTTCCCTTGTCACCATCTTACGGTGTTTATATATCTCAACTTGTACGATTCGCTCGTGTATGTAACAATGTTTTAGACTTTAACGAGAGAAATTTATGTATTACTGAAAAATTATTACACCAAGGTTTTCGATATCACAAACTAGTCAAAACATTTACTAAATTTTATCATCGGTATAAAGACATCATTCGTAAATATAGCTCAACATGCAGACTTCTAATACGTTCAGGTATTTCACATCCAATTTTTTATGGGAATATTCTTTATAAAGCACAAATGTGTCAGTATTCACCTCAGAAACTTACAAAACCTTTGAATAGACTTATTAAGAAGGGGTATAATTACGATACTGTTGTCAAGTCATTAAAGATTGCATATTTTGGCGTTAATATTGAGTCACTGATAAGGTCTTTGCATCGGAACTAAACACATTTATTCTAAAAACAGTTGTTGGCATGACACGGGTTATGTTCTTCTCATATATGTTTTGATGGTATGATACTAAACCCCTAACGGGAAGGATTGTGCCTGATGTTCATATGATGAAATCATAATTTTTCAGTCAGTTTAATTGAAGTCTGGAGCTGGCATGTCAGTTAACTGCTAGTAGTCTGTTGTTATTTATGTATTATTGTCATTTTGTTTATTTTCTTTGGTTACATCTTCTGACATCAGACTCGGACTTCTATTGAACTGAATTTTAATGTGCGTATTGTTATGCGTTTACTTTTCTACATTGGTTAGAGGTATAGGGGGAGGGTTGAGATCTCACAAACATGTTTAACCCCGCCGCGTTTTTGCGCCTGTCCCAAGTCAGAAGCCTCTGGCCTTTGTTAGTCTTGTATTATTTTAATTTAAGTTTCTTGTGTACAATTTGGAAATTAGTATGGCGTTCATTATCACTGGACTAGTATATATTTGTTTAGGGGCCAGCTGAAGGACGCCTCCGGGTGCGGGAATTTCTCGCTACATTGAAGACCTGTTGGTGACCCTCTGCTGTTATTTTTTATTTGGTCGGGTTGTTGTCTCTTTGACACATTCCCCATTTCCATTCTCAATCTTATTTAAGACGGATCCCACATGTCTATGTAATCTTACTGAGCACTTGAGAGGCTTTTTTTTATTTGTGGAACTGTTGTTTTTTCGTTATTTATTTTTTCGAATTGCGTTGTTGTTATTGGGCCATTCCAGTTAATATCTGCTAAAGGGGGATGGATGGTCCTTTCTGAGGGGTGTAAAATTTATACATCTTAGGGGTGAAATTTTGGGTTTTTTCATCTGACACGTACACTTATACGCAAAAATTTCTGAGGGTCTTGCAGCAGTAAATAATTAAAAATAATTACATCTTAGGGGTTACAAAAAATACCTATTTCAGATCTTTGGGGTGCTTTGGAATGTAGACAGTTACGTATCATGCATTATCAATGATTATCTGGTATTGTATTTAAAATTCTGACTGGTACAATCCTTGCAGTAAAAAAATTCTCATAGATCAATTTTTCCCATGAAAGCCCATCCACCCAATATGAACAGAAACTCTAAATCTGATAGGTCTTAATTTATAGATCTGATAGGTAGTTTTACATGATGTTTTTTTTCTGATAGGTATGAAAAAAAATCTCCCCATCCATCCCCACCTGTCAGAAATTAACTGGAATGGCCCATTGCTTCGAAGCTACAATAAAAGTATGGATTTTAATAAAACAAGCAACCTGTACGTTCACCATTAGATCATATCAAAACTTTTCTATGTATAAATTTAGAAGAAAAACAACGAATGACATTTAACTATTTTCAAAACATTTATAATTTGAATGTTTAGCATTGTACATAGTTTTTTTTTCTATAAAAGGTGTAATACCACCATTGATTTTCCCCTTTTAGTCTTTGTTGAATTGGCACTTTAAAAAAATGTACAGTATTTACCTTTATTTCAACCAAAGAAATACTTTGCATGAATAAAGTTTAATCCTTTCCAGTGCTACAGTGAAAATTTCACACTACTGTTCATTGCATATAAGAAAGTAACCACCTGCGGAAGTAAACAACCCAATTTTTACACTGTTATTTACTGGTTACCTGCTTTGGTAACTATGTAACCTTAACTTTCCAAAAAAAAGACCATAAAATTAAAAAAGAATGATGCTTTCAGACACCCTACATACATGTTTATGACTCACAAAAACTTAAGTGCATTGCAATGCAGGGTTTATTTTCTACAACTGTCAAATTCAAGGGAATATTTTTTTAGACCTCTTGATAGAGGATTACTGCTCACAAGGAAGCTATTAAACCAAGAGTTCCAAATGGTGAAGTTGAAATCATCCCTTCGTAAATTTTACGGACGCCATCACGAGTTGGTTGACCGTTATGGAATAACCGTTTCACAAATGATATCGGATATGTTCCTTACGTCGTAACTACAATCCCCTTCCATTTCATGAATGTGACCTACCGAATTAGACTATTTACCGGATTTGTAATCACATGAGCAACACGACGGGTGCCACATGTGGAGCAGGATCTGCTTACCCTTCCGGAGCACCTGAGATCACCCTAGTTTTTGGTGGGGTTCGTGTTGTTTATTCTTTAGTTTTCTATGTTGTGTCATGTGTACTATTGTTTTTCTGTTTGTCTTTTTCATTTTTAGCCATGACGTTGTCAGTTTGTTTTAGATTTATGAGTTTGACTGTCCCTTTGGTATCTTTCGTCCCTCTTTTTTTTCGTATACAACCGGATGTGACGTACCCTGATTTGGTGGTATTACACCTAAAGAACACATAAATGTCAAATAGACTTAATGTAATTGTTTCCCCTCCAATTGCAAGTTATTTCAAGCATAACTGCCAAGTTTTGTATCAGTCAGAGCTATATAGTTTCAGAGAAAATCACTATAATGTAAGGTCATATCCTACGGCGATTTTAGTCTAATTTCTTCGAAAAATCCTAATTTCAGTGTATCATTATAAAATGCCGTGTTGACTAATATCTGATCATATACTCATGATCTATGCATTCAAACAATTAAATAGGATACAAAAGACAACTCTAAGATGATATACAATTTTATTGCACCTTTTAGAGTTCATTTGAAGGTCTGTTTTGGTCTATTTTCCCTTCTTCCTTCTTTTTTCATCAAAACTTGATATCTTTTGCCTAAAAAATAAAACAAATGTAATTATTTTCCCAAAAAAATGAAAGAAATGTAATGTTTAATCAATATATAAAGTGTTTTAGCTGAAAGAACTGTCTCTATAATTGTTAACAGTCTCCACTGAAGTTTCTATAAGCCCTTATGTGTAACTTGAGTTTTTGGTCTGTTCCCAGAGTGTGACAAATAACGGTTCCCTTTCAGTCAATCATTTATTGTTACTGATATCAAAGTCATTTTTATTTAGTTATTGCAGTATATTTCTAATAGATTTACATAAAAGTCCACTTTCTTGTATTTTACATTAGAAAATGGGGAGAAAGAGTAATAAAAAATACCTCAAAATGGTTTTAAAAAGGGTTATGTCCCTTTGAATGCTGGTAAAAATAAAAATTTGGTAAGAATTATAAAATTTAAGTATGTGAGACTGGATTCTTATGTGTATAAATCCAAGGCAAGTGTTTAGATGATGTTTTGTCGGTGCAAAATGCAGACGGCACAATGGCAAATTGTAAACTTTTGCGGCCAAAAAAAACCAACACCATGACATTAGTTGATACATACCTCAATGCTAAAGTGTCATCTGCAGACCAATTCAAATATAATATTTTTCAACAGAATGCTCTTCAGTACATGATTAACACTGAAATGAAAAATCACATGTTGTATAAACAAAACTCTAAGGGTGATTTAAAATTTGACACAGAGGCTCAGGTAAAATGGGAATTAACATGGCAACAAAGGTCTCAATGTAATATATGTATGTGGATTCAAAAGTGTATTTCATGAATTATATGAAGAAAAAATAAGACTTCTCTTTAAAACCATTATTGTTTTATCATTTTAAATCAAACATTCTTGGTAGTGTTTGTGTTTTCGACACCTTGTTGGGTGTGTACCACGACAAACTTGGCGGTCTTGGTTGATATGAGGCGGCTCGAAAGACAAGTGCTCAGGGTTGATGCATCTCTTCTGATGACACAGATGAGACACATCAAATTCCTCTGATAGGTCAAATTTCTCAGTGTGCAACATGTGTGCAAATCTGTGACCATACAATGTTCTTTTTTTCTGTCCCAAGGAAACCTAACACTATACACTGAATACAGCTTCGTCTGTCCACCCATTTGACTTCGAAAACACCCGTAAACCCCCATTTCAAGGCAATTTTCCCTCAAACGTGCTGTCTGTGTCTCAATCCATTCCGATAGTCCATGTTTACAACGTACAACTTCATGGTTAATACCACTACGCGAGTAAACAGTTTCACAGTTAAGACACTTATTTACTGCAGGCAGAATTTTTGTCAATCCAATGGACAATTCCTTTGTAGAATATGCATATGTACCGTTGTTTGTACATAATTTTGTGAGGCGTATGTATCCAATACAAACAAGGTAAGTCCTCAGATTTATTGTTCGATGTAATTTTAAATGAAGCCATGAAGGACTTATGATTTGCCAAAATCTAATTCTTGTCAAATGATATGTTTTTGTGTGCGGGATTACCTGAATGCTCAATTATTCCTAATTCTTTCATAAGACACTCGTAGTAGTAGTACGATTGACATTCAAAGACAATATTATTTGAAGCTTAGTCTGCAGGAGCAACAACCTATTTATCGTGAAGCAGTCTTCTTAAAATATCGTGAAGAGATGATCAAAATTTCACAGTTTCTTTGTCTCTAAAAACGGACTTTCGTCGATCATTCACACAGGTTTTCAACTAATAAATTTGACGTTTAATCAGAAATTTGATTGGTTTGACCCATTCTGACACACTGTATAGTTAAACTTCTCTTTTAGCTCATGCCTTGGCGTGGTCTTCAATGGAATCCATAATGATTTTGAATGTATGGTTTCAACTGATGTGTTGGGGTTCTCTGAACCTAGTACCGTGAGATATCGTCTTTCGGAGATGTAAATATTAAATTATGTTTAGATCCCCATTGCTGAAATACTAACATACCTAACACTTACACACTTACATGAACAAACTGACAGCAATAACGTAACAGATGTTTTAAACAAATTTCTGAAAAGTCATACATTGAATTAAATATAAATGATATATTCTCATTCAGGTAAAATGTTTCATGGAATTAACTTCCGGTAACATGGCGATCCCCATGTTCCAAATGTGCCAGAAGACTAAAAAGGCTTAAATAATGAGAAATATGGCTGAAAACACATAAAAAGTTAATCCAATGAACTAACTCTAACACGTTTTTTATATTTTATATATATGTTCAACCCTAGACGTGACAATGGCCTCAAATTCACCTGAAGCACCGAAGTCCAGTAAAAGCCCCATACAATCAAACAGTAAGGGGAAAATCACAAGCAACTTTTAAGCTCAACAAGGACACTATACTATTTTGGCGACGAGCATTGCTTATCCGATACTTTAAATTATTGGGAGATGATCCAAATGACGAAATAAAATTGAAAGATTTTTACATTAAATCAAAATCAATTACCATAAACGATAAACAAAAGCCCTTCCAGTGGAAATCACCTACAGATTTCGTGTACAAATCAGCTGTTAAAATATAATTAAATAATAAAAAGTTGTTAGTTGTAACTCTCTTTTACACCACAATAAATGCAGTAATCCAAGGTAAAACTATAGACACATGGTTAGAAAATGAATACAAAGAAATGTGGTTGGTGATTGACAACTTAATTAGCCAACGGACAAAGGGAGGTAACCCAAATGTTGACAAATTATTAACACGGATAAAACTTTATGAACCTTTCAACAAAACAAGTTTAAATACTGATGAAATAGATGATGTAACTATAGATGAAGAACAAAATAATTCTACAAACAAGGTGTCAGTAGATGTCAGAAAAAAAACCTAAAGAAACAATTTCTGATAAAGAACAAGTAAATGTCCAAGTTCAACACGAATCTGAAGAAAAAGAGATAAGTGATATAAAACAGGTTTTGCACTCGATCGTACGTAAATTGATAGAGAACGATGCTAAAACAAATGAGGTCCTTAAAGTATGTAATGAAATGAATGAAAAATTCTCAGAAATTACAAAACTTAAGTCTGATGTAGAAAAATTAGAAAAAGTGGTTCAGAGTTTAGATACCAACATAAATAGTGAAATAATGTCAACAGTAGTCAAGCAGTTAGCATGGTTAGGTGAGAATATTAAGATGGATTTAGACAGATGTGAAAATTCAAAGAAAGTACACCAAGATTCATTGATTATTCTCAACAGAATAGAAGTAACTGACAAACTATTAGCACAGACTTTGAATGCCGTAAACATGAACCATGTTGTCGAAGAGTTACGAGTAAGTCAGGTACAATTAAATAAGAGAACCTAACAAAAAAATAGACAAAATTGATTCAGATTTAAGGAAAAACCAAATGTGTAAGTCACATGACATATCAGTATCACAAAATGGTCAATCAGAAGATTTTAGAGGTGATAGGAATGATCATAGTGTAAATGAACATAACAAGCTTGGAAATTCTCAAGAAAAAATAGAAAATGTTAGAAGTACACACAATTCAACAAATGGCAATATTCCAAAAGCTTATCTTTGTATAATAGGTTCATCAATAGTAAAGGACTTGAATGGCAGAAGAATTTATAGAAATAAAATTACAAGAATTAATACACTGAGAGACAAAACCGTGTATGGCGCTTCACAATTTATCAAATTAGGAAAAGTAAGTGCTGAAAATGTACTTTTTCAGATAGGATCAAATGATCTTGAAACAAAAGAAGCCGATGCGGTATTACAGGAAGTAGAACATTAAGTAGATATAACACAAAAAATACTACCAGAAACTAAGATCATCCTAGCAGAAATTCTACATCGTTTTTTAAGAGACCGAAATCAGTCTAAAGAATTTGAACAGAAACGACTTCAGTTTAATACCTTACTTAAGGATTACTGTTTTGTCAAAAACATGCAACTAGTAGAATACAGACTGTCAGTAATATGAGAACAACAGACTATACTGACGGTATTCATCTTAATGAAGTAGAAGTACAATGAGTAGGAATCTTAGTGAAATGTATCAGGAAAATTACCAACCGTTAGTTGGTATTACTACAACAGATATAGTGCAGAGAAGTCCAGATAACCAACATAGAAACCAAAACTATCGAAACAAACAATATCAAAACAAAACAGAAAATGTAGGGTACAAACATAGTTTTCATAATAGAAATACAAATGATAACAATACACAAAACAGAAATACGAGTTATAACAATCAAAATTGGCAGAATGATAACAATACTCAAATCCGAAATATGAGTTATAACAATCAAAATTGGCAGAATCAGTACCAAAATAAAAACCACCAACAATACAGTAACAGTCAAGACAGCTTACTTCCAGTGTTAGAATTAATGCTGCAAAAAATGAAAAATATTAGTAATTAAGTGTATCTTATTCCTCATGTTCCTTCAGAATTTAGATAACTTATATTTGTTTAATACAGTTTAATAAGAACAGACTCACCCCTTCTCGTCCAATGAAAAGTCGGTTTTCCCCCTCTTATTTTCATAGTACAAGGTTTTCCATGCACTATGAAATGCTATACATGAATGACTTTTCATTGTCAGTTAATTATGAAAGTGAACTCTAAATAGCTGGACTAACGAAGTATACAATCCCCAAAGGCATTTTCCTTGGGAAAAGAGCCTACTGATTAAAGATGAAAGAGCAAAGATTAAAATAAAAACATTTTGAATTTTGCAAAATTTCATGCATTTTCAAATGGTACACATATATAGAATACACAAAAAAATTAAAAAAATGGTAAGGATAAATGAAATGATATTTATTTAATTTATATACCTTCCACTTAAGGGAATTATTTTCTTTTTCTTTCAAAAAACACAATGCCAGTCTGCTGATATATAAAGCGCATTTACATTTATCAATAAAAAGTAAGCATTTAATGTTGAATGGTCTGAATTCAAATATCCATACAGAGAGTTTTATATTCATAAAAAAATCAAATATCAAAAAGGGGATTTATATAACATTGTCATGGTTATGTTTCTTTTTAAGATAAAAAAATCTAAAGATATATAAGTATTAAATTTTACCTGAAGCAAAAGAAAAACAATTTATTCTTCACAAACTATGTCAGTGCTATTTCATTTCATCCATTGAAATGATCATAACCTATGTTTTATGTTTAGTACATTATAAAAAGTGAACTCTTATTAAGGTTTGAATGTTACAATGGGAAAGGATAATTTTGTAAGGTCACTCGAACTTGTGAATATGTTCTAAATTGGTCAGACAATACTTGGTCATGTTTTATGAAGATTTAAGCCCTCGGCTTCGTGTGAGTGATCATTGTCGGCAGCCATTTTCAGCAGCCATCTTGGAATTTCCAGAAAACATTTAAGTTATCTCTTCAGATTGACATTTAATTAATGACTGATCCTAATAGAAACCTGTCTAGGGTTTGGCTGCGAAACTTTAGCACTCAAATAAAAGTTGACTGTTGGTAGACAATTCAATCGTTCACAGGGCGACTGTGGGTTTTCCACTACGACCCTGAAAAAGAACCACTCAATGAATTGCCTGATTTCTTCGCTACAGATATATATTTGCAGGGCGACCGTGGGACTTTCCATTACGTCCCTGCACAATAAATATATCAACAACATCAGGTATCACGATGTCACGCTCAATGACTAGACAGCTCTCAAAAGCGCTATCTACAAGCAGCCTATTGCCAACAAACTCTGTAACTCATAACAGACCATATCACTTGAACAAACAAAAAGCTCTAGATAAAAAGCATGACAACTGCCATCGTGAGCATATCAAATATGAAATGAAAGCGGGCAAAACCTTTGTCATCATATATAGCACAGCGGCATATGAGTTAGCAAAAACATCTATTATGGATATCTTAAATTCAAAGGAATTTAGTGACCATTATACTATCCAAACACAAACTGGCATAGACAACTCAAACTCAATCATAGATCATTGCTACAAAGTTTTCAATAGAAAAAAACAACGGCCATCCTGGAAATCAGTTAAAATTCACAATAAACTGTTACAATTCCATCAATACAATGACCGTAAATGGAAATCATGTAGATATATTTGTCAATGACATATTAGAACTATTATGCAATATTCTCAAAGTAAATCTGAAAACATTGGATGTGATAAACCAAAACATCTCAACACAGTTGAACAACCAAAATGTAAAAGAGATTAATATTTCAAGAACAAGTACATCTGATCATTTACCTATCAAAGATAAAAACTCGCAAGAGCAACAATCAGATACAACAATGTCAAAATTTAGACAACTATTAGAATACAAGCCTTAGGATGATAACACAAATTGTATAATAAATACAAATACAACATTAAATACGAACAGTAACAACTCATGCATATGTCCTTTCTGTGAATCCGGTGTAACTGTTGAGGGTATAGCATGTTACTCTTGTGACCAATGGTTTCACTTCAATTGTGCCAATATACTTCCATCAGCTGTTGACAATATATATAAAGAAATTGGATTTCATTGTGCACAGTTATTGTTTGATAACATTGATATACATGAAACTACACCAAAGCATGTACATGTAGACAAAAACACACCAAATTGTCCTACTCAAGAGCATGATAGAGATCTAGATACACATGAAACCACACCAAAGCAAGTAGACAATTATATGCCAAATTTTCATGCAAAGGGCGTGATAGTGAAATAGAAAATCTGAGACAGCCAAATATTGGGGTACCACAAAATCCTGACACAGAGATACTAATACAAAATATATCTGCTGAGCCAGACACAATGCCTACAATATTACAAGACAATACTACAACTGGTCTCGCTTTAAAACCAGCTAATACTGTTACACCAAATATGAGTGTTCAAAACAGAAAGAACATAAGGAAAAACCAATCAAAAATAGAGGAAAGAAATATTTCTAACTCTCAAAGAGCAAGAATATTGAGTCTAGAAAACGAAATTCTGCAACTGAAGAGAGTAATTGAGACTATACAAAATACATCAACTGGCACAAACAACAATATACATGTAGAAGCTCCAAACACAAACCATGGAAGCAATTCTATAACTAACAACTGCCAAAACAACATACCAAATCAGCAATATAGTAGCTGTAATACTTGCCCCCACCACTCGTGCAATGATAGACAACAATCTTCCAACCTCCAACAAGAGCTAATGGAACAACGTCTACGCTCTCTAGAAAACCACATTAGTCTCAGCACGGCTCTAAATCTTCATATCTCATCACAATCAAGAAAAGTAAACCAACAGCCAACTCACATACCTTATGTGCAACCACCACAATTTCAGGGACATAACACCTATTCAAATCAAATGGGGTATAATACATATCATCCTAATAATTTCAATGGAGGACAGATGTACCAACAAGGTGTTCCACAATTTGGATATCCTACATACAACAACCCCTGCCATCTAAATCAAGGAGGGATCTCACATTTTGGCACACTACCAAATCAAAATATCAATATATCAAGACCAAATACAAGTCATCAAGTACCAACATTTCATCAAGTTCCAACATTTTGTCCGCCAACATATCGTCCGCCAACATATCAACTGCCTACATACCAACATGATCAACAAACTAGGCCAATTCATATAAACTACCAACAAAGGCAATCATCATCAATTGTTCAACCAACAACAACATTGAGATCAACCCCTCAATTAAGCCATAATATTCAGCCTATGAACAAAAATGCCTGTAGTTCAAGTATAAATAAAGAAAATACTTCCGAACAACTCACAAACAGTATTACCTACCTCAACCAACAGGAAAAACCACACACTATCAATCCAAACCATTCACTTAGTACTTCAGAGATTAACATAGAGCATCAGACTAAAAATAGTGGGGCTGAAATATTAGATCACATTTCACACACCCAATTGGAAGACCCAAACAATCAAGACGAAGAAACTAAAATCACACAAATCCAAAGTCATCCTTTTCGGCAAAAAGGCCTCAAATACAAACCACCAGACAATACAACTCTACTCGAAGAAATGGTGGAATCAGGGAAGAGACAATCGATATAGTTACATGTAACATTGAAGGCGTTAAATCTAACACAGCATTTCTGGTCTCTTTGGCATTGGACAACAAAATTATATGTATTCAGGAACATTTTTTATGGGAATTTAAAAAACAATTTCTCTCTGATATTCTTCCAAATTTCGACAACTTCACACGCTGTCACGACTCAAACGATCTATTAGATGGATCAAAACTACCAAAAGGACAATCGGGGGTCTCAATTTTATGGCCAGATTCATGGAGCAGGAACGTTAAGAAATTAAAAGAGGGAAATGAAAGAATTGTAGCTATCACCTTATCATCTAACTACAAGATCTGCATAATCAATGCGTATCTTCCAAATAATGACAAAGACTCGGCTTATGAGTACTCAGAATGTCTAGATATAATCTTTGATATAATACAAAAATATCAAGACTTTTATGAAATAATCCTCTGTGGGGATCTCAATGGAACTTTATTACATTCAAGATCAAACAAGCATGATAAATTACTGAAAAACTTTGTACAAGAATTAGGACTTCAAACAGCTGGAAATTATGACTCAACAAGAGTGCACACGCTGAAATGTCTCGCCTTCTATACTAATCATTGATATTATGTTGATAGTCCTAAGTATAAAGCTAAGCTTTATTACAACTGTCACATAAACTTAACATTAACCAAGATAACTAAACAAAGACCAATGAACCTTGAAAAAGAGGTCCAGATCAGATGAACCATGCCAGGCAGACAGGTACAGCTAACAATGCTTCTATACAACATATATAGTTGACACATTACTTATAGTTTAAGAAAAATAGACCAAAACACAAAAACTTAACACTGTGCAATGAACCGTGAAAATGAGGTCACGGTTAAATAAAACCTGCTCGACTGACATAAAGATTCGAAAATATTTCCATACACCAAATATAGTTGACCTATGGCATATAGCATTAGATAAAAAGACCAAAACTCAAAAACTTAACTTTGACCACTGAACCATGAAAATGAGGTCAAGGTCACATGACATCTGCCCGCTAGACATGTACACTTAACAATCATTCCATACAACAAATATAGTAGACCTATTGCATATGGTATGAGAAAAACAGACCAAAACACAAAAATTTAACTATAACCACTGAACCATGAAAATGAGGTCAAGGTCAGATGACACCTGCCAGTTGGACATGTACACCTTACAGTCCTTCCATGCACCGAATATACTAGCCCTATTGCTTATAGTATCTGAGATATGGACTTGACCACCAAAACTTAACCTTGTTCACTGATCCATGAAATGAGGTCGAGGTCAAGTGAAAACTGTCTGACAGACACGAGGACCTTGCAAGGTACGCACATAACAAATATAGTTATCCTATTACTTATAATAAGAGAGAATTCAACATTACAAAAAATTTGAACTTTTTTTTCAAGTGGTCACTGAACCATGAAAATGAGGTCAAGGACATTGGACATGTGACTGGCGGAAACTTCGTAACATGAAGCATCTATATACAAAGTATGAAGCATCCAGGTCTTCCACCTTCTAAAATATAAAGCTTTTAAGAAGTGAGCTAACGCCGCCGCCGTAGCCGCCGCCGCCGCCGGATCACTATCCCTATGTCGAGCTTTCTGCAACAAAAGTTGCAGGCTCGACAAAAATGACTTTCTTTCATCATTCTGGACAATCATCATCTCAAATCGATTACATTTTAACAACAAATATATCAATCTTCAAAGAACACAAAATTTGGGACCGTTCAGCGACAAATAGCTCAGCACATGTACCAGTTGAAACAAACACCACTGTACCAATTCCAAGTACGGCAAATAGAAAACCATCTGAAGGAACCTCATACAAAAAACTTCTTTGGGATGAAATAAACACTGAAATATACAACTCAAATTTATCAGAGGGTCTCCTTAAAAATAAACCTGAGGATTCAACTTCAGACCAACTGCAAACAATTACAAATGTGAATTACTGAAAGCAACAAAGGTAGCTGTTTCAGCAAATACTATCAAATTACAAGGGCCAAAATGGAAAGCAACGCCAACCGTACGAAAACGTCTGAAATCATGTAAACTGCTATATTCACAATGGAAAAATCAGGGAAGGCCACAAAACCATCCGTCACATACTGAATTAAAAACAGCAAAGAAACTTTTGAGAAACTCACAGCATATCATTCTTATGGACAAACTACTAGACCAAAATATTCCTCCTGATCTATTACAACTTATTAAGGGACTATACACAGATTTAGAACCAAAAATAAAGTGGATTGGGGATATCAGTGATAGTTTTAATATAAAACAAGGAGTAAGACAAGGAGGCATTTTATCTACACACCTCTATAAATTGTATGTCAAAGATCTACTTGAAGAACTCAAAAACAACTCCATTGGCTTCCATCTAGGAAATATTTACATTGGTGCACCTACTTGTGCAGATGACTTTGCCTTATTGAGCTCAGACTCATCGGAAATGCAATTAATGCTTGACATTATAGGTAGATATGCTGATCAGCATCAATATAACATCCATCTAACAAAAACCAAAATAGTACAGTGTAATACAAAAGAAAAAGAAAACAGTTGGGTTTTAAAAGGAAAAACTATAGAACCAACAGATGCCACAACACATTTAGGTCTTCAAAGAACAAACAAAAGAGAAAATGAAATTAATATTGATGACCGCATTATATGCATTAAAGTAGCAAGAAGAACAAAATACTCCTTAATGAGCTCCGGTCTTCATGGAACAAATGGGGTTGACCCAATTACTGGATATAACATCTATAAAACATATATTCTCACAAGGCTCCTATATGGTTTAGAAATACTACCACTTACAAAAGAACAAATTGAAATACTAGAAAAATTTCATAAAAATACCTTGAGACATATTCAATCTCTTCCGCAAAGAACAGCTACATCAGCAATATATCTACTCTTAGGTGCAATACCAGTTGAAGGAGAGCTTCACAAGCGGCAACTATCTATGCTCTACTCTTTATTATCGGCCAAAAACCAAACTGTTCAAGATCTTGTACAAAGACAATCATCAATCAATTTTGACAATCCAAAAAGCTTCTTCTTTTGTGCAATGGAAACCCTACAAATATATAATCTTCGAAATATATGGGAACTTCAAAGCAGTCTACCTACTAAATATAATTGGAAAACACTAGTGAATCTAAAAATGTCAAACTACTGGAATAATATTCTTCAAATTGACACAATCCAAAAGACATCACTTAAATATTTAACTATAAATCAAATTAAAAAAGGAAGGCCGCATATCTCCTATACCACATTGCAACCTACAATTCTTGATGTTCGAAAAGGTATAATCGAAAGTAGGATGATGACACGAACATATACCCTACAAGCTGATCGTCATAAATTCAGCAGATATTAAATTGCTCCAACTTGTCAGATGTGCAATCAAAAACCAGAAGACCTTACTCATATGCTTACCACCTGCTCAGCATTAAGTGAGACAAGAAAAGAAACTTTCAGCCCAATTAAAACCTATGTAACCAAATTCATTGTAGAAATGAAGTGGAAAGAGACATTCACTGATAGACATAAAATTACAGTCCTTATAATTGACTGTACAAACTTCACATAAATATTTAGTGAAAGCAAGCTCAAAATAGAAGAACTAGAAATGCTCACAAGAGATATGTGCTACAAGATGCATAACTTAAGACTAAAACTGATAAGTGTGTAATGGCTGTTGACAATTATCACTCAACTTAAAAACTTAAGTCTATTCTAGATTTTAGCAAGTGTATATATATTCACGGAGTGTGTACATAGTTAAAGACTTTTATCCATATTATCCTCAAAAGAGGGGTGTTCCTAACAGAGAAAACTCATACGAAGAAAAGAAGTTCAATGAATAAAAATCCTCAAGAATACTGGAAAATACTTAAATCACTAGAAAACAAAAATATAGATGCAGATGAAGATTTAAAAGAAATGTTAAAGGGCAGTAAAAGCACAATAAAACATTTCCAAAATCAAGGAAAGTTTTCAAAAATAAATAATGATTTTCAAACCAAAATTAAGGTTTATGACCCCTTCTGTAGCCATATTTGTACGAATTTTTTAAACTTCAATTGTATCAAAACTACAGATATAATGAATAATAGAGATAGGCCATTAAGTACATATACTAAGGGGAAACTTGATGGAAAGCATAATTATTAACTGTTTCATTGCATTTACTAGAAAAAGAGTACTTTGTAGCAAATAAACCAAGATTTTTATAGAAAATCCACAGCCTTTAATACAAAGATTTTTGATATAAAATTTGA
This sequence comes from Mytilus edulis, assembly GCA_019925275.1. Classification (NCBI taxonomy): domain Eukaryota; kingdom Metazoa; phylum Mollusca; class Bivalvia; order Mytilida; family Mytilidae; genus Mytilus; species Mytilus edulis. The sequence goes on from CM034356.1 coordinate 22,958,715, forward strand.
AATAAAGATTTCTCACTTGCTTTTCTATGATGTGCTAGTGTTTATTTTCTAAAAAAAGTTCTAACCAACCTGTCAATACCAAAATACCTCGTGCTGAGTCACTAAAGTCGAGCGCACCGTAAAAGGTGTACTTGATTTGGTCCATATTTTTATTTGTTTTAACCAGAACTACTTTAATAAACTTGTTTTAAGGAAAATAATGATAGCACTGCATGCAATAATCCTATTTCTATCAGTCATCAAATTGCCAAATATAAGAGTACAAGGATAAAGGCTGTGGATTTTCTATAAAATTTCCATATGTTTAGCATTGAATCAACAAAAGGGTACATAATCAAAATTTTTAAAAATATTGAAGATACTATTTCTTTTAACCCGGACACTGATAGTCCTATAACTTGCTCTAAAATTAAATGTATTTTAAAAAACTTAAAAAATGGAAAAGCAAGCGGTCAAGATTACGTGTTGAATGAGATGAATAAATTTAGTAGTCCAGTAACTACCAAAGCGTATGCTAAATTATTTAATCTAATGTTAAAAACAGGATACTATCCAACTTCGTGAAATTCTGCATACATAACTTTAGTACATAAATCTGGTGACAAATGTAATTCAAGCAATTACAGAGGAATTTCTTTAATCAACTGTATATCCAAATTATTTAGCAGTATCTTAAATCAAAGAATGATTAAAACTTTGGAAAAAAATAACTAATTCCCAGTTTGGATTTAGAGTTAATCATAGAACTACAGACAGTGTATTTATCCTTAAAACTTTAATTAATAAATATATTCATAAATATAAAAGAAAACTTTATGTCTGTTTTGTAATCTTAAAAAGGCTTTTGATTCGCTTTGGAGAATTGGAATGCTTTATAAATTAGATAAAATGGGTGTGGGAAAACATATGTTTGAAATAATGAAACAACAGTTTATTCATACTGAAGCATCTTTAAAATATAATGATCAACATTCTAGATTCTTTTCTATTGACCGAGGAGTAAAACAAGGGGACAGTATTAGTCCTACACTCTTCAATTTATTTATAAATGACATAGTTTAAAATTTTGACCATAAAGATTCAAAACCCTTGAGAATATTAAATTCTGATATAGGAAATCTTTTATTTGCTGATGACCTGATCATTTTATCTGAAAGTAAAGAAGGTCTTCAGAATAGCTTAAAACAACTTATCAAATTACTGTGAAAAATGGCAGTTATGTCTAAATACTAAAAAAACCAAAAACAAGATTATTGAACAAAGAACTACAAAACTGGAACCATACATAGTTAGGTTCAACAATGAAAAAAATGATAACGTTACTGAATATAAATTTCTGGGCACTCTACTAAAAAATAATGGAAATCTAAATGCAATTTTAACAGATTTAGCCAAAAAAGCTAGGAAAGCTCTGTTTTCAATAAAATCACATGCAGCCTTTTTTGGAAATTTACCTTTTAATGTATCCTTTAATCTTTATTATTCTCTTATTAAACCAATTTTAACATATAATGCAGAAATATCATACATGGATACATATCAATCTTATTATAGAGCAAAAGTCAGATTAAAATCCCAAAACAAAGATATAGATAATTTCTAATATTTGGATAAGACTCCTTTCGAAAAGGTGCATGCTAATTTCTGTAAATATATTCTAGGTACTAAAAAAACATCTGCTAATTTAGGGGTTAAGACCTAACTTGGTAAACAACCAATAGAAAAATATATAAAAACACAAGCAATTATTAATTGGGCTAGATTAAATGCTGAAAACATAAACCCATTACTAAAAGAAAGTTATGAGGGTCGGTTGAAACAAAACTTTACGACAAAAGAGATGATTTCAGCTTTCAAATTGTGAACTTTCCATTTTTAAGTAGCAACATTCCAGCAGCACCTGCATACGGAGTATATATCTCCCAATTGAGACGATATTCCCGTGCTTGCATTTCTTATCATGATTTTCACAGAGGTTTGCTGCTCACAAGAAAGGTATTAAACCAAGAGTTCCAAATGGTGAAGTTGAAATCATCCCTTCGTTAATTTTACGGACGCCATCACGAGTTGTTTGACCGTTATGGACGTTTTAACAAATGATATCGTATATTTTCCTTACGTCGTATCTACAATCCCCTTCTTTTTCATGAATGTGACCTACCGAATTAGACTATTTACCGGATTTGTTATCACACAAGCAACACGACGGGTGCCACATGTGGAGCAGGATCTGCTTACCCTTCCGGAGCACAGGAGATCACCCTAGGTTTTTGGTGGGGTTCGTGTTGTTTATTCTTTAGTTTTCTATGTTGTGTCATGTGTACTATTGTTTTTCTGTTTGTCTTTTTTCATTTTTAGCCATGGCGTTGTCAGTTTGTTTTAGATTTATGAGTTTGAGTGTCCCTCTAGTATCTTTTGTCCCTCTTTTATACACTAAGTAAACACCTTGATTCACAAAGAGTTTATACTTGGTCCACTTTTATCAAAGATTCTACACAAGAAATGAATATCGATATACAAAAAATAGTTTCCTATCAAAATAGGATTAAGAATATTTCAAGCAACTTTTATTCAGAATTACTGGAAAATAAAATAAACAGTTTAAAATAAACGAAAATAACAAACTTTTTCTTTATAAAACTATCAAAGTCAAACAAGACCAAGAATTTTATCTAAGATATGCAAATTTTGAAACTAGACGTTTATTTACAAAAAATAGAATTAGTGACCATACTTTACTCATAGAAAAGGTAGATATCTAAAAATACATCGAGACTAAAGAACATTTCTAACTTGTAAAACCTTAGAAGATGAAAATCACTTTCTCCTCTACTGTCAAGTTAATAATATACTACGTATAAAACTTTTTAATGACATCCAGTGTATATAAAGTGCGAATCCAGCTAGTTCATTTTTACTGTTATATGCGGATATGTCTATTGTAGAATAAAGGATCATGGGAAAACTGTATTTGTTTACGTTTTGAAAATATCAAGTTAAGTGATTTGAAGGTAAGTTTTAACATATTTTCATTGTGATATGTCTTTATAATATACAAACATAGCATTAAAGTTCAAATAAGTGTTATAAAAGCATCATAATATAGCATATCGATTATTGAAAGCGATCCATTTTAACTATAGATGCGATGAATTATCACTGTTAGTGCAGTCATTATTAATGTAGAATTTCCAAAGATGCGAGGAATTTTTATTGTAGAATTATGTGATAAATGCACTTGCAACAAATGAAAAAACTTAAATGATGAGTTTAGGATTTATGATACATGTATTTTCAAATTGAAATACAAACTCCTCATTCATTCTTCATCAAATATATAGCTTTTCAAACTTGTAACAAAAGCGATTCTCAAAATGTCATATTGTATTTTTCAGATTACGTTTCTCCTTGATTTTAACCATTTAGAAGATATTTTTATATTTTTTTGCAGTTTAAAGATTGATATGGCGGAGTTTAGGTGCAGTCTGTGTAATGTAGATTCAGCATGTCAACGAATCCCAATTATCTATATTAAAGGACTTTTGTCTATAAATTTGGACCCCACAAAATTGAAAAAGGGACCAAATATATAAAAAAAATTGCATGCATCGGATACATTTGTTATTGAAGGATGAATATCTTATTCTGGGGTCTCATTGGGGTGTTCTGATCCTGGATCCCGCTTACTGTTTTGGCAGATTCTCGTATTCCGATTATTGTTTTGTCAGATTCCCGTATCCCGCTTATACTATGCAGTTCTCATTTTTGGTAATTATCCGTGTCCCGGGAAACTTCATTTACCGTTTTTCACGACACAATCATTTGACTTTCACCTGTCACGCTTGCAAAAAATCGGCAATCCGGCGTTACGCTTATACCCATATGCGATCCACTATTTTACTCTATTTTGACTCATATTAAGCCCATTATAGATATATTAAAAATGTAGCGTGGATTTTTTTATCCCGTCTTTATATAAATGTCGTACATGTATGTGACAATGAGACAACTCTCCATCCGAGTCACAATTTATAAAAGTAGACCATTATACGTCAAAATACGGTCTTCAACATGGAGTCTTGGCTAACATCGAACAGCAAGTTATAAAGGGTGTAAAACCTTTCAAACGGGAAAACAAAGGTTCAATCTATTTTTATAAACAATAATTTATTAGAGTGTTTTAAAACCAAACTTTCCTCCGTAAGTTAAATTTTATCAAATCTTTCTCTTACGTTATCTATTGTTTGAGCAAGTCGGCTAAATTAAGGCTTTACAGCTAATTTCCTAATGCATGTAAAGCAAAACTTTGGTTGGAATGCTTGCTTTGTTTGTATAATTGTTTATACAAACTTTGTAAATAAGATTGACATTTTTAAACAAAACGAATAGGCATAGTTTAACCTGTATTTTTAATATTTGAATTAAATTGGGTGTTATCATAATGATTATCCAATGAAAAAAGCAAGCAAGTCAACTAAAGTCTTGCTCTGCATGCTTAAAGAAATGAGCTGTAATAGATAAAAATAAAAAAATTATACAGTGAAAATGCACCGCATATACAATAATAATGATTCGCTCCACAGTGAAAATGAAAGCATAGTATCATTATTCGACAGTAAACATGACTAGCATTACGAAATCATCATAGTGGAATTTAGTTAAATATGAAGAAACTGAATGACAAAACATATTCTACGTTATACAACTTTAATAATTGTATTAAAATGAATATTTTTTACTGCAACAACATCTTACCTGTTAGTTATAAAGCACCTGCACGATCTGTTCGTGAAATGTCCTAAATATTCACCTATTTTGGTATATATTTCACAGCTGGATGGCTTTAGGCGCGATAAAACCCCGCTCGCATCTCTTACTTTGTTTTATTAGTATTATATATTTCTGAACATAAACATTTTAACTAATTTTCTTCATTTTCTTCAAAAATTAAAAAAAGTTCGTCTGTTTATTTATCATTCTACATTAGACATTTATTGCATATACAGTAAAAATGATATTTTAGGATCCGCACTTTACATACACTGACATCGCAATAGATAATCCCATGTTTTCAAATCTGTCTGATACTGACAAACTAGTAGTCCTGCTAAATCCCTCAAATATAAACAAAGTGAAAAAAAACAGGTTTCTTTATAAAACAGTCTTTAGAGCTGAGGACAGGGGACTCTTAGTTATTCTTGCTTATATATATATATATATATATGTGTGTGTGTGTTCAAATCAGTTATGGTTTGTTGTTGTTATTGTTGTTTATGTCACAAGTACTATTTTACTTATATGACAATAAAGCATTATTATTGATCGGCGTTATATTCGATGAAAACCAAATGAAAAAGTAAAGCATCAATCATATTTTAACAACTGATATATTCTAATAAAATTTATTTCGCCAAATAAAACTACCATTAGGTAAATTAAAATCATTTAAAAAAATTAATGTGAGTACAATATCATTTGTCAAGAATATTAAGTTCAATAAAAAAAAAAAAACAGAAAAATACGATGTCAGTTCTAGAATAATGCATAATTCTAAATGGGGCTGAAGAAACTTTTTGTCTATGCCGGGTTTGGGCCTTAATTTTTTGTGGAATTTTAGATATACACATACATGTATCTGGACACGGGTATAAATTATTAAGAATTAGGTATAAGAAGAATGCTTTACTTTTTTCAAGAATTCGGGATTAAGTGTTGGTTTTTTTTCTGCAGTAGTATTACACCTCCTATCCCTCTCATTATAATATTGATTCTTTATTTCATGAGTACCAATTTTCAATAATTGAAGATAAAAACTTAACTTTGGTGGATAGATAATTGTGTTGTCCTGATAATTTTAGACGCAAGTCTATAAGTAACTTGCATTTCATTTAAAATGTGTGCCAGTGTAAATGGCTATTTAATCTGTTTAATAAATATAGTATAACAACCCCAAAACATTTAATTAAAATAATTTTACCGACAAAAACTAGTTAACAAACTTAAAATAAAAACACGTAAGTTTATCTAAATATTTGCTATCAAACAACTCATTCACCGGAATAGAATCAAATGAAAACTTAAAACAGCAAACTGGCAACTCACTACATGTATAAAGAAATTAGAAACTTTAAAGTTTTTATATTTGAACATAATCAAACAGCAAAATAAATAAATGTAATATGATCAAATTGATGCCAAGATACGACATATTTTCACTTGTACATTGGTTTATGAAAATATCATTGAAAATATATTATCCAATTTAAATATGTTTAAGTGCCTCTTCGGTCCAAATTGAGTACCGGAAGTTTTAATGAGTTAAACCTAATGTTAAAGAAAATAAGATAGAATTAAAATTGTAATTTGAATGAAAATGAACAACGTCTCCATCTTGAAAGAGTTCAAAACTAATTGCATAATCATGTTAGCTTTTTTCTAGAACAAGGGATCTAACTCTTTGAATCCCTAGTACGTATGTGTCAAATATTTTCATGAACATATGCTAAACACCTTAGTAACACAGGTTTTTTATTTCTGTGTTGCAAATGGTGCTGAAAAATCATTGATGAAACTGACAAATATAAAAGCAATAAAGATGTAAAGAGGTATCTACTTTTAGCTAGATTTACCCTCTGAAATAAAATGACAATTTACACAAGGAAATGATTCTATAACATTACTCTCTGTTTATCAAGAGCCAATCTTGTTTTTCTTTGATGACATATTCGTTTTTATGCCCCACCTACGATAGTAGAGGGGCATTATGTTTTCTGGTCTGTGCGTCCGTTCGTCCGTTCGTCCGTCTGTCTGTTCGTCCGTCTGTCCCGCTTCAGGTTAAAGTTTTTGGTCAAGGTAGTTTTTGATGAAGTTGAAGTCCAATCAACTTGAAACTTAGTACACATGTTCCTTATGATATGATCTTTCTAATTTTAAAGCCAAATTAAACTTTTGACCCCAATTTCACGGTCCACTGAACATAGAAAATGAAAGTGCATGTTTCAGGTTAAAGTTTTTGGTCAAGGTAGTTTTTGATGAAGTTGAAGTCCAATCATCTTGAAACTTAGTACACATGTTCCCTATGATATTATCTTTCTAATTTTAATGCCTAATTATATTTTTTTTCCAATTTCACGGTCCATTGAACATGGAAAATGATAGTGCGAGTGGGGCATCCGTGTACTTTGGACACATTCTTGTTAATAGTGATTAAGAATACAACACCCTATTTTTGACACTTTTACCTAGTAGTTTTGTTTATTTTACACATTATTGTCAATATAATGGAAATTTTTACGACTATCATACAAGTGAGAGGTTTAGCTAGCTATAAAACCAGGTTTAAACCACAATTTTTTTCTTTCTAAAAATGTCCTGTGCCAAGTCAGGAATATGGCATGGAAATGTCTAATAGTTCGGTTTCTATGTTTGTTGCATTGTCGTTTGTTTTTTGTTCCACTGCAGTGTTTCTATTGTTTCATTGTTTTCCTCTTACAGTTGATGTGTTTCCCTCACTTTTAGTTTGTAACCCGGATTTGTTTTCTCTCCATAGATTTATGACTTTTGAACAACGGTATACTTCTGTTGATTTAATTACCTAAGAAAACATGACAAAAACACCCACTCAAGTTCAAAATGTATAATGGTGCCATATATAACATTCGTGTCCTTTTCTAACTTCTGGTGTTTCAATATATGCTTAAAATACACTAGACATTACCAGTTAATGAGGATGAATCTGTAAATCGCAATCAATCTAATGGAAAGTTCACTATAGATTTCTTGAATTACAAGAAACACAAAATTGAAAAACCTAACAATTCTAACCCAGGATCAGGATAACTTCAAAATAGTATGGCCAGGTGAGTTTTTTCTGACATGTTTTGAAAGAAATAGATATAATCATGTATACATGTGTTAAATATAATATTCAGATTCAGATATAATGTAAACTATATGCAGAATTAATCAAATGAAGTTTATCCCATTGAAACAGATCTTCGTGTAGATGTGCATCATGTCACACATTAAGTAAAGTATACCCTAATTGATATTATACCAGGATCATTTACATGAGTAAGATCAAAGGCTTCCAAAACGGTCAGATATTCCGTTTTTTTTGTATAATGTCCGGTAAAAGTTCGGCTGGGCAAGGATGAAACGGTCATCTACTTTTTAGTTTTCAAGGCGTCATTTTAACATAATTCGCGATCTTACTAAGATCATAAATAAAACTTATAAATCTACAGTATATAACATTCAATTCATAAGGCATGGTAGATGTCTGGTTACTGTGTTACCTGCTATTATATCATATACATTGGCATCATTAAAAATACCATAATCTCATTCATGAAAGTGCTTAAGGAAGCTTGGTTTCATGGTGATCAGCTGGCTTATTAATAACCTTAAACAAGCGTGCTAACAGCAAGAGATTGAAACCTTAAGAATTACAATGCTTAAAGAGCTGACCAAACAAAGTCAGTCTTAATATAAGTCACATTCTAAGATCAACTTCACCTCAAGAAAATTGAAAACAATTGAATATTGTTCTTAACCAAATATGAAAACTACATCACATTTTTTGGTAGCATATGAAAATTATTACGTGTATTCATTTTTAAATATAGAATGAAATTCAAAACAGTGTGGCTGTGGCCATTGATTGACACATTAAATTCACATTAAATTCACCCATTGACTGGGACAATTTAGGTGAACGTTTGTATGTAACGATCACTGCCACTGGGGTAGAGCTGATGACCGTAACTGCATTCACGGTCATCCAAAGATGTCGGATGAAAAATTAGGTCAGTTTCTGTATTGTCTGTTAAAGTGTTTCTATATCATTTTCTTTACAAATCATACATTGAAACGATGTAAATTTATAAAAGAATCACTCGGAAATCACTAATTACTTCTGAGAAATGTGCATGAAACGGGAAATTCGATTTGAAAAAATCGCCAAGATGACCGTAAATCACAATCGAGATGACCGTAACAGAATCAGCGATTCATAACAAGGCTGACCGTAACTGCTTTTAAGATGACCGTAATTTGTAAATGATGACCGTAACTTTTAAAGGATGACCCTCAATTCTAAGAAATATCCATATTTATATAACTATCTTTTTGTATCAAATGATTAATCGTGTTGGTATACACATATCAATATGAGAGTTTCATCCTGATAGGGGCAATGCAGAATATTTAACCACGGTACTGTGGTATGTTTGACAAATATCGGTCATTCTCAATTTGTTTTGTCCCTAAAACGCTTTTATTTTGGCAAGTTCAGAAACTATTAAAAGAAAATCTAATTAAACATTTAATATTTAATGGTTTATAATCATTAAATAGTTCAAACTTTCCTAAAATACTTGTCAGGGTCGTTATAAGATGGTCCGAGCACAGGCACTAGACGTTCTGTCAATAGTATAAAAATATTGGCAATTAGAAGAAAATAGTGTCCATGCATATATATAATACTAGACGTTCTGTCAATAATATAAAAATATTGGCATTTGGAAGAAAATAGTGTCCATATATATAATATAGTGTCCATATATATAATATATTATATATATGGACACTATTTTCTTTCAATTGCCAATATTTTTATAATATATTGACAGAACGTCTAGTGCCTGTGGTCCGAGTTAACTTAACATAGACTAGTCTCCAAAATTTCTACGGACCGACTTGTCCAATAATCATCATTAAAGCGTTTGACAGACAATGATTGATTTGCTTTATATCAAACGCTAAGGTTACATTGATGTTGATTTTTTAATATTAATAAATGATTTTTTAATATTAAAAAATCAACGTATTATTTAATATTAAAAATTCATTTATTAATATTAAGAAATCAGACTGAATATTTAATATTAAATAATGATTTTTTAATATTAATAAATGAATTTTTAATATTAAATATTCATTTATTAATATTAAAAAATCAGCGTATTATTCAATATTAAAAATTCGATTTATTAATATTAAAAAATGATTTATTAATATTAAAAAATCATTTATTAATATTAATAAATATTTGTTTAATATTAATAAATAGGGAATAAATTCCACAACGGCTTGCCATAGGTAGAAGAAAATAAGACGTGCTTCAAATGCAAAGATTACCATATGTATCTTTTTTACATAATGGAAGGGCAGACACGAACATTTCTGAACTAAAAGATTGATATGTTCTCCGTCCGTGATAAAAAAAAATCGGAGGTTATGCATTTTCTACATCCAACTTATAGATACTATATATAAAAAAGAAGATGTGGTATTATTGCCAATGAGACAACTATCCAGAAAAGATCAAAATGACACAAACATTAACAACTATAGGTAACCGTAAAGCCTTCAACAATGAGCAAAGCCCATACCGCATAGTCAGTTATAAAAGGCCCCGATAAGAACCATGTCGTCGACTTGATATCTTATTGTTTTGCATTACTATGTAATAGATACAATGAAAACTTATGCAAAAGGTGTTTTTAAAATAAGAAAATTGTCGTTTTATTTGTTTCTATTAACTTTTTAAAATTTTGTTACTATATCAAACATTACAGTTAACATTTATCGCTTTCTCGAAAAACACAGAGCTTCTATTCTTTTGTTCTATTTCAAAAGTGTTTCCGCCTGCATATATCAAGACAAATTAAGATATTAATCTGCTTCCTCTGGAACCATACACATGGGCTCGATTACCAAATATTCGTATGTGTTATTAATGTTTTTAATGCTCCATTTATTGGCATTATGTTTTCCTTGTCTGTCCGTACGTTCGTCCGTTCGTCTGTTTGTTTGTCCGTTTGTCCAGCTTCAAGTTAAAAAAATTGAAACTTAGTATACATTTTCCCTATGGTATGATCTTTTTAATTCTAATGCCAAATTACAGTTTTATCCCATTTTCATAGTCCACTAAACATAGAAAATGATAGTGTGGATGAGGCATCCGTGTACTAGGGACACATTCATGTTTCTACAAATTTTCGTCGTATCGCTGTCAATTTGTGTTAAAATTTTAACGTCGATATCAATAAATATTTCATTGTTTACGAGAAATATGCAATTTACTATCATTGTTATAAATCCTAAATATGGCCAATTATATTATAGTTTAAAAAAAGAAATTTATGAAACATATTTATATCCGCTAACCGAGCCCCTATTGAGGTCGACAAACTCAACAAAAAAGCTTTGAATACCATACGGATATTTCTTAGAATTGATGGTCATCCTATAAAAGTTACGGTCGTCCTATATAAATTACAGTCAGTCTTTACAAATTACGGTCATCCTTTACAAGTTACGGTCATCTTTTTACCAATCACGGTCATCCTTGTTTTATGTTACGGTCATCTTGAAAATATTTTGATTATGATTTACGGTCATCTTAACGATTTTTTCAAATCGAATTTCCCGTTTCATGCACATTTCTCGGAAGTAATTAGTGATTTTCGAGTGATTCTTTTATAAATTTACATCGTTTCAATGTATGATTTGTAAAGAAAATGATATAGAAACACTTTAACAGACAATACAGAAACTGACCTAATTTTTCATCCGACATCTTGGGATGACCGTGAATGCAGTTACGGTCATCAGCTTTACCCCAGTGACTGCTCACTATGTACTTTTTAAAGACACTTAAACTATGGGGTCACCAAAGGTTCTCAACACCTTAATAAAGTAATTCGAAAAATTAAACAGAAATAACACGATGTTTTGATTTATAACAATTATATAAATCAAAACATAAAGGTTATTCCTGATTAATTTTGTTTTTTGGATGAATTTAATGTGTCAATCAATGGCCACAGCCACACTGTTTTGAATTTCATTCTAACTAATAATGCTTCAGAATTTTGTTCCAACAGCTATTAGTCTCTTTCATGTTTAAGAATTGATAAGAATGCCATTAACTTTAACATCAGATCCATGCTTTCGTTCTTCAATGAGTATGATGTAAAATCAACGTGTTATAACTAATTAACTTTACTTTCAAGGGAGTTGAAAAACGACATTAAACTATAAACACAGATATGTCTGGACTTTTTGTTATTTTGATAGTAAAATGCAAATGTTGAAAATTAAATAGAAATACTTTCTTACATGTAAGTTATTAAAATAAACTGTCATCATAGCTAGCAGGATTGAAATTTTGTATTTGCGTGTTTCGTCTATAAAAGACGCATCAGTGACGCATCAAAACTATATAGTATTACCCGAATGATAATTGTGACCAAGTTTGGTTAAATTTGGCCAAGTAGTGTCAGAGGAGAAGATTTTTGTAAAAGTTAACGGCCGAAAAATTGGACTATCAAGAATTATGAATGAATCAGCCGGTTTTTTTTTTACGTCACTGGTCTTGGAAAGACCGGACAAAGGAAAAAAACTAAAAAGAGTAAAATATTTACATTTCCTGAAGGAAGACAACAAGTTCGACCAAAGTCTGTCTATTATGAGTGAGTGATAAGAAAACGCACAATTGTACTATCATGACCAATACATAAAGATAATAACAAGCGTTGTGTTCATGTTTAATCAACTTTACATATGGTCATTTACAAATGAAGATTTTATATCGATAAACATAGGCAAGTAAAATTACTCATCAAATGCACTCTAATGAATGTGGCTGTCTTAAAGTCAGACTATCTAAGCTCACGATGTTTTATTCGTTGCTGTTCTTTTTGTTTGTATATCTGTTTTCTCGGAAGGAGTATTGGTGGTTGGTGCTGTCGATATTTTTGGGAGAATTACAGTTATACTTCATATTGTTTTTACATAGATACATGTAGATTTAAGGTATAGGAAAATGATTCATATCAACAGAAAAACATCATTTAAAAGAAACCAAGAGGGCAACATAGAGTCTTAAGGACATACGATACAGTTTTGAGCCTGTATTTACAGTTTGATAAAAATTTTCATATAGGCTATTTTTTGCCTGATTAAATCAAATATCTACTAAAAAATATACCTTTTTGAGTTAAATGAGGTAGAAATTTTGTATATTTGCACAAAATTCGGATCTGTGGCCGTATTTTCTCTTTCGAAAGAAAGTCATAACTTTTTTGTTTTAAAAGATAAACACAAATTGTTTTTTGTTAAATAATTTGTAATTTCTGTATTTTATAAGTACCTTAAAAAATTATGCATTTTTTATTAAGAAATAAATCATATTTATCAAATGGTCTTGAAATGAGATAAAAACGTAATTTGTTGCTGTATATTTATCAAAATTTAAAAAAAATGCACTATTTACAGTTTTATAGAATTTGGTTCACATAATCTCCCTGCAAAATTAAACAAAATGTCGTTTTAAAAAATAGGGGTTCATTCACTCGTTTTCAAATTAAATCAGTTTGAACGATAAAAATCAGTCGAAAAATGCATCTTTTCCCGATATGTCATAGTTTGGCGTCGCGAAAATAACATTTTACGTTAACTAAACAACACAGATGCATCTGTGTAATACTATAGGGTTATTGCATGAATATTGGGGAATATTGTCCCGAGTAGAATTTTATATTGCACGAGCTTGCGAATGCAATATATGTTCTACGAGGGACACTATTCCCCAATATTCAGGCAATAACCCTTTTATTGTATAGCAATATAATGTTTGAAAGTAAAAATTGGTTTAAAATAAGATTTTGTCGTTGATGACGTCGTGAATTTTTGAAGATTTAGTGCACTAGTGCAATATTGGCATTTATTGCACGCTTACTTTTGGATATATACTTTGTGTAGGAAATATTATATTGCTATGCAATAATATACAATATGAATTGTTTTTAGTCCAAAGATGTAAATAACGTAAACAATTTTAAGGTATGACATACAACATATATCGTTTGAATTGTTTTACATTGTCATTTCGGGGCCTTTTATAGCTGACTATGCGGTATGGGCTTTGCTCATTGTTGATGGTCGTTCAGTGACCTATAGTTGTTATTTTTTGTGTCATTGGTCTCTTGTGGAGAGTTGTCTCATTGGCAATCATACCACATCTTCTTTTTTATATCTACTGTCATCATGGTTCATGACTTGGTACATGCACATGAAAATGTGGTGGAGTTATCCTGACTGCTGTTCTTATGGATCGTGATGACAGATCTTTAAAGTTTATCTACAATATTTATACCAACTTAAGCTACATTCGACTGAATTTTTAATGTTCAATTTGTTTAAGCGACACCTGTCTATTGTTATTGGGAGGGGCTTATATCTCACTGACGTATACCCCACATTTTTTTATTCATATTAATAGCAAAAATATATTTATATATATATTTGACGTGTGCCTCTAAGAAGATCGCTTTTTTTTTTTTTATATAATTACATATATGTTTCACTATCCTAAGAGATTATGAACGTTTTTATAGCACTTTGTTCTAAACGAGCAAGTATCTGAAGTTCCCACACTTTCTTAAATAGATCACTGTCCTGAAGTGATAATTACACTATTACATTCTTTTAATCTTTAGAAAGAAAGAAGTTTTTATACTTTTTAGAAGTTTTGGATCTAGTACAAGCATCTTTATGCATTAACTTTTAATTCATTTTTTTTTTGTAGTTTTGGTTCTAGCACTAGTTTATGGAACACATAATTCATTAGCAGGTACCGTACATATGTATGTAAAAACTCTATATCAAACAATACTAAAAACAATGGACAGAAAATGGAAGTAAACAAGTAAGTGACAATAAAACAAATATAGATTCCAGCAAATGGCCATAGGACAACCAAACAAAAGTCCATTATATACTAAATTGAAAACCAAAGATTCAGCAACACCTGGGACTATTATTTTAACGTTAGTATTATAGTCTCAGGAAACACTAACAAATTAATCTATATGTGAAAAAGAAAAAAAAAACACTTTATAAATTGTGTGTCTGAAGCGCTGTATAAAGCTTAAGTTTGTCGTTGGGTTTCTTTCTCTTTTATGTATATCATATACGTTTCCTTGAATTTATCTTCATCAGGTATTAAAATTAAATGCCTTAGGACGGTGTTAACGCCATTAAGACAATTTGCTTTCAACCTGTTCTATTTGGTATAAAAACGACAAGTAATTATACGATCAAAAGTTGACCAGCTTTCATAAAATAAATTCTGTAATATTTGATATTATTTTGTTTTATATATCCAGGTGTGTTCTGTGAATGTATTTTTGCACCAAGGGACAGTACTTTATACGCTAGGATGTCAGAGGAAGCAAGTACGTAAATATAGATTTAGTATAGCAGAATTACCTCTGTTTAAAAATCCAGGAAATTGTAATAATATATCATGTATAGCAACACATATTTCAACTATGTCTCAACTTGTACGATTCGCTCGTGTATGTAACAATGTTTTAGATTTTAACGAGAGAAATTTATGTATTACTGAAAAATTATTACACCAGGGTTTTCGATATCACAAACTAGTCAAAACATTTACTAAATTTTATCATCGGTATAAAGACATCATTCGTAAATATAATAGCTCAACATGCAGACTTCTAATACGTTCAGGTATTTCACATCCAATTTGTTATGGAAATATTCTTTATAAAGCACAAAGGTGTCAGTATTCACCTCAGAAACTTACAAAACCTTTGAATAGACTTATTAAGAAGGGATATAATTACGATACTGTTGTCAAGTCATTAAAGATTGCATATTTTGGCGTTAATAATGAGTCACTGATAAGGTCTTTACATCGGAACTAAACACATTTATTCTAAAAACAGTTGTTGGCATGACATTGGTTATGTTCTTCTCATATATGTTATGATGGTATGATACTAAACCCCTAACGGGAAGGATTGTGCCTGATGTTCATATGATGAAATCATAATCTTTCAGTCAGTTTAATTGAAGTCTGGAGCTGGCATGTTAGTTAACTGCTAGTAGTCTGTTGTTATTTATGTATTATTGTCATTTTGTTTATTTCTTTGGTTACATCTTCTGACATCAGACTCGAACTTCTCTTGAACTGAATTTTAATATGCGTATTGTTATGCGTTTACTTTTCTACATTGGTTAGAGGTATAGGGGGAGGGTTGAGATCTCACAAACATGTTTAACCCCGCCGCATTTTTGCGCCTGTCCCAAGTCAGGAGCCTCTGGCCTTTGTTAGTCTTGTATTATTTTAATTTTAGTTTCTTGTGTACAATTTGGAAATTAGTATGGCGTTCATTATCACTGGACTAGTATATATTTGTTTAGGGGCCAGCTGAAGGACGCCGCCGGGTGCGGGAATTTCTCACTACTTTGAAGACCTGTTGGTGACCCTCTGCTGTTGTTTTTTATTTGGTCGGGTTGTTGTCTCTTTGACACATTCCCCATTTCCATTCTCAATTTCATTCATACTAAAGTAATCTTGCAATAATATTCCAATGCACATATAGCTACTGTAACAGTAACGTCATCAGTGCCAATAATATGTTTTGCAAATGTTGCGATACACTAACAATCAAATAAGTTTATCACATGGACTAGTTTGACATTGTAAAATATTATGCCTAGCTTGAAGGATATGTATCACATGTACACCAGCATATACATCTATTGTTTACATGTGTGTAATAGTAGATTAATTATGGTTTATTCATATTGTTAACATTGTATGTAGAGAGCCTTATTGGAAATTGGTTTAATCCAAATGAGTTACTCTCTTTAAATAAAGATATTATTATTATTACCAGCAAGTCCGTGCAAGAAAGAAATCTATTTGGAACTATGTTCAACAGCAAACTTGCAATAACCATATGATATTTTGTTAAAATCCTAGCATAATAGAACTTGGTTTTTTTTTATAATTTTTATAAATTTACTCGTTTGTTTCAAGTTTCTCTATCATTTACAGATTTGTTTAGAATTTATAAATCATGCTGGTCCAAATATAGGAAAACGTATTGTTGATGCTGATTTCTGCTTCGCCTGCTGTACTGACGACATGTGTACGAGAATAACGTCGTGTTATCAACTAAGACAACGTGAGATTTGGTATTAACGGCCACCTTTATACATAACTCTTTGATTGATGTTGCCTACCCGTGCCTTGTAGGATAGATAGTTGGGTCGGGATTTTATGGTTGGCTAACAAAATAACTTATAAATTGAGAAAGGAAATGGGGAATGTGTCAAAGCGGCAACAACCCGACCATAGAGCAGACAACAGCCAAAGACCACCAATGGGTCTTCAATGAAGCGAGAAACTCCCGCACCCGGGGGCGTCCTTGAACTGGCCCCTTAAAAATATGTAAACTAGTACAGTGATAATTATTGAGAGTCAATATATTATCCAAATATCTAAAAGTATTGTTAAATTTTTGTATCAAATGTTTTTTCAGTGGGTCTTTGCTAATTTTAGCCATAAATTGTAACTCATAACAATACAAAAACAGGTCCGCAATAAGTGGTGTACAGTTAGTCCCCATTGGAATTTCAATAGCTTGACGATATACGGAATCACCAATACGACAAAAATTTTATCAAGTAAAAATTCAAGCGCATATAAAGTATCAAAGCATGTCCAATTGACATAGTTCTTTTGTTTATTGCTACTTAAAAATGACCTGAAAGAATTTGAACATATGTACTTGCATTCATTCTGACTTTTTAAATTCCCAGTTAATTAGGAATGTGATTTTTTTTCTTAATAAGAATATGAGGCAAAGTGGTATATAGGAGAGAAAAATCTAAACTTTGAACAGATTCAAAATCACCAATATATGCATGCAATTTATCAAGTACTACCAACGAGTTTTTGACATTCCAAAAGTAATTAATTCCACTATTTTCAAAGGCATAATTTGAACAATCTATAATTATCAGTTTTTTTTTATTGTACTAAGTGTACTAGTCAGTAGAATAGACAATTTAGTAGTGGAACAATGGCTTGAAAATGAAATAAATCTATATTTGTAAGGTTTTTTGTGTAGCTTCAGAAGCCAGTATACATAGTTGGGACTTTCATTGTATTTGGTTCTGCTTGTAAAGAAGTAGCTATAAGTTTGTGTTTGTTACAGATGTCGTTTTCTGAAAATGAAGTCAGTTGGAATGTTGGTAGATTCGTGATTTCCTTTTGCAGAACCTCAATATAAAATTTACGTCACACAATAAGGATATTATTAGCAGATTTATTAGCCAGGACAAAACAAATTCCTTGGCTAGTTCTTTTAGTTTATGTTTGATACGCGAAATAGGGTTTTTATGGTCGTTGTTAAGTGTAAAATGTTCTTTAAAATGTTGTACTAGTATTCGAATATCAACTATCTTCATTACTGATTTAAAAAAAGAGTCCAAAGTTTTTTGTCAGCTTTTTCCCGTTTTACCGATTTCAAACAGAAAGTACAGAGTGAGTCGTTGATGATATTACGACACTCATTCCAATTAATAATTGACGGGGGACGATATTTTGGTCCTTTAAGCTAGGTTCACACTGTCGATCAAATCAACTCGATCAAACCCGATCAAGACAAATTACGTGATCGGGAAACTGGTCTGACTCAATCGACAAGGATGTTCGGTATAGTCTACCTTGCTCGTCATTGATCTGACTTTCTACCCGAGAGTTTTCGACATGTCAAAAACATTCGAGTAAGGATCGAGAAGCAAGTCACTCGAAAAGAGATCGATAATTCGTTGCGTAGCGGTCGAATTGATCAGGAAAGGATCGTGTAGAGATCGAGTTTGGTCGGAATACAAACATTTTACCGATCAGTACTCGATCATTTTGGCCTTTGTCCGATTAATGTCCGATCATTTCCAGATTAACTCGACCAACAGACCAATGTCCGATCGCTTCCAGATCTTTGTGACTTCTATATTTACTTTATTCCAGACCAACTCGACCAATACCCGATCCTTTTGCGACAGCATTCGACCCCTCTTCGATTTCTACTCGTCCATACACGAGAACACATGACTGCTACACGATTCTCTAAAAGTGTGTGCAGATCTGATTAACTCTCATAACTCTGCCTCCACAAATATATATTAGCAACATCATATTTAACTGTACAAAAATTCCTCCATGTACAGAACGTGTCTTTACTTTTACAAGGAGAGATAACATTTTAAAAGAGAGGCAAAAGACACCAAAGGAACAATCAAACTCAAAGGTCGAAAACAAAACGACACAGCCATAGCAAAAAACAAAAAACCGACGAGAAGACAACAGCAATTTTTCAAAAATGAAAGTAATTGTATTCTTAAGTAGACTGCTGATGACTAAGTTGTTTTCAAAGTTGGTTTACAAGAACATGATCAATATTATGTCCGTATTTTCTGTTTGTCCAGAACAGTTTATAGTATAAACAAAAGAAGATGTAGTACAATTGACAGCTCTTCACAGAACACCAAATGACATAGAAATTGTTAATAACAATTATAGGTCACCTTAGTGTCATTTTTTTTTCATACGAATTTTGACGTAATTTCACACAAAAAGGAGACAAAAGATCGACAAATATCTTTATATTTGGAGCGAATTTCTTTCTAACACTAACGATACAAACAGTTCAGCGTGCCCACGTTATGATCATCTGTTTCTAACATACTTTTGCAAAGTTTGCATAAACTTTGACAAACTATACACTCTCTGCAAATGCCTCTACGGTTTGTCGTTTTGTTAGTTCAAATGTATTTATTTCTAGCTTTAAAATTAAATCAATTATCTAAACGTGTTCTTGCTTGTCATAACTCAAAATATTGTCTAAAACTACTCAAATTTAGATATTACCCTCCTTTCTTTCATAAAATTACAGCTATGAAAGAAAGAAGGGTAATACCTAAATTTGAGTAATTTTAGACATTTGTTTTGTGTTATGACAAGCAAGAACATAACTCTTTTTTTAAAACGGCTTTATCATCACTATCTTCATACGTTCATCTGATTAAGATGAAAAAACTGCCAATAAAATTAAATATGCATAGAGGAGCGATGTCCTCTGTGTCTATATCATCTTCTAAGGAGGCTATTTCCCCGCGTAATAAGTTCAAATAACACGAAAATGTGCATGCGTCTTTTGACAGTTCATACATGGTCAGCAAACTCTGATTAAACGATGCATTTGATTCTACTTCTGTAACGATAACAAATGGCACACAACGTTTACCAAACTTTGGTTAGAAAGAAATGCACTCTTGATCTCTTGATAGATATATGTGACTGAGGAATGATTTTAACTCTCGGTCGCGAACGCTGTTAAGGTCTGCTTGCATGTTTTCGACAAGAAAGCTACGTAAGAGTAGGTTAAAAACTTCAATAGTGAAAGTCGAAACGATTTGTGGCATACATTTTATTCAGCTGGGCTACATTTTAGCTGGATTTTTGGGAACATCAAACAATTTAGATTTTATTTGTGGCGTAATTTACTGATATTTTATAATAAATAATAGTAAAAAGAGATGCGAGCTATACGTCAAAAAATACAATAACCACATGATACAGACAGTCAAACGACATCTACAAATGTACGAGTACCTTGACTTGTTAAAGTAAGGTAGCATATAAATGAATAAATGAAACATAGTATTTTTCCTCATAATTCAACGTTCGTTTTAACAATTTCGTTGAATCTAAATCATTTACATTGTATGCACTAAGGGTACGACATGTCATAATTAGCTCGCGCGTAGAGTAACATTCCAACAAAGAGTACATATCGGTTATGTTTTAACAGTGTAAACACATTGGTTTATCCTAAATTGACAGATTACCGTTCAGTTTTTTTATCATGGCCCATTCATTCATTTTGATTGTCTTTGAATTGGCAAAGTTTAAACATAGACTGCGAAAAGACACAAATGTGACTCATATTCGTAAAATACCAACTGCAAGTTAGTAACACTATGAACATTGTTGGCGAGTTAATGATTCGAGTAGAAAGAATATCAAGCAAACGAAGGTATAACTGTTTTAAGATATAGTTTTCTGATTGCAGTATGAAAAACTATGAGGTCACAACTCTGCTCGTTTTAGTATCATCTTTTTGTCTTTGTTTTTTTTTTCAGAAATGAATGCAACGATGTTCCAATGAGCTTGATCAACTGTGATATGACCCCGTCGGTTATATTGTGAATAAAACTATGAAGAATGCACTGTTGTAAAGCTGACTGAGTAAAAATTACAAAACCATGAATCTTCTGAATTGAAATACATATATTAGCCTTGATGATGAATAAAAGTAGTTGTGGGTATTCGTTATAATGAAACAGCAAACCAACATCAATGATACATATAACCAAGGCTTGCAAAATTCACATAGAAGGCAACACATGTTTGTTAGTAAATATTTCCCCATTAATAAAAGTTTCTTCTCTGAGATAGTTCACTTAGTTAGCACTAGTGTCCATTTCAATGAACTATTTTACTTTAGATGATCAAATCAAAAATTAATTAGTACTTGCAATTGGACCAAAAACACATCAATCCGAACAAGGACTAAAGTTTAACGTTGAATTTCAGATGGTCCCAAATGCAATTGACATACAAAAATCAAACAATAATGAAATTATTCTAATTCAATATATGGTCTGACATCTTCTTCTTCGTAATTATCTGCGTCATCCATAACACTTGGATTTGATAAGTCATTTGAATGTCCAGGTACTAAGTCGCCATCATTGATTTCTTCATAGTAAGAGGAAGTTCACATTGCGATAAGACGTGTCACGGTACTTGTCTATCCCTAATTCATGTATTTGGTTTTGATGTTATATATATATGTTATATTTGTTATTCTCGTGGGATTTTGTCTATGTGTGTTACATTTTAGTGTTATGTCGTTGTTCTCCTCTTATATTTAATGCGTTTCCCTCGGTTTTAGTTTGTTATCCCGATTTTGTTTTTTGTCCATGGATTTATGAGTTTTGAACAGCGGTATACTACTGTTGCCTTTATTTACGTCATATATATATTAACATTGTTTACCTGTCCTGCCACAGCAAAATATCTAAAATGCATTGTATTTACCAGAATGATAGACAATGCAAATTTCAAATTTTAGACTTAAAATACTGTTGAAGAAAATGTATGACTATCAGATATGTTTTATTTGCACACAACCCATATTCTTTATCAGTTAACATTAAGACCAAAATGTAGGAAACCAAATTCATTACTTGTTAGCAAAGACAGCGACCCAAACAGAGCAACCAAGACCGCTTAATGTCACTTTTCAGTGGGGAAGTTGTCTCATTGGCAATCATACCACATCGCCTAATCTTTATATTCCTAATTTTTATTGCTACATATCAAAGTCGGCATTACGAAGCATATCATCTTAGCTTCGTTTCAAAAAAAGGTTCACTTTGTTTTAGGAATATCGTTGAAGATCTGTAAAGAAGTGGACCAAAGGTAAAGCCAATATGGACAAGACATTTTATAGCTATACAAGAAGGAGATGCATTCCCTAAGTTTAAATGGTTTCCCCAATTTTAAAACAGAAAATTTTATTAAAATAATATCCTTATTTCATTCAATATCAGATACTGAGCTGGACGATGGGTCTAATAGTAATTATACCTGATGAAGGTGAATCCAAAAAAGCGCTTCGGACGCAATAAATTATTAAACGTGTTGTTTCAATTTTTTAATAAACCATTTTCCAACGACTATATATAAACCATGCAAGCAACATAATAATAAATATTTGACAACGGACAATTGAGAGTTGTATTATTGGCACTCATACCACGTCTTCTTATTTTTAATTCATTTAGATACTCACATTGCTCTTGAGGCAGATTTTCTTTTTAAATCTATAATAAATAAATGTTAGATATTATACGTTTTAATGATGAATTTAAACACAACTGAATCGCAGACTTTTTATTCTTATAATTGGCAATTTGTCATTTTTCAATTATAATTAATTAAGTTAACGATAAAAGTTATGTATAGAAAATTGCAAATTATACCACAGGGAATTCAAACTCATGAACCGTAAATAAGCTGACAACGCCGTGGCTTAAAAATAACCAACAGACAAATAAAAGTCACAAAACAACAGCATAGAAAAAAGAACTGGGGTGATTTCAGTTGTTCGAAAGGGTAAGCAGATCCTGCTCCGAATGTGACACCAGTCGTGTTGAAAATGTCCTCATTTGTTTACATGTCTAAGGGACGAGACATTGGTAATTACCTTAGTGCATTTAGCATGTTTAGCATCTCCGACTTTCAATTGTTTAGGTTTAAACGTTCCTGTAAATTAAAATTTAAGCTTTTTGCACGCGAAACTTTTAATGTGTTTCTTAACTTTAAAGAGTAGAACAGTCCAAGGCAACCCATTGTTTACCTATTAACCTAGCGAAAGTATCCCACACTACGAAGCGGGATTCAGCTGGTCAATAAATAAAGTGTATTATAAATCAGCGAAATGGACGCCACACTAAACGCTGAGACATTCAAATGTCTCAATATAAAAGATAAGCGAACACTAGACTAACAAAGGCTATAGGTTCCCTGTCTTGGGACAGGCGAAGCAATGCGAAACGGGGTGGGTCATGTTTTGTGAAATTGATAAATTATTTTTTAATACCATAGACATGTACCTAACCACTTGAACATCGAAATTCGATCCTTAAATTTGATACGAGAGAGAAAAATTAATAAATAAAACTATGATATCATTTTGTATTTACATTGTGTCATAGATCAAACTTATTCGTTCAGTATATAGATATAGGAAGATGTGGTGTGAGTGCCAATGAGACAACTCTCCATCCAAATAAAAAAGAAAACCATTATAGGTCAAGGTACGGCCTTTAATATTGTAAGGGACCTGGGGTAGGCTTCAATATAATTATATCATTTGGGTAAGTCTCCGTAAAGGTTGCAGCAATAACAAACGTATATAAGTAAACCATTATAGGTCAATGTACGGTCTTCAACACGGAGCCTTGAATCACACGGAACAAAAAGCGTATATTCACTTGCGTAAATATGTCTTTTGATTGAGTTTAGCCATTTCAATAGATATTTTATAGTGTGTATATTTTATGTTGGGATGTTACAATATTGTTTTAGATAAGGGCGAACGTTGATGTTAAACTTTTAAACCCGCTGCATTTGTTTGCACCTGTCATAAGTCAGGAATCTAATGTTCAGTTGATCTCCTTTGTTGATGTGGTTCATAAGTCTTTCTTTTTCTCGTTTTGGTTTTTGTAGACTAGAACGTTGGTTTTCCCGTTTGAATGATTTTAAACAAGTAATTTTTTGGGTCCTTTATATCTCGCTGTTCGATGTGAGCCAAGGCTTCGTGTTGAAGACCTATTTTGACCTATAATGGTTTAGTTTTCCAAATTGTGACTTGGATGAGAGAGTTGTCTCATTGACACTCATATCACATCTTCTTATATCTAAGATTATATCAAATCAACAAAAAAGTTTCAAATATTACATGGTGTTCTGTAAATATATATATACATGTATATATATTCTACCACTGCATCGAGTGTCATACGATATTTATCCACTCGAGACAGGTAAATTTTCAAATTTAAAACGCGAGACGAGGGTCTTTTTTGATCTGCAAAAAGATGTGTGCTTTATATGTGACGTCGTCAGGCATGGTCGCCTTTTTTCATGTCGTCACAATATATAGAAAATTCAGAGGAAAGCAAGAAAATTCGACGTCATAATCGGATTTTAACCAATGAAGTACTGAGATGAAACGAACCACACGTTGATTATTTTTTTTTACAATGGGTTCAGTCAGAAAGGGATAAATTGACGAAGAATTAGAGAAAAATATATATACCTTGCGACGTGGATTTACTCTTACTTTACCTTTTTAAAAAGTTGATTGACAAATCTTCAATTAAACTATATTTCTCTCTCTATTCTCCAGTTGTATGGGATCTATTGACAGAGTTATTAAACCATTTACATTGTTTGAACAGTTTGAGGGAGATTTCTGGTGAGGGAATGAAGTGTTGGTACGAACTCCAGTTGATAACACTCAACCAAAACAGTAGAAACCTCTTACAACGCCTTATAACTTAAGTAAATGCCTTTACGAAGTCATGAATATGACAGTTGTAATCTATTCGTTTGATTTGTTTGAGCTTTTGATTTTGACATTTGATACGGGTCTTTCCCTTTTAAATTATCGTCATAGTTCGGTATTTTTGTGATTACATTTTATCAACTTTGTGCGTTATTTTAATGACTTTTATTATACATACATGTGTAGCTCTTCGTTGTCGGTAGACCAAGACAATTGATACTATAACTGACACCAAAAAGAAGAAAACTGTAAGTGATATCCAGGTAAACAGTCTAATGTTAACAACACTAGAACCTAAATAAAGATTTTTTTTTAAAACAGCTTTTGAAAAGGAATTATAAATATGTATGTGCATGCTTGTTTAACAAAACACAGTGGTTTATAAAAATATAAATTTTTGGTAAAAGTTTGCTTCCAAAATCAACCATTCTACAGGGACTATTAGGGACGGTGCAATATTTATCAAGCAGGGGGGACCGGTGCAAATCGCAAAACCTGTTTGGAAAAAAGTATTGTCCCATGCTGATGTCATAGGAAAAAAAGTTATGTCCCATGACCTCTATTCATTAAAAAAGTATGTGTCCCATGAATATCATGAATATATTGAGTGAATAAAAACACAATCTGTACCTTAAATAATGTAAAGCAACAATATTTATTGTGATATAAATGTTTTCGACAATCATTTTAATATTCTCACTAGTCTTGACCTTCAAATTTAGTTTTGACTGGTGTAAATCAGCCCATCTAACTACATTAAATATTGATCTTACAAAATTCAAGCTTATTAGGTAGTTTGATTTATTGCTGTGAAATGAAAGAATTTAATTTTACAATAGGTAAAAATAAAAATTATTTATATATAAATTCAGATAGGCATCTTTAATTTTTTTTATAACTTATTCAAATCAACTTGGATTTTCATCAAACTATGCAGCTATCTTAGACATATATTAAGCTTACTGAATCTTAGGTCATTTTGTTTTTTGTTGTATTGCTGTCAAATTTAAGAATTAGATAAATCTAGGTCAAAAAAGCTAGATTTTGCAGTTCGAACAAAATAGAGATAGTACACTTTACAATTTAATTGTTAAATTTGACAGCAATTCAACAAAAAACAAAATGACCTGGGATTCAGTAAGCTTAATATATATCTAAGATAGCTGCTTAGTTTGATGATAATCCAAGTTGATTTGAAGAAGTAATTAAAATAATTAAAGTGTACTATCTGTATTTTGTTCGAACTGCAAATTCTACCTTTCTTTACTTGATCAAAATGCAAATTCTAGCTTTTTTTACCTAGATTAATTTAATTCTTGAATTTGACAGCAATACAACAAAAAACAAAATGACCTGGGATTCAGTAAGCTTAATATATATCTAAGATAGCTGCATAGTTTGATGATAATCCAAGTTGATTTGAAAAAGTTATTAAAAATATTAAAGTGTACTATCTCTATTTTGTTCGAACTGCAAATTCTACCTTTTTTGACATGGATTAATTTAATTGTTAAATTTGACAGCAATACAACAAAAAACAAAATGACCTGGGATTCAGTAAGCTTAATATATATCTAGATAGCTGCATAGTTTGATGAAAATCCAAGTTGTTTTGAAAAAGTTATTAAAAAAATTAAAGTATACTATCTCTATTTTGTCTGAATTGCAAATCCTAGCTTCTTTTACCAAGATTACTGTAATTCTTAAATTTTACAACAATACAACAAAAAACTAAATTACATGAGATTCAGTAAGCTTAATATATATCTAAGATAGCTGCATAGTTTGATGAAAATTCAAGTTGATTTGAAAAAGTTATTAAAATAATTAAAGTGTACTATCTCTATTTTATTCAAAATGCAAATTCTAGCTTTTTTACCTAGATTAATTTAAGTTATAAAAAAAATTAAAGATGCCTATCTGAATTTATATATTATTATTTTTTTTTTACCTATTGTAAAATTAAATTCTTTCATTTCACAGCAATAAATCAAACTACCTAATAAGCTTGAATTTTGTAAGATCAATATTTAATTTAGTTAGATGGGCTGATTTACACCAGTCAAAACTAAAATTGTTTATCATATTCTGTTTCTGTTTGAATGTTTCTTGTGTGTATTTTTGGGCTAATTAAAATAAAATGTTTACTACTTAAGCATTTGAAAAAAGTGTATGTCCCATGCATTAAGATAATGAAAAATCATCAGGTCCCACTACTTTGCACGTTGAAAAAAGTACATGTCCCCTTACCATTTGCACCGGTCCCCCCTGCTTGATAAATAATGCACCGTCCCTTAGCCAAAAAAGATGTGAAGACATGGACCTAATAAGAATAATTATGAGACACCAACTTTACTACGGGCTTTAATAAAAAAAAAATAGATAAACGTCTCCAGTTGGTGTTTGCATACGGTTGTCATCAAAAAGGTTAAAGTTTGTATTTCTATATGAGACTTTTCTTTATAACATAATTGATGGAAAAGGTTTAAATTTCTAAATTAATTTGTAAAGATAGCCTAAAAGTTAGACATTTGTTGGAAAGACTATTTTTTCCCGGTCGAAAATGGTGAAAAGTTTGATAAATACCGGAATTTGTACGTTTATTTGTTATTGAAGCAAACACTTTGCGAGGAAATAAACTCATTATAGATACCAGGAGTAAATTTTGTATATACGCCAGACGCGCGTTTCGTCTACAAAAGACTCACCAGTGACGCTTGAATCCAAAGAGAATAAAAAGGCCTAATATAAAGTACGAAGTTGAAGAGCGTTGAGGACCAAAATTTCTAAATTTTTTGCCAAATCCAGCTAAGGTAATCTATGCCTGAGGTAGAAAAGCCTTAGTATTTCAAAAAAATCAAAATGTTGTAAACAGTTAATTTATAAATATAACCATATCAATGATAATTCATGTCAGCACAAAAAGTGCTGACTACTGGGCTTGTGATACCTTCGGGGAAATAAATCTCCACCAGCAGTAGCATCGACCCAGTGGTAGTAAATAAACTCATCATAGATACCAGGACTAAATTTTGTATATTCGCCAGCCGCGCGTTTCGTCTAAGACCACACATTACAATTGACTTTTTTTTTAAATGAGATACTTGGGTTTTTACGTCAGATGTCCATTTCGTTTACGAAGACCAAATGTCTAGAATATTTGAAGATGTTGATATGAATAATTCTGTTAATAAACATAACGTTTTCAAGAAGTCAAGGATGCGAATGCATACCATTGCAACACGACGGATGCCACATTTGGAGCAGGATCTGCTTACCTTCGGGACCACCTGAGACCATGCCACTTTAGTGGGTTCGTGTTGCCCAGTCTATAAAGATGTATGTGTTGTATTTGTATGCTGTTGTATGCTGTTGTTGGTCGATTGGTCTTTTTTTGCTATGTCGTCAACGTGTCAGTTTGTTTGCGACTTTTGCGTCAAAGTGTCCATTTTATATATTTTGTCCTCTTTTTACAACTGTTGTGTTTTCAAATCTAATGGCATGCTAATTCTTAAAGTCTTACACACATAAACACAATCGATAAATAATTTGAATGATGTATCTAAAAATACAATTGATATGTATGCATGTATGAAGTGATATTTGTAACTTTGAACAATTAATTCAAAATCCAAATTTACAAAAAGAAGGGATTGTCGTTATAACGACATGTCATGTCGAAATTACGACATAGCCATGTTGTTGTAACGACATGTTATGTCAAAATTACGACATAGCCTGTCGTTGTAACGACATGTTATGTCGAAATTACGACATGCTATGTCGTAATTACGACATAATTTTTTTTTTAATGGCCCTTATCGGCTTCCGTATTATAAAGCCGGAGGAGGCTTACTCATTTATACAAAAGATGATATATCAGTCACCAGAAAAGTTTACTCGAAAACCACATTGACAAAAATATCTGGGTGGAGATCAGAGGTAAAGTTCAAACTTTTTTAATATGTTGAATGTACTTAGGCAGCAACCATTTGATTTTCTGGGGGGTGGGGGGGGGGGGGGGCTATGGATTTTTTTTCTGAACAAACTTTTTTTTTCGCCTTCGGCGAAGAACAATCTATTTTTTGGGCGACAAGTCGAAAACAATTTTTTTCTTTCAATGTTAGCATTACATATAGTGGCAACTGAGGGTGAAACAAACAATTTTTTTTTTTTTTAGGGTCAAAAACAAATTATTTTTTTCTCCAAAAACTGGAAACAAACTTTTTTTCCAAAAATCACCCCTGGTAGAACAAAGCAGCTGGGATGTAATGCTATTGAACTTGGTTATCAGTATACAGAAAACATTGTGATTTCTTGAGACCTGAATTCCGATTTATTTTCGTATGATAATAATAAGTTAGATGATATATTTCATCAATTTAATTTAAAAAACGTAATAAATAAACATACAAGGGTAACTGATCACAGTAGTACTTTGCTTGGTCCGATCATATTAAGTGATGCTATAAAATTTTGTTTTTCTGATGTACTGAAAAAACAGATGTTGATAGGTTTTCAAACATGTTGAAAGCAGTTGAATGGAATGAAATCTTTTCCAATGTTGAGAAAGTAGACATTTTTATGATCACTATAATCACTGAAAAAATCCTCAACATTGCAAGAGAGAGCATTCCAACCAAAATAGTAACTATACGTGGCAATGACAAACACTGGTTTAACAGTATATCAGAAAATTAATTCGAATAAGGGATAGATTACGAAAAAAATCAATGAAATCTCAAAAAGAAACGGATATTAATAAATATTAGAAAAAGAGGAATAAAGTGAATAATATGAAAAAAGAAGAACTTGGAAAATATTATACTAGATAACGCTTCAGATTCTAAGACTTATTGGACAATTATGAGGATGATGATTAAGCCAAATAGAGGATCTATTCTTAATGATGATCGTTTCGAGGAGTTCGCCGATAGAGATGACGAGAAATGCGACATTCTTAAGTATTTTTGCTTTATTTCATCGCTAGCAGAAGTTGATGCTCAATTTACCCGATTTCTTCAAAAAATACTAACAATGATGTAGTGAATAGTACTAGTAAAATTGTTGACATTATAAAAACCATAAATCCTAAAAAAAAAAAAAAAAAGCTTCAGGCCCGGATTCCATAAGGCATAAACTGCTTAAAATTTGTCCCGAAAAAATTGCTTTTCCATTATGTATAAAATTTAACAAATCCTTGCAGCAGTGTAAGTATCCATCCAGTTGGAAAATTGCAAATGTTGTAGCCTTATTCAAAAAGGGGGATAGTTCATTACCTTCAAATTATAGACCTATATCACTCATTAGTTGCATAGGCAAAGTCATGGAACGTATTGTATATAAATATGTTTACAACAACTTACAAAGGAAGAGATTAATTTATTAGTATCAATCGGGTTTTCTTCCTAAATATTCAACGGTTCACCAACTGTTAGAAATATATAATTTCATATTGAACTCACTTGAAAAGAAAGAGATAAGTTGTTTTGTTTTTTTGTGATTTCTCCAAAGCCTTTGATAAAGTTTGGCATGCTGGTTAATTACATAAAATAAAGGCTTATGGTATAAATGGAAATCTGTTAAAATGGTTTGGAAGCTACCTAATTAGTGATAGAAAACAAAGAGTGGTTATCAAACAATCTTCTTCAAATCTTTGCAGTATTTCAGCTGGAGTTCCTCAAGGGTCGGTTCTTGGACCGTTACTTTTTATAACGTATATTACTGACATCGCAGAAAGACTTATTTCTCTGTGCAGACTCTTTGCAGATGACACGTCTTTCAGCTGTGTGGATCGTGATGCATTCCAGATAGAAACTGTGATAAACCATGATCTGGAAAAGCTGAACGAAAGGTACGCTGTGGTGTTAATCGTGAAGATTCCGATCATTTCTTTTTTTTTAAATTTATACTAGTATTATATTCATACATACGAAATAAAATGTTTGAAAGTCTGTGCTGGCTTCCAAATGATTGTAAAATTAACATAAAACTACTTACCTCGGGTAGTTGTCTTCTTTCTCTAGAGCAAAACCAAACCATTTTTCAAAAATGTCTTCCAGTATATTAAACTTTATTCTAAGCCTCCAGGGACTTAGGGATATAACACAACAACTGAAATCCATGACTTAATAGACGGATGCAGCAAGTGATGACTTATTCATTATTAAAAGTCTGTATTCTATTTTCTGTGGTTTATTGATAATGATTCATGTACCTTGTTTAGCTAGTTGCCTCCTTTTTAGGTGTTCCTCATGATTTGGTAAATGTTATCTTTAAAGAACTCCTCTTTTTATGAGATGTTATAGGTGATTCTTTTATACCCTGTATTTGTAGCTCTCTTGTTTCGGTGTTCTCTAATATTCTTTAATACCATGTATTTGAAGCTCTCTTGTTTAGGTGTTCTCTTGTGTTCTTTATACCCTGTATTTGTAACTTATTTCTTAACATACTCCTGAAGTATTGACAAACTGACATTCAACGTGACCTTCAGACAAAGACATCCCTATAAGATTGAAACAAAGAATCTAGTAATTCAAACATTATATCAATGAGTTTGCTGCTGACAACATGATTATTTAATTTCTATTTTTTATTTATAAAACATATAAATAATTTGGCCCTTGGAAGTCAAGTACTCAGCAAAGGGATATTTAGCTCCAGGCCCTGTCGACCACACTTGGTATAGATGGACCAAGCCCCATGGACATGGACACTCCGTCAACCAACCGGAACCAGATGAGTTCCTATAAGGATATGAAGCGTTGCTCCATCTCATAGCAGGTGGCTACGATAAAGGGGTTAGAATAAGGGTGGAGGAGAAATAAATGTATATGTATTACATTTAATAACTTGGGGGAAATGAGAAATTAGACCAGTGGTCAATTTCGAAAGGGAGTTTTGAAATTGAAGAAAACCACTGGTTTGCTGAGACCGCTCCCATATACAGTGAGAGTTGAAGATGATTAAAGGGAGGTGGTGGGTATTTTGTAACTTTATGACAACTAATGTTTGACTTTCCCTGTCAGCAGCAAAACTCAAAATGACTAACTACCTAGCATCCTTGGGAAATTTGAGAATGGAATGTATCACTCCTTGTCTTATAACCAAATAAGGAGTGATCATGTAGTCAGAGGATTGACAGTACCAAACCTGTGCTACACCCATGCAGACTATGATGTGTCATTAAATAAACAACGCTTATCTTTACATAATATAAGCTTCTATTTATTCTATGACTTTAGGGACTTAGGGATATAACAGAACAACTGAAATCCATGACTTAACAGAAGTAACCATGACATTGACAATACGACTGATGCAGCAAGTGATGACTTATTCATTGTTTAGTCTGTAATCTATTTTTGCTGTGGTTTATTGATAATGATTCATGTACCTTGTTTAGCTAGTTGCCTCTTGTTTAGGTGTTCCTCATGATTCAGTAAACTGTGATCTTTAAAGAACTCCTCTTTTTAAGAGGTGTTCTAGGTGATTCTTTTATACCCTGTATTTGTAGCTCTCTTGTTTAGGTGTTCTCTTGTGTTCTTTTATACCCTGTATTTGTAGCTCTCTTGTTTAGGTGTTCTCTGATATTCTTTAATACCATGTATTTGTAGCTCTCTTGTTTAGGTGTTCTCTTGTGTTCTTTATACCCTGTATTTGTAAATTATTTCTTAACATACTCCTGAAGTGTTGACAAACTGACATTCAACGTGACCTTCAGACAAAGACATCCCTATAAGATTGAAACAGAGAATCTAGTAATTCAAACATTATATCAATGAGTTTGCTGCTGACAACAAGATTATTTAATTTCTATTTTTTATTTATAAAACATATAAATAATTTGGCCCTTTGAAGTCAAGTACTCAGCAAAGGGATATTTAGCTCCAGGCCCTGTTGACCACACTTGGTATAGATGGACCAAGCCCCATGGACATGGACACTCCGTCAACCAACCGGAACCAGATGAGTTCCTATAAAGATATGAAGCGTTGCTCCATCTCATAGCAGGTGGCTACGATAAAGGGGGTTAGAATGACGGTGG
The DNA here is from genome assembly GCA_019925275.1 of Mytilus edulis. Taxonomy (NCBI): domain Eukaryota; kingdom Metazoa; phylum Mollusca; class Bivalvia; order Mytilida; family Mytilidae; genus Mytilus; species Mytilus edulis. The sequence goes on from CM034356.1 coordinate 22,991,793, forward strand.
AGAGAGAAATAAATGTAGAGGTATTACATTTATTGACCAGTAGTCAATTTCGAAAGGGTCCAAAACCTCAGGTGTGAAACAGCTGAGTGACCCCCAAGGTAATATATGGGAAAAATTGGGTAATGGAATAAATTAACCTTCAAATACACACTGTGGAATTCTATGAAACAATTTTAAGCTGTACTTAGTTTACTGATATAACATACACACAACTGACTAGTTCATGAACATTAAATGAGCAAGAGTTATTCTTAATGCTACATAGATTTACATACATGTATATAATTACTGTTAGAAAAATTTTAACTGTCACAAATTTGTTGCTGTGCATTCTTAATAGAAGATTGATCTGTTCTTATATAGCGACAATGACTATCAGATCTCCATCTACCCAATGTTTTAATTAAGTGATCTTCAACTTTAGCTTTTCCAGCACTGGTTGCTGCACATATACTAAAGGAATGACCATTATATAGCGCTGCTTGGTATCCGCAGGCTTCTAATAACAATTTTTTAATTTGTAATCAAATATTTTCTTTCTAAAGCTGAAAATTTTTCATTAAAGAACAATGGATCTGAAAGTGCACATTTCCCTTTAACTATTCTTATTTGTAAGTAGTTCTTTAAAGTTGTATAAGGGCATAGGATATTGTTTAGCCTATGCAATTGTATATCAATGCCTTTCCTAAAAGGATCTGTTTTAGGTGAAGAATTGCAAAATCTTCATAAAATAAAAGTTCGGAAAGATTTCTAACTGTCTAGATTGCAAACCATGATTACACATTTAAGTCAAAGTCTTCCCTTTTTTTTCGTTTGTTTAAGTTGTATTTTATTTTTTGGTTTTTTGTTTTTTAAAAATTCATTTATTTATTTTTTTATATTTCTTCCTTTCTGTATATTTTTTCTTTCTTTCTTCACTTCTCTGTCTTTTGACATAACTCCATATATATATGTTACAGGCATTTTCTAAATTTAGGCATTCTGTAAAATGACTGAATATTCAGGCAATTTATAAAATGCCTAATTTTGACAGGCATTTTACAAAATTACTAAAAATACCTAGTCATTTTGTAAAATGACTGAAATTTTGAGGCAAAATTCCACAAATCGCCTGTTGAGTTTCAGTAAATAAATGTAGAGTTCTTAACGTGAAGAAAGTATCGCATTTTATTCACATATGACAATATTTGATATTTCTATTCAGAAATAATAAGAATTTTAAGTTTATACACCCACATCGAAACAAATTCCCCTCTGCAATATTGGTTTTGCCATACACGGCTGTGTTTTAATATAGTCAGCAAAGATATGGTTGGCAGTGTCATCGACTCATCGGATACAGTTTTCAATCAAGGTAGCCTATTGAGAATTGTGGCTATGTTTAAATTTATTTTTGAAAAAGATTACAAAAGATTAAAAAAAAATGTTTAAAATTGACTATAAAGGGCAATAACTCCATAAGGGCTCAATGGACAATTGTTTATTGCGAATGTGTGATGATTCAAGTTTCTCCAAATATGCATGGTTGAAGTGCTTAAACAAGATTTTACGCCAAACAAGTATGTATTTACAAAAGTTCAGGACACATATTGTGTAACAGTTCTGTCATCCAAACATTTTGAGAAATGATAAATAATTGTCGAGGTTTTTTTTTTTGAATAATTCAGTAAAAAATATTTTTGATTATCTAAACTCTTTTTTTTCATTCAATAATAATGATCATAAATAAAACTGTTCTGGTGTTCAAAGCTTTCATTTGTTTTAATTCGTAATATTTCTTTCTTTAAAATGATTTCAGGCATTTTGTTAAATGCCTTGTAATTTTTCCAGGCATTTTGTAAAATGCCTAAAAAAATTAGTCATTATGTATAATGACTGAATCTTGCAGGCATTTTATAGATTGCCTAAAATTTTCAGGCATTTTACAAAATGCCTAAATTTAGAAAATGCCTGTAACATATATATATATATACTAAATTGAAATATCATTCTATACATGCATGCTCATACATATATTTTGTATTATATTGTTATTTTTATGTTAAATGGAGAAGACTTCATAAGTCTGCTTGACGTGTCTTATCCAATTTGAACTTGATCAAATAAAATATGTTAAAACTAAACAACTAAACTGTTGTTAGGTATACAGTTTAAATGGAGCAAAAGGAAATATTTTTTACAAACTAAACAATTTTGATATTCATAGTACGAAAAAGTGGAAATTTATCGTAATACTACACACTTGTTTAATCTAGTATATAGACCAGATATTACCCTGAATAAGTAAACATTAAATAACAAAAAAGCATTACTAATAGTATCAACATGTTAAATTTACAAGACATTACAACTTGACAGTACTTGCAGTTACTGACAGTTAGCTAAAAGTCAAAAACACTCACTTGGAGAAAACAAAATCATTAGGTTTTTAATTAAGCAATGCTAGTTCATGACAACATATAATAGTTATCAAATGTACCAGGATTATAATTTAGTACACCAGACGCGCTTTTCGTCTACACAAGACTCATCAGTGACGCTCTTATAAAAAAAAGTTATAACGCCAAACAAGTACAAAGTTAAAGAGCATTGAGAATTCAAAATTCCAAAAAGTTGTGCCAAATACGGTTAAGGTAATCTATGCCTGGGATAAGAAAATCCTTAATCTTTCGAAAAATTATAAGTTTTGTAAACAGGCACTTTATAAAAATGACCACACAATTGATATTAATGTCAACACCGAAGTGCTGACTACTGGGCTGGTGGTACTCTGGGGGTACATACTTTTACAAAGTTTTCATAAATTTAGACAAACTAAACACTCGCTGAAAATGCGTCTACAGTTTGTTGTCGTTCGTTGTTTGTCAGTACAAACTATGCATTTCTTTCATCATTTAACGTTAAATGTATGATCTTATAAATAGCATGCTTTCCCACTAAAAAAGAGATATGTTCTTAATTGTCATAACTTACTAACAAAACAATGTCTAAAATTACTCAAATTTAAGTATTGTCCTCCTTTACTTCATTGCTGTTAATTTCAAAACAAAGCTTAATCATCAATATCTTCATACATTCATCGGAAGAAGACGATGAATTGACAATAAAATTAAATATGTAAAGAGAAGAGAATATTTTCTTCAGAAGCTATTTTCCTGTGTCAGTCTATGGAAGAAGCGATTCGATAAAAGCTTTTCTTATATCAACAAGCGATATTGTCTTATATCAACGAGTTGCATTGTTGGAAATTTCAGACGAATGTTAGCATTTGTACGAAGAAAGGCAGATTTCTGGGTTTATAAAGTAATGACTCTTTTCTTAAAACAGGGTGACATTTAACATGACATACGTCTGGTGTATAATTTTCATGAGTTATTTTATGTAATAACAAGCAAGGTGTATTTAAACGAGAGTATTGAATTATTGAATAAATGAAACATAAATGCACGATTTATCATTTGTAGATGTACACATTCTATAAATATCATGAAGCAAATTCAGTGGAATGCAATTGAGATGAATTCAATTGTTTGCTACGCCAAAATCACCTATAAGTCAACGATACTGCTATATTTTAAAATATCAATGCGATATTTGTCTTATATCATAGCGATGATTTTTTAATATCAAAAATTTATGAATGCGATACTTTTCTAATATAACTGCTATAGTTTTCTAATATAGAATTAATACGATGACACATCACAATGCATGTCAAGAAAACTGCAAACATAATTCACAAACTTAGATCATGACTAGTTCAATGTTTTAGGATCAACATCACTTAAATTTCGTAACTGCAACACAATTAACGCTTACCTGAACTTATTATTCCGAAAATGTTGCTTGACCCTATTGATAGTTGAAAGTGTTAACAACCTGTTCAGTCTATTGTTTTCAATCACATGGTTTTAACCAACTAACTAACATGTTTAACCCCGCCACATTATTTATGTATGTGCCTTTCCCAAGTCAGGAGCCTGTAATTCAGTGGTTGTCGTTTGGTTATGTGTTACATATTTGTTTTTCGTTCATTTTTCTTTTATATAATAAGGCCGTTATTTTCTCGTTTGGATTGTTTTACATTGTCTTATCGGAGCCTCTTATAGCTGACTATGCGGTATGGGCTTTGCTCATTGCTGAAGGCCGTACGACCTATAATTGTTATTGTCTGCGTTATTTTGGTCTCTTGTGGACAGTTGTTTCATTGGCAATCTTACCACATCTTCTTTTTTATAATTCTATTTGAAGTGATGATGCAATGGCGGAATTTAAAAGCGGTTGCAAATACGTCTACCGATCTATTAGATTCTAATTTATTGGTCACACTGCTATAGTCTACCCATCTTGGTAATATCGAAATAGACAAAAAATATCATTACTTAAAAGAAACATTCATTCAAACAATCCAATCCAATACAGCTCCAAATTACAATGAATATTCAAATGGTAAAAATCAATAATCCAAACAAATTAAAATGTACAAATGCTGATGTCCCGCTCTTTGAAGATACCAATGAAAAGCCTCAGACTATAAAAATTAAACAACTTCAGATACAACGAAAATCAAAAATCTTGTCAAACAGAAAATATATTTATTATTAACATAGCAAAAGATATTGAGAAGGAAGACAGTTCTTTTTGGATATCAAAGACTTTTCCCCGTTGGTAAATCGATACCTCTATGAACATAATCAGCTCGCCGCGTGGACGCTCTTTTACATCGCGATGACCGTGAGGGTATTCCGATGTATTGTTGCCACAGATATTTGACTTTCATTTTTGACTAGTAACCGATCGTATAAATACGCGAACTTTTCTTAGTGCAAAATAACAATCCGTATACGTATCGCTTGTTATAAATTCATTTCTTCAATGAGTACTAAAAAAATGTTTAGAACACAAATAAATAAGATGTAAATGTCTTTTGACGTTAGAAATGTGTATATTCGTTCATTCGTTCATTGTGTATTAATTTACGTTTTTTGATTGAGTTAAGTCTGCCAATTGATATTTTATCGTGTGTTTTTCTATGTTGTGATGTTATGCTATTGATTCAGAAAAAGGGAGAAGGTTTGGATCCATTAAAACGTTTAATCCCGCTGCAAATGTTTGCACCTGTCCAAAGTCAGGAATCTGATGTACAGTAGTTGTCGTTTTTTTATGTAATAAATACGTGTTTCTCGTTTCTCGTTTTTTGATAGATTAGACCGTTGGTTTTTCCGTTTGAATGGTTTTACACCAGTAATTTTGGGGCCCTTTATAGCTTGTTGTTCGGTGTGAGCCAAGGCTCCGTGTTGAAGGCCGTACATTGACCTATAATCATGGTTTACCTTTTTTTTAAATTGTCATTTGGATGGAGAGTTGTCTCATTGGCACTCACACCACATCTTCCTATATCTATATATCTTTTCTATATTCATAAATTTAGATTGTTCAGTTGGAGGACTGGAAAGCAGTTATTTATAAGGGGAAATTTTAAAGATTTATAGATATAAGAAGATGGTGCATGAGTTCGAATGAGACAACTTTCCATCAAAGTAATAATTTGTTTAAAGTAAACCATTATAGATCAAAGAAGGTCCTTAAACACGGAGCCTTGGCTCACAGCGAACACCACGATATATAGGAACAAGAACATTGCTAGTGTTTAACCATTCAAACAGGAAAACCAACGGTCTTATTTGAAATAAAAGGAGATTCAAAAGTACAGGTCAATCATTTTGATAGTTAGCTATTTGATTATTTGATTACGGCATTGTTTATTAAACTCTTATTAGGTCTTTCCACTTTTCCGTGGAAAGACCTATTGGATTTCTTCTGATTATTATTAGGTCTTTCCACTTTTCTGTGGAAAGACCTATTGTTTTTCTTCTGATTATTTTTTTTTTCTTCCGCCTAATTTTGTTCTTGCGATAAACATTTGTTTCGCAATATGTCGCTTAGATATTTTGTATATGATATCGAACAGTTTATGCGCTTTTGAAATTTACCCTGCGTAAACAAATACTTTTCTTTGTAGGAGTTATCTCCCCAAACACTGTTTTCCTTGTTATCGCATCTCCTTCGCAACCGTAAAAGATTATGACAAATTTATTTTACAAAATTGCTCGTTATATCCTTGGCATGATTTGTCCTATTTTGACCGAAGCGATATGACCGCTCCATATGAGAGTTATTTCCCCTTATGCATCTGATATAAGTGATATGAATTTCTATCTTATAAATCATAAGTGATAGAGACCTAGCATCTTTTGATTTGAGGTCCTTGGTCCCTAAAAATGAAAATTAGGTCAAGGTCAAAGGTCAAGGTCATATTCTAATATTTGAATTTGGCTTATTTTCACTTATATCCAAAGACTGTATAAGATATCAACAAACTATTTTTACTAAATTGTTAGTTACGACATGTCGTAAGATGTAAATTTTGATTGTAAGCGTTCGCTGAATGTAAAAGGGAGTTTTCTCCCCTCTTGTATTTAAAAATACGCGTTTGGTGATATAACTCATTAACTAAATATAATTAAGACCTATGGTCTTTTGATTTGAGGTCCTTGGTTTATGACCTTGAAATTGATCTCAAGGTCATAGCTTAATTTGACGTTCTAGATTTTGACCTTTGCTTTTATTCAATATGTGTACATGATAAAGATATACAACTTTTAGAAAAAGGTATCAAACCATTTAACCTTGAAAAAAACAACCAGAAGTGACCTTTTGTAAACCGGAAGTAGCTATTTTTTGTACTTTATTAATATAAAAGTATATAGAACCAGATATTTTTGGAATTAGTGTCAAGTAAATATTCAAATATAATCGGAAGTAACATTTTTCAAACCGGAAGTAACAAATTATCTCCCTTATTTAAAAAAAATGTATGGAAACAATATATTTTTGGAATCAGCTTACTAGGAGCTATCATTTGACGATTGAAATGACATTTTAAACTTAGTTTCACAACTTTTCATATCAAAATACATTGTTTTGATGGAAAGACCTTCAATTGTTCTCTGAACAATTGGTTTTTAATTATTATTATTATTATTTTTTTTTTCTTCCGCCTAATTTGTTTCCTTCGCTGTTTTTTTGTTTCGCAAGATGTCGCTTAGATTTTTGGAATATGATATCGAACAGTTTATACGCTTTTGAAACCAACTCGTTTTAACCGAATACTTTCCCAAATAAGAGTTATCTCCCCAAACACTGTTTTTCTTGTTATCTCTAAGGCTTCGCAACCGTATAAGAAACCGACAAATTTATTTTTCCAAATTGCTCGTTATATCCTTAGGATGTTCTGTTTTATTTTGACCGAAGCCGTATATAGATTCCATATGACAGTTATCCCCCCTTTTATGTTTGATATAAGAATTTGCATTTCTAACTGGTAAACCATAAGTGATAGAGACCTAGGGTCTTTTGATTTGAGGTCCTTGGTCCAAAAAAATGAAAATAAGGTCAAGGTCAAAGGTCAAGGTCATATTATAAATTTTGATTTTGGCTTATTTTCACTTATTTTCAAAAGCTTCATAACTTATCGACAAATTATTTTTACTAAATTGTTAGTTGCGACATGTCTAAACTTATAAATTTTGGTTGAAAGGGTGCGTAGACAATAAATGGGAGTTTTCGCCCCTCTTATGTTTAGAATTATGCGTAAAGTGATATTACTCATAAACCATACATATTAAGGAACTAGTGTCTTTAGGTTTGAGATCCTTAGTCTATGACCTTGGAATTGAGGTCAAGGTCATAGGTTAATTGGACGTTCTAGATTTTGACCTTTGCTCCAAATTCATATTTAGACATCATAAAGTCATAGGAACTGACATATCAACTGAATTTTTAATATTTTTACTTCAAAATATGTTGTAAGTGGTGGAAATACCATCAATGGTTCTCTGAACAATTGGTTTTTAATTTGATTAGATTTGCTTCCAAAACCAATTGATAAATTTGTAAGATGTTACCAAAAACAATTTGAATTTAAGCAATGGTCTTAAAACTGCTTATTTACATACAATACTACTAAGAAGTAAAATTTAAAAAAAATACTGAACTCCGAGGAAAATTCAAATCAGAAAGTCCCTAATCAAATGGTATAATCAAATGATAAAACACACCAAATGAATGGATAACAACTGTCATATTTCTGACTCGGTACTGGCATTTTCAAATTTTGAGAATGGTGGATTGAACCTGGTTTTATAGCACTTCACCTCTCACGTGTATGACAGTCTCATAAAATTCTGTCATATTTACAACGATGCGTGAACAAAACAGACATAATAGGTAAAATTGTCAAAATATGGGTACAACAGTCTAATATTAATACTAATCGGTACTAATATTGATATAACAAAAACACCGCTATGATATTTTAAAAGTATCGCATTGATATTTTAAAAGTATCGCATTGTTTATTTATGTATATAAGAAAAACAAAGCACTTCAAATTTTACACTGACATAAACTTAATCTTCTAACTAACTTCTGCATGTATATCTAGACTCAATTGTTGTTTATATTTGAACAATAAGTTTTAAAATTAGTATTTGCTTAATTTTTCGTTGCCGAAAACAACATTTTCCGCATGGAATGGCTGCATATTTACAATTGATATTAGACAATATCGCTATGTGATATAAGAAAAGTGGTTATCGATACGCGTCTTCCATAGACTGTGTGTAATATGTTTAAATACCAACAACACACACATGCATTTTTCCAAGTTCAAACAGGGTTAGTAAACACTAATTAAACGACACATTTATTTCTACTTTTGTAACATTTGACAAACTATAACAAATTGCACTCAACGTTTACACAACGTAGAAAGAAATCTCCTCATAATTTAAATCGAATTAAAATATTTATTACACAAAACATACCAAGTAGATATTAAAGTTATTCAATCTGAATAAACTTGACAAATAGTGAATAGTGCAAAAGACACTGGTCACTATCCATGATAGATTTTGAATAGTGAATAGTGATTAGTGTAGTACTTCAGCCCGACTTTAATGTTAATGAGGGGCGTAAAGGGTGGGGGTATCTGCAAGAATGAACGCGAAATAAAATTGCCATTTCACAATGAACGAATAATTAAAAACTTCTTGCCCATGATCTTCAATCCAATTTCACCAAACACGGCGAATAACGAACCTTTTTCACGGCTGCACGTGAAATAAAAATGACAAAACACGTTGCAAGAAAATAACCTTTTACCACCCTCTTTAATGTATAGGTTCATTGGTTTATTACAATGAATTGTACACGGTAAACCAAATGTAATAAACTTAGTCATCCGGATTTTAAAATCTCATTGTTGTCTTTCGTGTGTGGCAGCCATTTTCACAACGAATTGTTACCGATAGAATTTGAACAACTTAAATAATAGCGTAAACAAATATAATTGGCTTTATTTAGAAACAAATACTTTTAATGCTGTTGGTAAGTACTACTTGCATCTTTTAATATAATGTCATGTTTTATTTACATTGTGCACTTGCTTGAGGTAAAAGACTTGTCTGAGTCATAAAATGCGTGAAAAATCTGGATTCACAAGATACCTGTACCAAGTCAGGAATATGACAGTTGTAATATTAATCCATTCGTATGATGTGTTTGAGCTTTTGATCTTGCCCTTTGACTACGGACATTCTGTTTTGAATTTTCCTCGGAGTTCAGTATTTGTGTGATTTTACCTCTTGCTTGACATTTGCATCTGGACGTGGCAAGGTATTTATAATCCCTCACAACAAAAAAGAAACAAAAGTACAGGCCTGCATGTAGTCTCATTTATAATTATTTTAATTTTAGTTTCTTGTGTACAATTTGGAAATTAGTATGGCGTTCATTATCACTGAACTAGTATATATTTGTTTAGGGGCCAGCTGAAGGACGCCTCCGTGTGCGGGAATTTCTCGCTACATTGAAGACCTGTTTGTGACCTTCTGCTGTTGTTTTTTCTGTGGTCGAGTTGTTGTCTCTTTGACACATCCCCCATTTCCATTCTCAATTTTATCAGATACTGACAGCTATTTCAAAGCTAATAACAACTAATAAAAAAAAACTAATAAACAAATCATGTTTTCTTGCAGAAACCATATTCTTGTGGTAGTTTTGAATGACAATTAATACGAATAATTAGCAGAGAACCAAATCTTGTGTGTTGATTTAAATGCTGAATACTTAAATTTTCTTCTTTTCTTTCAGTGCACCTGCATATATTTTTATTATTCTGTTGCAATACCCACCGAAAGGCCTCTGATAGTCTGAGTGAGCGAAAAATCACTGCTATCTTTAGCCGATGACTAACAAGTTAAAGGTAAATGATTCAGTATTATTACAAAACATAAGTATTGCGGTTGTCCACGCTAGTACGATAATGATTCTATCTTTGGACGGAACATTTTCACAGTGATGCTTACTTCAGTCATAGATAGAGATAAAACACTGCAATCGACATCTTGGTTAAACAAACGATACGTCTTTCAACGGATTTGTGTATACGAAAGGGGGAGTAACATCCCTATTTGGTTAATATAAAATTTGCGATTAATACGGGTGTGTTCTAGTATATATATATATATGTCTAGCGGGACGGCTACAGTGCAGACGATTTGGTGTCACGATATCTCAGTAGCATGGGTTCGAATCCCGGCGAGGGAAAACCAAAAATTTGCGAGAGCAAATTTACAGATCTAACATTGTTGGGTTGATGTTTAGACGTACTTATAGATATAATTATTTTCTGTGACTGTATCTTGCATTAACTTGTAGGATCCTTTACTATAGATTATTTAGCTGATCTATAACAATAACATCTCCATGCCTTATATATAATGTACTGTAGTACGACGCTAGATTAAAACTGACTAGGAAAGGTACCACACGGCCACCGAAAGCTTTATTATTGTGAAGCCCAGATGGTCGTGTGGTCTAGCGGGACGACTACAGTGTAGGCGATTTGGTGTCACGATATCTCAGTAGCATGGGTTCGAATCCCGCCGAGGGAAGAAAAAAAAATTTTCGAAAGCAAATTTACAGATCTTACATTGTTGGGTTGATGTTTAGACGAGTTGTATATACATAATGTACACAGCCATGTATCACCATCATTGCTGATTATCCGATGGATAAATTGTTGTAGAGTTGTCACTGACTCAGACGTACTTACATATATATATATATTTATATATAATATATATATATATACAACTCGTCTAAACATCAACCCAACAATGTTAGATCTGTAAATTTGCTTTCGCAAATTTTTGGTTCTTCCCTCGCCGGGATTCGAACCCATGCTACTGTGATATCGTGACACCAAATCGCCTGCACTGCAGCCGTCCCGCTAGACCACACGACCACCTGGGCTCTCATAAAAAGAGCTTTCGCTGGCCATGTGTTACCTTTCCACGTCAGTTTTAATCTAGCGGCGTACTACAGTACATGATATATAAGGCATGAAGATGTTATTGTTACAGATCAGTTAAATTATCTATAGTAAAGGATCCTACAAATTAATGTAAGATACAGTCACAGAAAATAATTATATTCATAAGTACGTCTGAGTCAGTGACAACCCTACAACAGATGTATCCATCGGATCGCCATCAATGATGGTGATACATGCCTGTGTGCATAATGTATATACAACTCGTCTAAACATCAACCCAACAATGTTAGATCTGTAAATTTGCTTTCGCAAATTTTTGGTTCTTCCCTCGCCGGGATTCGAACCCATGCTACTGTGGTATTGTGACACCAAATCGCCTGCACTGCAGCCGTCCCGCTAGACCACACGACCACCTGGGCTCTCATAAAAAGAGCTTTCGCTGGCCATGTGTTACCTTTCCACGTCAGTTTTAATCTAGCGGCGTACTACAGTACATGATATATAAGGCATGAAGATGTTATTGTTACAGATCAGCTAAATTATCTATAGTAAAGGATCCTACAAATTAATGTAAGATACAGTCACAGAAAATAATTATATTCATAAGTACGTCTGAGTCAGTGACAACCCTACAACAGATGTATCCATCGGATCGCCATCAATGATGGTGATACATGGCTGTGTGCATAATGTATATACAACTCGTCTAAACATCAACCCAACAATGTTAGATCTGTAAATTTGCTTTCGCAAATTTTTGGTTCTTCCCTCGCCGGGATTCGAACCCATGCTACTGTGATATCGTGACATATATATATATATAATACATAGTTATCAAAAGTACCAGGATTATAATTTTATACGCCAGACGCGCGTTTCGTCTAGATAAGACTCATCAGTGACGCTCAGATCAAAATAGTTAAAAAGCCAAATAAATACAACTCGTCTAAACATCAACCCAACAATGTTAGGTCTGAAAATTTGCTTTCGCATATATATAAAGAGTGTCTAAAAATACCAACAATCAACATTCAATCTATCTAGGTGTGGATCAGTTTGTAAATAAACTGATGCAGTTACTAAATTAAATTATATAAGTGTTTAAGAATGTTACTTTAACATACTAATGAGTGTTATAAAATTAGTTGTTATATTTTATATATTATTCACGCAATATTTCGATAAACAAATTAGCTTCATCGGGCGTGTGCATCTATCTAGGTGAAATCGGATGCATGACAAAAAATATCTTTGTAGCTTGACGACTACAAAAAATTCGTGTAAAAGTTTAACATGTTAATTGATGGTCTATATAAAACATATTTTTGCCAAAACAGCCATTTACAAACGCATGAATGGTCATCGTAGTGACTACACCTTCAAGCCCGACCTCCCCGTAAGTCGTCATTTAAGATCACATGGGCACGCCCAAGCTGATCTTAAAAAACTTACCATCACCATCATAGATCACAACGAGGACTGATCAAAGGCCAACAGACTTGCTTGGGAAAGTTTTTGGATAAGAAAGCTCAGGACAGTTTCCCCAGAGGGCATTAATGAAAAAACAAAGAGGAGTCACTCATTTTCCCTACCATCACTAATTTCCTGCCATCACTTGTGTCCAGTAACTCCGGCTTCCGTACTGGACTCTTACAATTTTCAGGAATTTTTGAATTATACTAGTTTTAATTACAGTTGGCAGGGATGTGTAAATACGCTGCCACGTTCTATTACTTAACCTTAGTAAACATTTATTACTCATTTTTCTTATCAAATTACTATATTTTTGGGATGTTGAAATACGCAGTCTCTGTTGCAATTGCTCTACCGTTGTCATATTTTAAATATTATACCAGCGTATATCGGTCAGGACTGTTTATTTGGACTGTATTTCCACGCAGTTGTTTGACATCTCAACTATCACCACCTTTGGGACTTTAGAGTTGTGCCAGTTCACATCGTAAATAACTATTCTTATTTTGGCATATCTTTGTAGTCTGTGCGCCGTGTTTGGAAATTTTAAAATTGTTCCAGCGTTCGCTTAAATTGTATAAATTTCAAGATTTTGATAGAGTCCTAATTTGAATTGACATGATTCATTTGTCATCGTGCAATTACCGAGGAAGGATATCTGTTATCCGAAATATCTAACATATTGTTCGTTTTATTGTGTTTTTGGTGATGTTTTACCCTTTTAAACTTGTTGTACATATATACATATATATATATATATAACTGTCTAAACATCGACATAACAATGTTAGAACTGTAAATTTGCTTTCGCAATTTTTTTGTTCTTTCCTCGCCGGGATTCTAACCCACGCTACTGAGATATCGTAACACCAAATCGCATGCACTGTAGCCGTCCCTCTAGACCACACGACCACTTCGGCTTCATATAATGTACCTCAATTTAAGATAGCCTCTTAAATTGCAAAGAGTAAAAATGGGATGAACGGATCATATCAACCCGAAGGAAAATATAATACAAGCCCAAACGAAAAAATAAAAACAAGAATAAATAAGAAACAACATTCAAACCTATGATTGCGTTTAATTAAAAATCGCACCTGTATGATCACATCTTTTCAAAGGAACATTCAATTTGGTGTTGTTAAAATCAATATTCATATTCAAATTAACATTTTTTGTAAAAACCTTTAATGCAATATATCAGGTGTGCTACCTTTTTTCTTTCTGCATATAATATCTATGCAACATCTCATTTACTAGTATACAAAAGCGTATTCTGAATACACAATATAGCTAATTGATTGGTAAGGTCTTAATATTCTCATTTTGTTTAAAGTTTGCTGCTTCTGTGAACACTTTATGTATGCCTTTTATCAATAAAGTAGTTAAATTGTTCATAATTCATTTCATTGTTCTTCTGTGTAAAGGATATATCAAGACATTGTTGCAATTATCTTATAGAAATTTAAAACATTTTAAAAACCGTCACATTTATAATAATATATTTGTAGTGTTGCCAAATTAATACAATAGAAATTTATAATTACATATTAAACATTACACACATTTTGTTCCTTGCACTTTAGTCTGCATGTTGGTATGTACATGTCTATCAGATAAAACTTGAACACCATTTACAAGACAGCTTCAAAACTTGAAATAATTTATTTAGTTTTTTCTGCTTATTTTCGATTTAGCAAAATTGACATTCTTAATCGTATACAGCGAAATAAAAAGAACTTAAAGCGTCTGCGTCAACAAAGGATTAGCAACTACAGTCCTTATTGTTAACTTTATTACATAGTTCAATAAATGTAGATCCATGCAGTATACCGGTTACTTGGTGAATATTTCTAAAAGAAACCAGCAAGTAGTTAAGACCCAATAAAAATCAATGGACGATCGAAAATATATACTAGTAAATATTTTGACCACAATTCACTATATTACCTTGACTTTGCTATTTTGGATATACATACAATTGAATAGCTAATTAAAAGGTTCACGATCTTCAACATTTAGTTTTTTTCTAAGCAGGTAGATATTTAACAAAAAGTACGGTTTAATTAACTAAAGAATTTATATTGTAAGTTAAAATATCAAGATAACCATCAATGATTTGCACTTGAAAAATATTTGACAAAATACTGGATAACAGGTGTCAATAGAAGTTTGGGTTAACTAGTTTAATATTTCAAACACAAAGTTGTTCTGTCTATAAGAATTAATTTTGACGCTAATAAAAGGTAAAAGTGGATGAACCTTTTGTAGACAAAAAGCACATCTGGCGTATTCAATTGTAATTCTGGTATCTTTGGTGAGTTTTACAACTGAAATTCATATCTCAACCCCATATTCTAAATATATAAATCAGCCGAGGGGCTTGCATGAACTCAAAAAGAGTTAAATCAGGTTCATGCACTACCTAAACTATTCATATGATACATAACTTTCCACCCATGCTAATCGTGACTAGAACTCGAAATGGTCGTAGTATGAACGTACTACTGTCGTAAGAAGAACATGAACAGCGTACTATGGTATTCAAGAGCATGGTATAAACGCGGTATAGTTGTAGTAAAGGCGTGGTTGAGTAGCACTGAGAACATGATTGTCCTAGTGATGTGATTGTAACGTTGCTGTGAGATCGTAGCGTAGTCTCGCCGACTAGAATCGCGCTCTTGTGACGTTGTCGCTAGGCTCTATTAACGATGAAACAGCGACTTTGTGACCGTACTACACTCTCTACGCTTCTTCTACTATATGACCTCACCACGATGTTTTATACATGTAAAATGTTGGTCCACGTTCATCACGATCATGATGACCTCACTATGATCGTTTAATGACCTTACTGCGTTCTAAAAGATCGGACTACGATCTTCAAATTTGCCTTTTTGTTCAGGAGATCGTAGTCGGGTTGTGGCTGAGTGGGACGGGGTATTATTATGAACATGTTTTACAAACAGGTTTCACAATTAAAAAACATCAAATGATTATCATTGAGAAGCAATCTTTTGTAAAATTCTAAAAAAAAATTAAGATTTAATTTCAATGTGGAATAGTTGTAAAACATTTTGTGTTGGTCTTTTACTTAATATGTCTTTTTAAAATGGAATTGTTTATCCTTATGAAGTAAAGGCATGGTAAAAAATCAAGGTATACGCAATAGAAGTATTGTTTAAGATAAACATGTATCTTAGCGCTTAGTCATCCGGGTAATAAAGAGTAAGATTTTCCTTTAGAAAAATGAGTCTTTTTTTTGTAGGTTCATGGTATAGAAACATATTTGTGCTTGGTATTGTGAAAATTTTTTATAGTCCAATGGTTCTTGTGAATCTTTGTTTCATACGTTATACATCAGGTAAGTTTAATAACGACGTTAGGATAATATCAGTACAGTAATAAAAAGAAATGTGTATATTTCTACATATGTCAATCGTTTTACTCATTCAAGCATCCGTGTCTTTATAGCACGTTGCGTTGAGCCTTATCTTTATTCTACGCAAAAGTCACAGCTTGTTAATATATGACCCTTCGTATTGTTAAGCTATACCGTAAGATACGTTTCTTATTCCCTTTTCCGAATATCTCTATTTTAAAAGAGGTGATATTCGCTGTCAAATATATGGCCTAGAATTTTCATACATGATTTATAGCACACTGAAACATACATCTCTGAAAAAGCCCATTAAAATTAATAAAACGTGAACTCGTTCTAAACAATACATAAAACAACAGTAGTATACCGCAGTTCAAAAGTCATAAATCGATTGAGAGAAAACAAATACAGATTATAAACTAAAATCAAGGGACACAAATCAATTTTTAGTGGGAAAAATTAAAAAAAATCAGAAACACTGACGTACAACAAAAAACAAACGACGCAAAATTCGTAGAAACGAACAATAAGATAACAACTGCCATATTCCTGACTTGGCCCAGGAAATGTTAAGAACAAATTGTGGGTTTAACCTGGTTGTGTGGCTAGCAAAACATCGTGCTTTATGACAATGTTAAATGTATCGCTTAAATTACAACATTAAATGACGGAAATACAATACAAATAAATGCCAGAACACTCAGGACAGAGAAATACATAATAAATAGTAATATAGCAGTATATTTCGAAAGGATAACCACAGAATAACAACGAATACTTAAAATTCGTTGTCGACTTGGGCGATTTATTGGACTTATTATCGGTAAACTGTTGTTGCCTAAATGGCCTTCTTAATGGTTCAATTTTAATTTCAGCTGTAATTTTTCCATTTCACTTCAATCAAATTTGTATTTATGAAAATCGAAACAAATAGTCAAAGTCGGTTCGCGCCAAACAATGATATGACGGCTTACTTCACAATCAGTTATGTCAAACTGTGTTATTGAAATCATAAAAAATTTATATTTACAGGTTTACACTTTTCTGAGAAGCTATTCCTTAAAACCGAAATAACGGCTATAAATAACACTTATTCATGCATTTTCGAATGTAAGTCCAGTTCACCATCAAACGGAAATTCTGTTTCTTTCATTTTGAATAATAATACATTGGATGAACTAAGAGAGGTTGACCAGATTTGTTATCATACAACTGGAGAATGCCCTCCTGAAACATGTAAATGCCATTCAGATTCAAACAGATATGTTTTGAAATATAAAATATCTACAAAGAAAAAGATACAATCGTTTGGATGTAAGATGCGATTTTACGAGGAAAAATTGCATCGGTACGTAACAAAAGAAGTCATTTCCTCATTCAACGATCTAAGTAAGTCATTTCTCAGTAAAGATAGTTTGCATTTATACGTGTTGAAATGACATATAGCTAAGTCAACTATTGTATCAATGTTATTCAATAAATGTACCCAGTGTGCCAATATGTGTATCAAATTAAACTAGAATAAAGAGGTGTATTTCATATAAAACAAAAAATAAATTAACAGTATTACAGAAAATAATCAACAACAACCATTAAATTACTTGCTTATATTTTTACCAAAATGCCGTGTATAATTTGGTGGGTTTAAACATTTTACATTCGTTCTATAGTTGTGTATCTAGTGGTCATATAGAAAGACTACAAACATAACAAAAGAACTGATAATACAATTTTTTTGTTACGCGTCATATACATGTACTACAATATTTAATTTACCTTGTTTTGTTTAATTGTTTAATCAACACCTGTTAAAGGTATAGTAAAATGACAAACAATAAACCTGATAACCGTATAGTATTAAACTCTAATAGCGGATCGCTCCTTATTACGCTTATTGCCACTAAACTGAAGCATTTTTAATTACAAAGGCAAACAACAGTTCTACCCGCGCCTGTTGTTAGTTGCGTAAAGTTTCAGAATCTTATGGATATGTTAGCTGTTTCCATGGTCACTGTGACCATTACCAAAATGTCACTGAAACTGGATTTTCTGTATCGTATTCTGCCAGAAAATGCAATTTCTATTATTTTCCCATATATAGGGTTCAATGTAATATTGTTCCCCAGTCGAACAGCGCATGTTGTTAAGTTTCAACAAATCTGGAGTATTTTGAATGTTTTGAAATGTTTGCCGTTTTTATGGTAGCAGTAACCATTTCCAAAAACTCCAAAGACAGGTACCACTTTGTTACATGCCATGTGACTTATCATTAAAGTTTCATTGTGTTGTATCTAATACTCCTTACGAATTGTTTTCCCATAGGGTTACTGTTAAACTTTCGCCATGTTTCCATGACAATGACGACCATTTTGAAATTTCTAAATACTGTAAGCACATCTAGGCATACCAAGGTCTTAACATAGAATGTAGATTTTTGTTGGCATTTAAGCAGTTTACATTTATAAAACGGTGGTCATCTGGATCCATTCTAAAATTCCATTAACATCGTTCTATTCAAGTGCCAGAACTAGCGCGGACAAAAAAGTTTAAGAAAATAAACAAGAAGAACAAAAAAAAACCCGTAAAATAACAATATGTCACTCCAACTCCAGTTAAGGGTGCCATAAAAACTTGCCATTGCAAGCATGAGGGAACTCTTTACATCCCCTTATCATAAGCTTATCAATTCGGGTAACTCGAAAACATTTTAGTTTTTCTTATCTATTCAGAACTTTTTGGATCAATGTTTTAATACCAGTGTGGTTTTACCCACCCATAAACTACTCTTTGAAAGAAAATGTCTGAAAACAGGCTAAACAATTTAGATAACTTTACAAGATGTTTATTCCGTGAATGCTTATAAGTTGCATTTTGTAAATACAGCTGTTTCTCTTAGCCTCTTTTGGCGAGAAAAAGAATATTCACATATAATTAATTTTGTGTACATACTGGTTCCCAGTTCTGATCTGTAGGTTACATCTCATAGATACATTACTTCGGAATGTCACCACTTTATATACATGTGCATATTGTTTATATTGAAATCTGTGGTAACGCTACAGTCGAGGTTGGGGTAGTTAAGATATATAGTGTTAGTTAAAACACTTAGAAGTTGGGGTCATATAAACGTTGAAAATATGCCGCAAAGCCCTATATGTTGACCTTTGAAAAAAATAGAAGTGTATATGAACTTTCAATCCTAGGATATGATTTTATTGTGGTACAGTAAAGATAGTTCCTATGGGAAAATGCATTGTCAATATTGACAGAAATGCAACCTTTAATCAAGTTGTGTCGGATGGAAAACATATCATTGCACGTTGCAGAGCTATATGTCATTCTGCATTAAGGTATTTATGTACACTGATGATATGTTGTTTGTCGTTAGATTATCTACGTTTATCAATTTCAATAAGAATGACAAAACTTCTCTTTTTTAGACTGTCTTGGAAATGGATTTTACAGTGGGTATAAAGAGTCAGATATAACAAGTACCACACAGACAATTCAAAATGCGAGAACGGAAACGATCACAACAGCAAATAACAACTCCTTCCCAAGTAAGTTACAACTTAGATCTAACCTTTGTCGGAATTCCGACTTTCCTTCTCTATTGCATGTACATCAAGACGACTCCAAAGCCCAAGACGTTAACCAGTCTGTCTACAAGTGTAACAGTTTGTCTATGTGCCAAAAAATATAGCTATCTTCATGTAAACTAGTCGATCTGGGTGTCACGAAGTCTGTCTTCATATGTACCAGTCAGTTTGCATCCACTCGGCAATTAAGACTTACACAAATCTGTCTACATGTCTAACAGTCTGTCTACATGACAAGCAGTCTGTCCATATGTCTTCGTGTAAACCAGTCGGTATAGGTCTTAAGACATCTGTAATCATGTTAAACAATCGGTCTATGTCTCACAAAGTCTATCTTTATGATTACCAGTCCGTCTATGTTTTCAAAAGTATATCTTCATAAATACCAGTCGGTCTAGGTCTCATAAAGTATGACCTCATGTTAACTGGTCGATCTAGATGTCACGAAGTATTGCTTCATGTTTACCTGTCGATCTAGGTCTCGAAAAAGATGACGTCATGTTTACCAGTCAATCTAGGTCTCACAAAGTATGACTTCATGTTAACCAGTCAATCTAGGTCTCACAAAGTATGACTTGATGTTTACCAGTCGATCTAGGTCTCACAAAGTATGACTTCAAGTTTACCGTTCAGTCTAGACCTCGAAAATTATGACTTCATGTCGGTCTAGATGTCACGAAGTATGTCTTTATGATTACCTGACGGTTTAGGTTTTCGAAAAGTATGACTTTATGTTTACCCGTCGTTCTAGGTTTCATAAAGTATCATTTCATGTTAACCATACAGTCTAGGTCTAAACAATTATGACTTCATGTCAAACAAACGGTTTAGATCTCATAAAGTATGACTTCTTATTTACCAATCAGTCTAAACCTCAAAAACTCTGTCTTCATGATTACCAGTCGGTCTAGATCTCATGAAGTATACCTTCATGTTTACCAAACGGTCTAGGTCTCAAAAAGTATGACTTCATGTTTACCAGTCGGTCTAGGAATCACAAAGTATATCTTCATGATAACCAGTTGGTCTATGTCTCACAAAGTATGTCTTCATGATTACCAGTCGGTCTAGATGTCACGAAGTATATCTTCATGTTAACCGTACGGTCTAGGTCTCAAAAAGTAAGACTTCATGTTTACCGGTCGGTCTAGGTCTCACAAAGTATATCTTTATGATTACCAGTCGGTCTAATTCTCACAAAGTATATCTTCATGATTACCAGTCGGTCTAGATGTCACTATGTTTTCATGTTTATCGGTCGGTCTAGGTTTCACATAGTTTATCTTCATGATTACGAGTCGATGTCTTATGAAGTATGTCTTCATGTTTACCGGTCGGTCTTTGTCTCACAAAGTATGACTTCATGTTTACCGGTCGGTCTAGGTTTCACAAAGTCTATCTTCATGTTAACCAGTCGGTGTATGTCTCAAAAAGTATGGCTGCATGTTAACAGGTCGGTCTAGGTCTCACAAAGTCTATCATCATGATAACCAGTCGGTGTATGTCTCACAAAGTATGACTTCATGTTAACTGGTCGATCTAGATGTCACGAAGTATTGCTCCATGTTTACCTGAAGATCTATGTCTCGAAAAAGATGACTTCATGTTTACCAGTCGATCTAGGTCTCGAAAAAGATGACGTCATGTTTACCAGTCAATCTAGGTCTCACAAAGTATGACTTCATGTTAACCAGTTGATCTAGGTCTCACAAAGTATGACTTCATGTTTACCAGTCGATCTATGTCTCACAAAGTATGACTTCATGTTTACCGGTCAGTCTAGACCTAAAAAATTATAACTTCATGTCGGTCTAGATGTCACGAAGTATGTCTTTATGATTACCTGACGGTTTAGGTTTTCGAAAAGTATGACTTCATGTTTACCAGTCGTTCTAGGTTTCATAAAGTATCATTTCATGTTAACCATACAGTCTAGGTCTAAACAATTATGACTTCATGTCAAACAGACGGTTTAGGTCTCACAAAGTATGACTTCTTATTTATCAATCAGTCTACACCTCAAAAATTCTGTCTTCATGATTACCAATCGGTCTAGATCTCATGAAGTATACCTTCATGTTTACCAAACGGTCTAGGTCTCAAAAAGTATGACTTCATGTTTACCAGTCGGTCTAGGATTCACAAAGTATATCTTCATGATAACCAGTCGGTCTATGTCTCACAAAGTATGTCTTCATGATTACCAGTCGGTCTAGGATTCACAAAGTATATCTTCATGATAACCAGTCGGTCTATGTTCACAAAGTATGTCTTCATGATTACCAGTCGGTCTAGATGTCACAAAGTATATCTTCATGTTAACCGTACGGTCTAGGTCTCAAAAAGTAAGACTTCATGTTTACCGGTCGGTCTAGGTCTCACAAAGTATATCTTTATGATTACCAGTCGGTCTAATTCTCACAAAGTATATCTTCATGATTACCAGTCGGTCTAGATGTCACTATGTTTTCATGTTTATCGGTCGGTCTAGGTTTCACATAGTTTATCTTCATGATTACGAGTCGATGTCTTATGAAGTATGTCTTCATGTTTACCGGTCGGTCTTTGTCTCACAAAGTATGACTTCATGTTGACCGGTCGGTCTAGGTTTCACAAAGTCTATCTTCATGTTAACCAGTCGGTGTATGTCTCAAAAGTATGGCTGCATGTTAACAGGTCGGTCTAGGTCTCACAAATTCTATCATCATGATAACCAGTCGGTGTATGTCTCACAAAGTATGACTTCATGTTAACTGGTCGATCTAGATGTCACGAAGTATTGCTCCATGTTTACCTGAAGATCTATGTCTCGAAAAAGATGACTTCATGTTTACCAGTCGATCTAGGTCTCGAAAAAGATGACGTCATATTTACCAGTCAATCTAGGTCTCACAAAGTATGACTTCATGTTAACCAGTCGATCTAGGTCTCACAAAGTATGACTTCATGTTTACCAGTCGATCTATGTCTCACAAAGTATGACTCCATGTTTACCGGTCAGTCTAGACCTAAAAAATTATAACTTCATGTCGGTCTAGATGTCACGAAGTATGTCTTTATGATTACCTAACGGTTTAGGTTTTCGAAAAGTATGACTTAATGTTTACCAGTCGTTCTAGGTTTCATAAAGTATCATTTCATGTTAACCATACAGTCTAGGTCTAAACAATTATGACTTCATGTCAAACAGACGGTTTAGGTCTCACAAAGTATGACTTCTTATTTATCAATCAGTCTAGACCTCAAAAATTATGTCTTCATGATTACCAGTCGGTCTAGATCTCATGAAGTATACCTTCATGTTTACCATACGGTCTAGGTCTCAAAAAGTATGACTTCATGTTTACCAGTCGGTCTAGGATTCACAAAGTATATCTTCATGATAACCAGTCGGTCTATGTCTCACAAAGTATGTCTTCATGATTACCAGTCGGTCTAGATGTCACGAAGTATATCTTCATGTTAACCATACGGTCTAGGTCTCAAAAAGTAAGACTTCATGTTTACCGGTCGGGCTAGGTCTCACAAAGTATATCTTTATGATTACCAGTCGGTCTATGTCTCACAAAGTATATCTTCATGATTACCAGTCGGTCTAGATCTCATGAAGTATACCTTCATGTTTACCATACGGTCTAGGTCTCAAAAGTATGACTTTATGTTTACCAGTCGGTCTAGGATTCACAAAGTATATCTTCATGATAACCAGTCGGTCTATGTCTCACAAAGTATGTCTTCATGTTTATCAGTCGGTCTAGGTTTCACATAGTCTATCTTCATGATTACAGTCGAGGTCTTATGAAGTATGTCTTCATGTTTACCATTCGGTCTTTGTCTCACAAAGTATGACTTCATGTTTACCGGTCGGTCTAGGTTTCACAAAGTCTATCTTCATGTTAACCAGTCGGTGTATGTCTCAAAAGGTATGGCTTCATGTTAACGGGTTGGTCTAGGTTTCACAAAGTCTATCATCATGGTAAGCAGTCGGTCTATGTCTCAAAAAGTATGGCTTCATGTTAACCAGTCGGTCTAGGTTTCACAAAGTCTATCTTCATGTTTACCAGTCGGTGTATGTCTCAAAAATTATGTCTTTCTGTTAACCGGTCGGTCCAGATTTCACAAAGTCTATCTGCATGATAACCAGTCGGTCTATGTCTCAAAAAGTATGGCTTCATGTTAACCGGTCGGTCTAGGTCTCAAAAAGTCTGTTTTCATGTTTACCAGTCGGTTTATGTCTCAAAAAGTATGACTTTATGTTAACCGGTCGGTATAGGATTCACAAAGGCTATCTTCATGTTTACCAGTCGGTGTATGTCTCAAAATGCATGACTTCATGTTAACCAGTCGGTCTAGGTCTCACGAAGTCTATCTTTATATTTCCAGTCTGTCTATGTCTCACGAAATCTATCTTTATGTTTACCAGTCGGTCTAGGTCTCACAAAGTATCAATGCCTACCGGTAGGTCTAGATGTCACGAAGTATTTCTTCATGTTTACCAGGCGATCAATGTCTCAAAAAGTATGTTTTCAAGTTTACCAGACGGTCTAGGTCTCACAAAGTATTACTTCATATTTACCGGTTGGTCTAGATTTCACAAAGTCTATCTTCATGTTAACCAGTCGGTATAGTTCTCAAAAAATCTATCTTCATGTTAACCTGTCGGTCTATGTCTCACAACGTATGACTCCATGTTTGCCAGTCGGTATAGGTCTCACTAAGTCTAATTTCATGATAACCATACGGTCTAGGTGTCACGAAGTATGTCTTCATGTTAACCTGACGATCTAGGTCTCGAAAAGTATGACTTCATGTTTACCAGTCGATGTAGTTCTAACAAAATATGTTTTCAAGTTTACCAGACGGTCAAAGCCTCACAAAGTATGACTTCATGTTTACCAGACGATCTAGGTCTCACAAAGTATAACTTCATGTTTACCAGACGATCAAGGTCTCACAAAGTATCCATGCTTACCATTCGGTTTAGGTTTCACTAAGTCTATCTTCATGTTTACCAGTCGATCTAGGTCTCAAAAAGTATGACTTTATGTTTACCTGGCGGTCTAGGGCTCGAAAATATGACTTCATGTTTACCAGTTGGTCTAGAGCTCGAAAAGTATGACTTCATGTTTACCAGTAGGTCTAGGTCTCACACAGTTTGTTTTTAAGTTTACCAGTCGGTCCAGGTCTCACAAAGTATGACTTCATGTTAACCAGTCGGTCTTTGGATCACAAAGTTTGTATTTATGTTTATCAGTCGGTCAGTGTCTTCTAGAAAATTTACATTTACAAAAGTCTGTCTTTATCTCTTATAATCCTTCTATTTGTCAAAAAGTCTGTCTTCATGTTTACCAGTTGGCCTATACATCCATAAGTTCTGTGTCCACTTGTACATTTTCAATTGTACAAGTCTGTCTACATGTTAATTAGTCTAAAGTTGTAAATGTCCGACAATTGTTTCTATTAATAGTTTTAAATTGATGCATTAAGAAAATAAATGCTCAGTAGTTTCAATATTATTCTTTTCGTCACATAAGTGACATTTTCCATTTAGCATTAATTGCAGTCGGTGTTCAGTATATACGATCCGAATGAGATTCTTTCAATTTTCTATTTTTATCAATTTTACTGACTTCAGCTATTTCTTGTCCCAATTTACATACTCGCTATACAAATTTTATCCTTTTGTTTGCCACTGAGGAATCTCAGTTCTGCTTATGTTTAATTGAAGATATTTATTGTCGAATCTTTATTTTTTATATTTTTTATAAATTTTTTCTCCGGATTTAGAAATTTTGACTTTGTTGCTCTTTTTTTTTAAGTCGTTAGTTTTTAAATCTACATGTGGTAGAAGAAAACTTTTCATAGATTCCTGAATTAAAATTTAGTTTTTTTGCGCCCAATTTAAGAACCTGAGACATTTTCATATTTTTCTAATTTTGCAAATCATTTTTAAAAGACATTTGCATTTTGTCGAGCCTATGAGATCCGTCGTCGAAAGCTTGACAAAGGGACAGTGATCCAGCGGCAGCGGAAACGTTAGCTCACTTTTTTAAAGCTTCATATTTCAGAAAGACGAAGACCTGGATCCTTCATACTTTGTATATAGATGCCTTATTTTATGACATTTCCGTCTGTCATATGTTCAATGTCCTTTACCTCATTTTCATGATTCAGTGATTACTAGAAAAAAAAGTAAGAATTTTTAGTATTCTTAATTTCTTTCTTAAGTCTTATCATGAGTAATAGGATGACTATATTTTGTATATGCGTACCTTGCAACGTCAAACAGTTTTCATTTGACCTCGACGTTATTTCATGGATCAGTGAACAAGATTAAGTTTTAGTGGTTAAGTCCGTATTTAAAATATTATAATCAATAGGTCTACTTTATTTGGTGTATGGAATAATTGCAAGTTGTACATGTCCGATTGGAAGGTGCCATCTGACCATGACCTAATTTTCATGGTTCAGTGGTTACAGTTATTTTTTGGGGTTTGGTCTGTTCTTCTTATAATGTATACAATAGGTCAACTAGATTTGGTGTATGAAATTATTTTACGATGTACATGTCAGTCTGGCATGTTTTATTTAACGTTGACCTGATTTGTACGGTTCATTGCTCAATGTTAATGTTTAGTTTTTTTGGTCATCATTATCATCCTCTCATTATGGTCAAGAATCGTAGACGACTGTGAATATAGACCACCAGGTGTAGGTCTGAAGGAGCAAAGTTTTAAATATGTACGAATTAAAGCCCCAGTTTTGTATATGTTGTTGTTACCAGCGCTATAGTAATGTTATAACTTGCTTATATTGTGAGTCTGACAATGTTTTTCTTCAGATATTTCTTGTAATAACGTACAAAATTATTTTTGTTTGATATTTCAGAACATTTAATATAATTCAGAAATGTACCCGTCCTCCAAGGGGGGTTTATTTGTTATTATTACCTAAAATAACCTTCATTGATTCCTCCACGGTAATATCACGTTGTATATATTCTGGTAATTTTTGTCGTCATCATTAAGTTTGTGTTTCTATTTTGCTTGTTCAATCCTAAGGACTTTTCAAATGCCATGTAGTAGTTATCCCATTCGGACTTGGTGTGTCATGCAGTGTAAGATCATCCCAATAGCCGGAGGCCAGAGGATGATCTTAAAATAACACACCTAGTCCGAATGGGATAACTATTTTACATCCCTGTTGTACTAATAGTTATCGAAGATACCAGGATTATAATTTAGTACGCCAGACGCGCGTTTCGTCTAAACAAGAGTCACCAGTGACGCTCATATCAATATATATATAAAGCTAAACAAGTACAAAGTTGAATCATGTCTGAGACACTTGATCTTTTTCTGTGGTGCCTGGTGACGTATCGCACAGCCCTCCTTTGAACTTTTTCAATATGTGTCTGATGATATGGGCCCAATACTGTTGTGCCATATACTAGTTGGAGCCTCACTAGAGCATTGTAAGCTTGCTCTTTGATGCTTTTAGAGCCTTTGTGTAAATTTGAGACGTGGGTTGATATGCTAATTTATAGGTCTTGAGTTCGAATCCCAGCGTATATAGACACTAGATTCTACATAGATTTTGATAGTTAGATTTACGGTATAAATATAAGTTTTATTGTGGATTTTGCATTCCCGCAAAAATGTTACAAAACAAAGGAAAGCATGCAAAACAAAGAAAAAAAGCTAGGGTGATCCGGTTCAGATCACCCCTGGTAGAACAAAGCAGCTGGTATGTAAATCTTAGAGATAAATTGATTACAATACAATTGAACTTGTTCTTCACTGTTTAATATTTGTAAGGGCCATTTTATGTTTTTATCCGATTCTATATGGGTTTTTTTCATTTTTCTTTTGGAGATTGAAAAAGTTGATTTTTTTTTTTCAAATTTAGATCTGAATCGGATTTAGATATATAATAACCAGTAAAGCGTGTTTTTTTTTTAGTAATAACGCAGATCTCAATAGTTAGTATTTCACCCGTCGTTATGACATTGATTTGAAAGGTTTGAAGAATTAAATTCATGCTTGAATAACCCTGTTCTTACGGACACATTGCAAAATGTTCACCTTTATAAGTACTTTTCAGCAATATTATATACCCACGTTCTACCAACACATTAAATTAGTCCTTTATCAAAGTAACAGAAACCAATAAGTGTATATCATGAGTTTTACTTCACATCAAAATGGATGTTAAGTAGATATTTTAATTTCTTTGAAATAGCTTCGGATGAAGTTTGGTAATTGTGTGTATTTTCACAAAATATAACCACAATTTGTCTTTTTTTTGCAGCTGAGTACGCTTTCGTGTGTACTGTATAAATTGAATACAGTGAACCACTTGTATTACAATCTAAGGTTATTACTAACACAACGTTTATTAAAAGTATGCACGCTTCAATAAAATATCTAATAAAAATGCATCACCATTACTGTGTAGTGATTTTTGTTAACCTGATGTAATAAGCACATCTTTCACAAAATGCAAGACATTATAGATATATAATAACAACTAATATACTAATTAGAAATATCACTTTCAAACTTTATTTTAAAAGTATTTAAAGTCATATGGAACGAGTTTGTTTGTAATTCAAAGTTTGAAGTTTCTTATGACTTTAAAATTCGATTCGTTAATCGTTAAATACCATGCAAATTTAATTTGCTTATATACAATAATATGTCTAATTATAAATTGGTACCGGTATTTTTATGGAACACTGGGGTCTTAAATTTGAGGTATTCTGTTTTGTATCGAACAATTGTTTTAATGAATGATTTATTACAAGTAATGTTCAATATAGCCATAAGTGAGATTTTTAATTGGCAATGTGAGGTCTTTTGGTATTTTGTTTGTAGATTATACGTGCTATAAGATATAAATGCAGTTTTGTCAATTCCTTAGTAGAATCAAAAAGTATTACTTCATGTTTACCGGTTGGTCTAGGTCTAACAAAGTATATCTTTATGATTTCCAGTCGGTTTATGTCTCACAAAGTATATCTTCATGATTACCAGTCGGTCTAGACGTCACAAAGTATGTCTTCATGTTTACCAGTCGGTCTAGGTTTCACAAAGTCTATCTTCATGATTACCAGTCGGTCTAGGCCTTATGAATATGTTTTTATGATAACCAGTCGGTCTAGGTCTCACAAAGTATATCTTCATGATTACCAGTCGGTGTATGTCTCACGAAGTCTATCTTCATGATTACCAGTCAATCTAGGTCTCAAAAAGTATGTCTTCATGTTTACCAGTTGGTTTATGTCTCACAAAGTATGACTTCATGTTTACCAGTCGGTCTAGGTTTCACAAAGTCGATCTTCATGTTTACCAGTCGGTGTATGTCTAAAAAAAGTATGGCTTCATGTTTACCTGTCGGTCTAAGTTTCACAAAGTTTATCTTCATGATTACCAGTCGTTCAAGGTCTTATGAAGTATGTGTTCATGTTACCAGTAGGTCTATGTCTCACAAAGTATGACTTCATGTTTACCGGTCGGTCTAGGTTTCACAAAGTTTATCTTCATGATAACCAGTCGGTCTATGTCTCATGAAGTCTATCTTTATGTTTACCAGTCGGTCTAGGTCTCACAAAGTATCCATGCTTACCGGTCGGTCTAGATGTCACGAAGTATTTTTTCATGTTAACCTGACGGTCTAGGTCTCAAAAAGTATGACTTCATGTTTACCAGTCAATTAGGGTCTCACAAAGTATGTTTTCAAGTTTACCAGACAGTCAAGGTCTCACAAAGTATGTCTTCATGTTAACCAGTCAGTATAGGTCTCACAAAATCTATCTTCATGTTAACCAGTCGGTCTATGTCTCACAACGTATGACTCCATGTTTACCAGTCGGTCTAGGTCTCACTAAGTCTATTTTAATGATTACCAGTCGGTCTAGGTGTCACAGAGTATGTCTTCATGGTAACCTGACGGACTAGGTCTCGTAAAGTATGACTTCATGTTAACCAGTCGATGTAGTTCTAACAAAGAATGTTTTCAAGTTAACCAGACGGTCAAAGTCTTACAAAGTATGACTTCATGTTTACCAGACGATCAAGGTCCCACAAAGTATCCATGTTTACCGGTCGGTCTAGGTTTCACTAAGTCTATCTTCATGTTTACCAGTCGATCTAGGTCTCAAAAGGTATGACTTCATGTTTACCTGGCGGTCTAGGGCTCGAAAATATGACTTCATGTTTACCAGTTGGTCTAGAGCTCGAAAAGTATGACTTCATGTTTACCAGTCGGTCTAGGTCTCACACAGTTTGTTTTTAAGTTTACCAGACAGTCCAGGTCTCACAAAGTATGACTTCATGTTAACCAGTCGGTCTTGGGATCACGAAGTTTGTATTCATGTTTACCAGTCGGTCAGTGTTCACTAGGAAATTTACATTTACAAAAGTCTGTCTATATCTGTAATAGTCTGTCTATGCGTCAAAAAGTCTGTCTTCATGTTTACCAGTTGGTCTATATGTCAATAAGTTCTATGTCCACTTGTACATTTTCAATTGTACAAGTCTGTCTACATGTTAATTAGTCTAAAGTTGTAGATGTCTGACAATTGTTTCTATTAATGGTTTTAAATTTTTGTATTAAGAAAATAAATGCTCAGTAGTTTCTGTATAATTATTTTCGTCAAATAAGTGACATTTTCCGTTTAGAATTACTTGCAGTCGGTGTTCAGTATACTATCCGAATGAGATTCTTTAAATTTTCTATTTTGGTCAATTTTACTGACTTCAGCTGTATCTTGTCCCAATTTACATTCTCGCTATACACATGTTATCCTTTTGTTTGACACTGAGGAATCTCAGTTCTGCTTATGGTTAATTGAAGATATTTATTGTCAAATCTTTATTATTTATATTTTTTATAAATTTTTCTAAGGATTTAGAAATTTTGACTTTGTTGGGTTTTTTTAAGTCGTTAGTTTTTGAAATCTACATGAGGTATGCAAAAACTTATCATAGATTCCAGGATTAAAATTGCGTTGTTTGCGCCTTATTTAAGAACCTGAGACATTTTCATTATTTTTCTAATATTGCAAATCATTTTTAAAAGAAATTTGCATTTTGTCGAGCCTATGAGATCCGTCGTCGAAAGTTTGACAAAGGGACAGTGATCCAGCGGCAGCGGCAACGTTAGCTCACTTTTTTAAAGCTTCATATTTCAGAAAGAAGAAGACCTGGATCCTTCATACTTTGTATATAGATGTCTTATCTTATGACATTTCCGTCTGTCATATGTTCAATGTCCTTTTCCTCATTTTCATGATTCAATGAGTACTTGGAAAAAAAGAAAGAATTTTTATTATTCTTAATTTCTCTCTTAAGTCTTATCATGAGTAATAGGATGACTATATTTGGTATATGTGTACCTTGCAACGTCAAACAGTTTTCATTTGACCTCGACGTTATTTCATGGATCAGTGAACAAGATTAAGTTTTCGTGGTTAAGGCCGTATTTAAAATACTATAATCAATAGGCCTACTTTATTTGGTGTATG
Source organism: Mytilus edulis (assembly GCA_019925275.1). Lineage (NCBI taxonomy): Eukaryota > Metazoa > Mollusca > Bivalvia > Mytilida > Mytilidae > Mytilus > Mytilus edulis. The sequence goes on from CM034356.1 coordinate 23,023,175, forward strand.
GAATAATTGCAAGTTGTACATGTCCGATTGACAGGTGCCATCTGAACATGACTTAATTTTCATGGTTCAGTGGTTACAGTTATTTTTAGGGGTTTGGTCTGTTTTTCTTATAATGTATGCTATAGGTCAACTAGATTTGGTGTATGAAATTATTTAACGATGTACATGTCAGTCTGGCATGTTTTATTTGACGTTGACCTGATTTGTACGGTTCATTGCTCAATGTTAATGTTTAGTTTTTTGGTCATCATTATCATCCTCTCATAATGGTCAAGAGTCGAAGAAGACTGTTAATATAGACAACAGGTGTAGGTCGGAAGGAGGCACTCTCCAAAAAGGTTTAAATATGTACGAATTAAAGCCCCAGTTTTGTATTTTTTGTTGTTACCAGCGCTATAGTAATGTTATGACTTGCTTATATTGTGAGTCTGACAATGTTTTTCTTCAGATATTTCTTGTAATAACGTACAAAATTATTCTTGTTTGATATTTCAGAACATTTAATATAATTCAGAAATGTACCCGTCCTCCAAGGGGGATTTATTTGTTATTATTACCTCAATAAACTTCATCGATTCCTCCACGGAAATATCAAGTTCTACATATTCTGGTAATTTCTGTCGTCATCAATAAGTTTGTGTTTCTATTTTGCTTGTTCAATCCTAAGGACTTTCCAAATGCCATATAGTAGTTATCCCATTCGGACTTGGTGTGTCATGCAGTGTAAGATTATCCCAATGGCCGGAGGCCAGAGGATGATCTTAAAATTTCACACCTAGTCCGAATGGGATAACTATTTTACATCCCTGTTGTACTAATAGTTATCAAAGATACCAGATATATCAAAATATTTATTAAGCTAAACAAGTACAAAGTTGAATCATGTCTGAGACACTTGATCTGTTTCTTTGGTTCCTTGTGACGTATCGCGCAGCCCTCTTTTGAACTTTTCAATTTGGTCAATATGGTTCTGATTATATGGGCCCAATACTGTTGTGGAATATACTATTTGGTGCCTCACTAGAGTATTGTAAGCTTGCTCTTTGATGCTTTTGGAGCCTTTGTGTAAATTTGAGACGTGGGTTGATATGCTAATTTATAGGTCTTGAGTTCGAATCCCAGCGTATATATGTTACAGTGAATTTGTATAATCAGGGATTATGTAGAATCCCTGTTTTTTCAGGGAATATGTAGAATCACTAAAATCATTAGTAATTATATATAATCCCTGAAAATGACCAGTGATTTTACATAATCACTGAACATTTTAATCATTATTCTACAAATTCCCTAATATGATTTCAGGGATTATGAATAATTTAATGATCCTTCGTTTGATAAAAAATATTATAAACCAAATTATATTTCTTTCTTTCAATAATTTCTTGCCAGATGAAATAATTTTGCTTTTAAACACAGAGGATGATCTAAAAGATAAAACCAACACAGGGTTTCGAGATAAAGTTGAAGACTTCAAAATTAATGATATCAACATTCCCTTTATAGCAATAGCTTTACATGTATTGTTTGTTTATTAAAAGCCAGCGTCAAATGAATATTCAGGTAAAAAAGAAGATGTGGTGTTATTGCCAATGAGACAACTGTCAACAAGAGACCAAAATGACACAGAAATTAACATCTATAGGTCACCGTACGGCCTTCAACATTGAGCAAAGACCATACCGCATAGTCAGCTGTAAAAGGCCCCGAAATGACAATGTAAACAATTCAAACGAGAAAACTAATGGCCTTATTTATGATCTATTTTTAAATCCACAAAGCATGTTATTTGTGATACATGTAAAGCAAGTGGTGAAGAAGATTATGGAGCATCTGTTTTGTGTGGTTTTTGTTTAAATGAACATGACATTCAAACTGTGAGAACTTAGGCATCTAAATGTAGGAAATATAGGCAGAACTTAGGATTGACACATAGAAACAAATTTTAGAGGAAGCTTGCATTTGGTGTAATATTCTCATAGCAATTCCACATGGTAAAAAAGGAAAGGGAAACCCGAAAAACATAATGACAATTGTTTATAAAAAAAAGTCTGAAAAAGAATATCGCCTGACTACAAAACATGGTATCTTTCTTGCTCGAACCGGTTCACGGTTGCAAATTCCCATCTTTTGTTGGGGGTACCTTCAGATGTTTTACTGAACACTTTATTTCACTTAGGCGTGTCGTTAAAATCTGATTCGATATGTGCAGGAAAAGGTTTTCTAAAATGTGGATATTGTGGTTATAACAGATTTGAAGCATATTATTTTGATATATTGTGTTTAACATGTTTAACATTTTCATGTAGTTTGCCTAACATTTAAAAAAAATTGGGTTATCATTTTGATATATTCTGCTTAACATTTTACAATTATGTTACTTTTATATAATGTTGTTTTTATGTGATTTTATAGAATAAATAATTTCAATTTTATTCATTTTCTTTATAAATAAAACTATTTCTTCATTTCAGTTATTATGTAGAATCCCTGACGTTTTTTCTAGTGATTATACATACAACCTGAAAATTTTAGTGATTATATATAATCCCTAAACTAGCCAGTGATTCTACATAATCCCTGAAAATTACAGGGATTCTACATAATCACTGATTATACAAATTCACTGTAACATATAGACACTAGATACTACATAGATTTTGATAGTTAGATTTACGGTATAAATATAAGTTTTATTGTGGATTTTGCATTCCCGCAAAAATGTTACAAAACAAAGGAAAGCTTGCTAAACAAAGAAAATAAATCTAGGGTGATCCGGCTCAGATCACCCATGGTAGAACAAAACAGCTGGTATGTAAATCTCGGAGATAAATTGATTTGAATACAATTCAACTGGTTCTTCACTGTTTGATACTTGTAAGGGCCATTTTCTGTTTTTTTCCGATTCTATATTTTTTTTCTAATTTTCTTTTGAAGATTGAAAAAGTTGAATCTTTTTTTCAAATTTAAATTTGAATCGGATTTATATATATAATAACCAGTAAAGCGTTTTTTTATAGTAATAAATAAATGCAGATCTCAATGGTAAGTATTTCACCTGTCGTTATGACATTGATTTGAAAGGTTTGAAGAATTAAATACATGCTTGAATAACCCTGTTCTTACGGACACATTGCTAAATGTTCACCGTTATAAGTACTTTTAAGCAATATTATATACTCACGTTCTACCAAAACATTAAATTTTGTCATTTGTCAAAGTAACAGAAGCCAAGAAATGTATATCATGTGTTCTACTTCACATAAAAATGGATGTATAAATAGATATTTTAATTTCTTTGAAACAGTTTCGGATGAAGTTTGGTAATTGTGTGTATTTTCACAAAGTGTAACCACAATTTGTCTATTGTTTTTGCAGTTAAGTACGATTTCGTGTGTACTGTATAAATTGAATGCACTTTACCACTTGTATTAGTGCTGATTACGTTCAAGCTAAGGTTATTACTAACACAACGTTTATTAAAAGTATTCACGCTTCAATAAAATATATAATAAAAATGCACCAGCATTACTGTGTAGTGCTTTTTGTTAACCTGATGTGATAAGCATATCTTTCACAAAATGTATGACATTATAGATATATAATAACAACTAATATACTAATTAGAAATATCACTTTCAAACTTTATTTTAAAAGTATTTAAAGTCATATTGAACGAGTTTGTTTGTAATTCAAAATTTGAAGTTTCTTATGACTTTAACATTCGATTCGTTAATCGTTAAATACCATGCAAATCTAATACAATAATATGTTTAATTGTAAATTGGTACCGGTATTTTTATGGAACACTGGGGTCTTAAATTTGAGGTATTGTGTTTTATATCGAACACTTGTTTTAATGAATGATTTATTACAAGTAATGTTCAATATAGCCATTAGTGTGATTTTTAATTGGCAAAGTGTGGTCTTTTGGTAATTTAGTTTTGTAGATTATAGTTAATAGCTATTAGTTAAAAAATGCAAGTATGCCAATTCCTAAGTAGAATCAACACTTTGCATATCAATTTTTAAACCGTCATTATTTGAGGAAAGAGTCTTTTACAAAGGCAAAATAGGAGTTCTAAAAGCAATATATTATCAAATTATATTGAGGAGCTATTTTATGGAATAACTTACCAATATCCCTGAAAAAATCAACCTCAAGTACAAGCTCATTAAAAAAAGATTTCGAAAACTACTTGTTGGAACATCAAGCAGCTGTGTAATTTCATATACATAATAATTTTCACACACTTACTTAAATTTTAATTATTTTTAGTGTAATTTGATTGATTCCAATCCTTTTGTGGATTCATTATAATTCGTTGGATACCAATTTACGTGGATTTCGTGGGTGTAAACCTCGAAATAACACTTTCAACGAGTTAACAATTTTCTATAGACTTGTATGCAAAACCCCGGAATGAAATATCCACGAACATACAAGTTTTCCGTTATCCACGAAAATTGGTACCCACAAAAATAAATGCATCCGCAGGATATGATTATTTGCTTTGTGTACTTGTTTAAAAACTTGTATATTTCATAACAATTTATTATTTGATTTTTATTTTATGTGAAATTGTTTGATTATTTTGTAATTGTTTGTTTTATTTCATTGCATTTCATGAGGGCCTCATAAAAGAAATATTCAAAGAAACTGTTGTTTAAGTTGCAAGACGAGTTAAGACTGGATAATTTACAACTTTGGTATAATTTATATACAAAATGCATTATATTGCAGGTCCTAGTTCAACGATTAGGCCAAACGGAAATGTAGAAATAAGCCATGAACTTGGTATGTGATGGAAGTTTAAGGCATATTCGGCTGCTCAGTCTAAGGAAAAATAAATGGGCATTCAAATGAAGTAGAAATGACGATTGTATTAACAAAAAATTCAAAAAAAAAATACAATATGAATATAATAAACATATTACACATGCGACAGTGAAACACTTTTGATTAAAATCGAAACGTCATAGTTGACACGAAGAGGGACAAATAATATTATAAATATTTCAGCTAACGTTGATAAATTGAGTGCAACACTAAATAATGAAGAAAAGACTCCACTTATAAAGGAATTTGGTACATTGTTCAAGCACTTGATCATAAAAATGTATTTCAATTGCCAGGATTTCCTTCACGCAAATACAAATATGTATTATAATAGTTTCTCTCGAATAGGAGACGGGCGAGTATTTGCGTGAATGAAATTCTGGCAATTAAGTAGATCACATAATAATCCTTTGAAATGTGTCTCAAATACAAAGAGTTTTTAATAATTTCAAACGTTATCCTTATTACAAGATAAATGAAATAAAGAGTTTTTGTATTTACGTGGTAGGAGTATAGTGAAAGAATTTTGTACATGGTCATTTTCTACTGGTCCTAACGAAGCACTGTATTTGATTTTTGAACAAACCGAAATAACACCAAAAAATATCTAAATGAACTGTTGTTCAGTTTAATGTTGCACTTGAGATCAGATCAGTTTAAGGTGGGGTTCGTGTTGCTGAGTCTTTATTTTTCCATGTGATGTTTTGTGTCCTATTGTTGTCTGCTTGTCTTTTCTTTTAAAGCCATTTTTTGTCAGTTTATTTTTGAATTTTGAATGTCCCTCTGTTATCGTTTGCCCCTCTTTTACAAGAAGTCAATTACTTAACTCACAAAAATTTATTGAACCCTTTTTTTGTCGCAATTTAATTTTGTTTTTATTAAGTAAAAATGTCTTGAATATTTAAAAATTTGTTTAGCTATGCAATGTGATCTTTTTACATCAACAGTGAGGTTGTATGCACAGCAGAAAGAACACACCATAAAGAAGTAATTAGGAGAAAGTTTGTTACTGACATGATATTCTAAGCACTAACAAAAAAGGAAATACATACTCTAGCGAAGGCAAAATACACAACACGCTTAGATTCAGACGATATGTAATAGATTTAGTTCTCTAATTCTTTGTCAATTTATCCCTTTCTTCACCCATTGTATAAAAAAATTTAATCAACGTGTGGTTAGTTTGATCTCAGTTCTTCAAAATCCAATTATGACGTCGAATTTTCTTGTTTTCCTCTGAATTTCCTATTGTGACAGCATGCAAAAAGGCGACTATGTCTGATGACGTCATATAGAAAGAACACATCTTTTTGCAGATCAGTCGCAAAGAAGGAATAAGTTTGCCTGCGATTTGTTTTCAAATCATTAGAGAAACAGATTCCACCACCAAATCTCGTGTAATACGATATTTATCCACTCGACAGTTAAATTTTGAATATTTAAAACACTCGGCGAGCCTCGCGTTGTAAATTTGAAAATTTAACTGTCTCGAGTGGATAAATATCGTATCACACTCGATGCAGTGGTAGAATTTATATTTATTCGTTTAGCATGTTTCGTAACTTTTCCCACTTAAATTCTAAGAATGAGCTGTGTATTTCTGCATGCCAAAGAAGTTAGCATTCATTCTGAAAATACCTGTATGGTGCAGACCGTTAATGACCAAACAAGTATCATATACATGGAAAAAAGTATTGCAACACTTTGATTTTTTAAACCTTGGACACTCAGCTTTTTTTTAATAGAATATGATAAAATATTTGCATCATAATATTAAAACATTGTTAATAATTAAATTGACATTATTAAAACGAATTAAAAAATGTATTAAACAAATTGTTTTTATTGACCACAATTTTGATAACAAAATGAAGTAATTTTTGTACCAAAAAATGCATTTTACAACTTGACTGTAATCTAACAATGGAATGTTAGAGATTTCAAAATAAATCTAGAAATGATTATCCACATCATGGTTAATCATTATACGCCAAAGAATCAATACTTAGCGTAGTCTCCATTTACACAGATAACCACCACTTAACCTCTCCTCATGCCTGCCACCAATTGAAGAATTTTTAACTGAAGTTACCGCAACCATTCCTGGCGAAGAGGATTGTTTATTTCATGAAGTGTTTGAATTGAGGTGTCCTTTCGCGCATTTTACGCCAAATAATGTCCCATATGTGCTCGATATGGTTTAAACCCGGGCTACGATTAGGTAATGGAAGATAAACCGACTTTCATTGAACCAATGGGTCGTCCTCCAAAATTCTAATTTCCAACGTTTGTGAGTTCTGCATCATTAGATACGAGGTTCTTTATGTCTGTTCGTAAGCCAAGGTCTCGGATATAGTTTTGGAGTACGATAACCAGGAGCTGTGAGTTCTTGTAAAAAGTCTCTTTTACCGAAACCACATTTTTTTTTCAGATTGTACAGTTTGTAAGGGTTTCTTTCTGATCAACCTTCATAAAATTTGGTTTTCCTAAGCTTATGTTATAAAGGGTCTTCTTGATCGCTGTAGGTCTTTAACATCATTTGCTGCCTGATTAATTTTTTTCACAAAACACATGTGCTCATAGGGGAATGGTGATGACCAAAAATAGTCGCGAAAATCTGCATTTTGCTACAGTTGAGAGTTGTGGGGGATAATCACATAACTTGACAAACTTGGTTATTCTAAGTATTGAAAACAATGACAAGGCCGTAGCATCCATTGAGGCAAGTGAGGCAAATGCCTCACTAAAAACTGACCAAGTATGGTATTCATGTTTAAAAAATATCATTTATATATCCAAATAATGAGCGATGACCAAAACTAATCCTAAAAGACGACGGGTACGTTATTTGATTGCAATCATCGTATACAGCCCGGTAAATTAATTGATTCTGAATATTCCTGGATCTGCCAGATGTAAATACATGGGAACAAGAAATGACAAGGTGGAAGGTTAAATTTTCTGACATCCCTAAGGCCAAATTACCAGGTACACTCAAATCTTCTTTGAAACAGGCACATCAAGACTTTTATCCAAATATCAGACGGATATGTGTGCTACTGTTGACAATGCCTGTCACCAGCGTTTGTTGTGAAAGATCCTTTTCAGGACTTCGTAGACTGTAGACGTGGGAAAGATCCACAACAAGTGAGGAACGCCTTTGTGGACTGGCACTGCTTCCCACTCAAAGGGACAAGGATGTTTCACGGGAGGATATTCTACTAAGATTCGATAGAACTGGACACAGACGGATTGGAAAGCTAACATTTGACTAGAAGATTTCACTTAAAAGAAATATCATTAGGCCCTTATAAATGTGTGAAATTTTGATTTTTGGAAGAAACAGTTTAATGACCACAAGTCTTGTCTTTATTTTATTTATCTTTTTTCTCTGACAGTTTTTCTATTTGCCATAATCGCCTATAATATCTACATATGTCATAAAAATGCACATAATCGCGCATTTGTAACAGTACCACATTTATAATTTACCAGATAAAGAGGTTCCAATTTATTCATTTCACACATAAGTAACCATATCTCTCCCCCCCCCCCCCCCACCCCCTCAAGAAAAAAATGTTTTATCACTTTTATGGCACATGAAACCAATATGATCGATATCACTAATATAGGCCCAGGAAACGCCCAGACTGTAGGATTTTGCACCCTTTACCCCAGAGCTTCTGGGGGCCTTGAGCACCCCCTGCCAAATTTTTTTTTCGCCTCGTTCCGCTCGGCAAAAGGATCTTGCCTCACTATTTAAAAGATCCTAGCTACGGCCTAGAATGAGGATATAAACATCTGGTTTTTTTTGTTTACGGGTACAGTAGCTGCTTGTGCAGATTAGAAATTATCGAGTCGACATTTGTTGATTAAACTCAGGTGAGATTTAAATAATGTTTAACTAGGTCTATTTCAATAAATTATATAAAAACAAAAACAATTAAAGTGTGTTTTTTTATTCGAATTCCAATTCGGTGTTGCAGTAGTTTTTCCAGGTATATACTAGTATGACTCGACCACACGCAATATGATTATACACATATCGCCATAAACACATGCGTATGGTCGAAATACTCATGGTTCAGAACATATATAACACAAACAATCAGATTTAATTCTATCTATTCTCGTCAATTAACTATGTCATGTACTGAATTTGAACTATATTTTTCAGATTTGCAATTCATTTTTGGAATTTTCGCATTCTTGGTTATCTTTGTGATGGTAACATGCTGTTGTAAACAGTTGTTTTACGGTAAACTATAAATTTAATAATGATGATTTAAATAACTTCATAATGTTATGTTGTCTGTAATTAGTTATCAAAAGTACCAGGATTATAAATTTATACGCCAGACGCGCGTTTCGTCTACATAAGACTCATCAGTGACGCTCAGATCAAAATAGTTAAAAAGCCAAATAAATACAAAGTTGAAGAGCATTGAGGACCCAAAATTCCAAAAAGTTGTGCCAAATACGGCTAAGGTAATCTACTCCTGGGGTAAGAAAATCCTTAGTTTTTCGAAAAATTCAAAGTTTTGTAAACAGAAAATTTATAAAAATGACCATATAATTGATATTCATGTCAACACCGAAGTGCTGACTACTGGGCTGGTGATACCCTCGAGCTCGGGGACGAAACGTCCACCAGCAGTGGCATCTGTAAGAAATAGTAAATGCAAAAAAAAAACAATCAAACAAAATGCAATTTATCGCAATATTAAGTATTGGCAAATAAGATCGCTGAAACCAGGTGTGTATTAAAGGATTCATTGGTTAGATAAAACAAAATAGTATTTGGATTCGCACAGAAAGCCACGCGATGAAAATTACTTTAAAAAATTTAAATTCTAAGATCGATTTCAATTAAGTTTTTCACAGTAAGTGTCATGCACACATTCAACTATAATAAAACAAAATGTGTTTTGGTTAAATGTTTCTAAAATAAAACTAAACAAAAAGCATGTCAATGCACTTCGCGTCTTTTGTTTAAATATGGTAATAATTTTTTGTAGGAAGACATTGTACATGTTTTCAACTTGTAAAGACATCAACTGAACTATAGAATACGAGGATATAGAGTACAATCAACTAGTATTTTGTTCGATGCAGACATTTTTTTAAGATAACATGCTTTACAGAATGAAGAAGGATTATTATGGCTAATCCTATGTTTAGAGCCGGTATTTTTTCAAATTAGACAATTGGTGCACTCTGCATTGTGTCATACACAAAATAATTCATTGTATATAGTATCCCTAACGAACCGAGAAGTTTTTTTTTCTTTGTAGTTATTACACACGCGTTTTAAGTGCAGAATTGATAAACAATAGTAAAAATAGAAAAGCAGCCGACATTTATTTTCTACTAAAAATATTTACCTTTATAATTTTGCTTTAACTCTGGTAGGGTTTCGTCCTAAATTTAACTTTTCTGAAGCCTTTTTGTCAAGAAAGGCTACTATTTTGTGTGTATGTTTATTTCAGATTGGGTAGAGATCTAACATAACATTTTTTCGCATGTCCCAATTCTAAAACCTCTAGCTTTTGTTAGTCTTGACTATTTTTTTGTTCATTTTTATGTTTTGAAGTCTCATTTGCTGAAAAAGTGTTCATTATAGTTATGGGGTCAGTTGAAGCTCGCCTCCAAGTACGGCATTGTTTTGCAGCGTTGAAGGCCCTTTAGCGGCCATTAGGTCGGGTTGTAGGCTCCTTGACTCATTGCCTATTTCTATTTAGATTCCTCAATTGTCGCCTTCGGGAAATTAATTGTTTCACAATATACGAATGTATGTTAACAGTTTGATAAAAAAGAAAGAAAGTCAGCAAATGTGCTGATAAAGAGCGATAACTCTGCCTGCGAATTATTTTCATGTTATTTATTTATAATTTATTTGTACTGTCCAACATATGTGTATTTATGCATTTAGAGATATGTTTATTTGTGTAATTTACGGAAAAATTGTTCATGTTAGAAATCAATCGTAGTACTAATGGTAATACTGATGTCAAAAACCATGTTTTAGTCTAAAGATAAGGATTTTTTTCGGGTTGTTTAAATGTTTTAATCAATGTAAATAATACTATAAATTGAGATCGGAAATTTCATTTTCTAAATCAAAAAGAAACAAATAGATCATTATTTCAGATAAAAGGATAAAGCAACCCTACATTGTTTGAATAAGTATAAAGAAGCATTGATTGGAAGTCAAGATTAATCCGAAAGTAGCTTCCTACCATTTAGCAGAGACATGAATTGAAAAGACCTTCGATTGTTCTCTGAACAAATGTTGTTTTTAATATTTTCATTAGGTCTTTCCACTTTTCCATGGAAAAGCCTTTGGTTCCTTCTGATTTTTATTTTGTTTTCCGAAGATGTCGCTTAGATGTTAAGTATTGAAATAGTTAATACGTTTTTGAAATTGACCATATTTAAACGAACAATGTTTTGCTTTTGAACAATAGCTCTTCGAATCGATTAAAGATTATGAAAAACTTATTTTATCAAATTGCTTGATACATGCCCAGGTTTTTTTGTCTCAGAGATCTAAATATTCCATATAATAATTAATATTTGAAATGTAATAGTTTCTCAAAAACCGTAACTGAAAGACACTTATGGTCTTCTAATTTGAAGTCCTGTGTTTCGTAAAAGAAAAAAAACAAAAGCATTCAGGTCAAAGGTGATTACATATTTTCAATTTAGCTTGTATTTCTGCATGCTACTCCTTAAATACTGTGATATCGAGTTTCGTAAATATCAGTGACATCTTACAAAAAAAACCTGCCAATTATAGATTAAAATACAAATCTGTCTTATAAACTGCAGCTTAAATACGTAATTTGTACAGATAAACGTGTTTAAAAACACACAATAAAATCAAAAACATCAGTTACCTTAAATAACTAAAGAAATATGTTCAGACATTTGTTAAAAAAAAAAACAACTCTCAAGTATTACTGTAATTTCTACATATAGGGTTGCCTATCCGTTTATTATTTTTTTTATATAGAGCTTTTACTGTATAAGTGTATATTCATACCCTTTAAAAAGGGATTGTGGCAATATTGCAGTCAGTTGTTAAGGGTGACGGATCACTGTTCAGTAAACGTATTGAATCTTGTACAGTGTCATTGCGTGTATAAAAAAAATGAATATAAGAATGGTGTGCGACGTCCTCTGTTAGACATTGTAAATAAGCATCTGAAATTCTATGATCATCAATTTAGTTGGGAATTGTTTAGTATTAGTAAGGACTGCATGCAGCCTACTAGTAAAGTTAACGAGCTTTTCATTGGAGAACACAATTAATTAAGCAGAAAAAAATTATAATTCATAAAGCTCAATAAATTAATTATATGCTTAAACTAACTACAAATGTAAGTATATATGCGAACATTTAGTTAGTATATGCTAAAATGATCTTGGTATATATAATCATATATATGCGAAGTTAAAAATATCATGACCTTGATTCCGTGCCAACATTTCTGTATAAGCTGAACAATTCAAGATATGCTACATGTATATTAATTTAGTCATATGCTTCAATCATTTAAGGGTACGCTCAAATGATTTTAACATATGATATAATCGACAATTATGACTCTGATTCCTCGCCATAGCTGAGTCAGTTTTAGCAAATTTATGTCTGGTTGGTTGATATTCGTCAATTCATGTATGTTTTGCACGAATTTATTTTGTCAGTTATACTTTTCCGTTATAACTTGTATTTAGAAGGGGGGATGAGGTTGACCATACACTAACTGATATATTTTCTGTAAATTGCATTCATTCAAATCGTTTCAATCAAATCAATAATGCTCTCAGAAAAAAATGACTCCAACTACTTATATTGCGTCAAATTGTTTTCGACGTACAAATAGGAAACACAAGATATTAACAAGTATGTTTATTGACATAGAACCCAACAGAGACAACTTTAAATTTAATTTCTGATTGTACAAAATAAAATGTATATATTATTTTGACAAATAGAACAATAACAGAATTATTCTAATTCAAGATAATGGTCCAGATTTTCTTCTAGGTTATCTTCTGTGTCGACTTTGACACTTGTCTCAGAACTATTTTCGGGTTGTAAGTAGTCATCATCAATTTCTTCGTAAGGCGACGTAGTCTCGTTATATATGTTTACATCGTTATTCTGTGTTGGTGCGGCAAAATATCTGTGATATATGTTAATGCATGCTATAATTTACATACATGTATCTAATATTTATACATTTGTGTGACAATTTGGTTAAATTGAATATGTGTCATTTATGTTTACTATGTTGATGTGGTTATCCGAACAATGCAATTGATATTTAAAAATCTGAAATAAGAAACTGTGAAAGCATACACGATTATGTCTTTGTAAATACTTGTATTACATGAACAGCTTTCACATTAAACATGAAATATACAAAATGTGTTATCTTCTTATATTTGTTTTAAATAATAAGATTATGATGGTGTATCGGTGTTAAATATTAAGTTTTAAATATTACCAGCATCATTGTACAAACCATAACGACGATAACGTTAAATGTGATTGTCCTGTATAGTGATAGACCGACATGTAAGATCTGACTAGAAAAAGCTATAATATAGTTTGGATGAAAGATATCCAATCCAAAATCATAAAAACCGACAAGACCAAAGCCAAAAATAAAAACGACAAGAGAACATAAAAATTACAATTCTTTGAATGCTAAAGACAAGGGTAACACAAACCCAAACAAACAGAAACAGAAGATAAATTCAGACGTTCTAGAAGGGAAAACAATTATTCCCTTCATATTGGACACCCGTCGTTTTGCCCAAACAAATGAAAACTCGAAAATGAATAAAAAAAGTACGAGATTCGATTGTACGCAACACATTTTTGGTTACACTCGGTACAGAATAGGTATGATGTTAAAGAGCATAGAAAATGAGTGAGCCGGGACAGAAAAAAACAACAAAAGTGTCTAAGGTTAGGTTTGCTGATATTTAAGTTAGTTTTAGCACAATAAGAAAAGTCATCAATGTTCTAATCATATATAAAACACTCACCTAACCTATTCATTAATACAATAACGACCTCCGAGTTCATTTTAAAAAAAATTAGTTCATGAATACAGTCTTAATATATCAGTGTTTGATAAGTAAAACAGAAATATTTTAATTTAACTTTGATGTTTCATGTTCATTCACTTCATGTAAAAGGTGGTTCCCAAATGGATATGCCGACAATTTACATAAACGTATTCAGCAGATAGTCAATATTTGATTTAAACACATTTGATTAAACTACTTACATTGCTCTAGATGTAGAAAGTCGATGGGTATCTAAAATAAAGTTAAATATTGTTAGTTAAAATGTTTGATTAAATGTAAAGTTCTAGACAGTTTGAGAACTCCCCAAAAAAGTTCATACTGTTATATTGAATGCGAAAGAAAATATGGTCGATATAATTGGAATATTTGCTTACTAATAAGTTTAAAGAAGACATGCTATACAAATCATGTCAGAATCGAAGCTTTGATCTCTAGGCTGATAACAGTCTCGGAACTAACAGTCTTCCAGTAGTATTATCGGAAATAGCAAATTAACATTGTGCGCTTGTGAAGTGTTTTTCAAGATAAATATTCATAGTTAAAATCATGTCAGTTTTTGAAACTGACTACTGAGCCAATGATTTCATCTGAGACTAGTGGTCTATCATAAGCATTTTAGACCTGATGATAGGAAATGAAAGTCTCATTATATAAAGAGCGATATATTCATTTTTCTAGTTAAAACATAATTTGGGAAAACCATTAACAAAATAAGCAATGAATTTAAAAGAAACTGAGTACGTAAAAATCTATATTACCAAACGAGATTGATCAAGAACAGCTAAATCTATCAAATGCCAAAACTTCTCGAGAGATTTGGAACGTAACTATCTAAAAAAAATTTAAGCGCTGACTTCTGAGCTTATTATGGATTCATTCTTAATAATCATAGTGTGTAGACCTGTTCTCATCGTTTTGGTATTGTTCCAAATGCTTTACCTTTTGTTCCATTTTTGTAAACAAACAGTAGTAATAAATTATCCGGGAGGAAATTTTAGTAATAATGTTCGTGTTATGTCATTTCAAACTGTTGTAAAATTTTCTTTTTTATGTTAGCAAATTCTAGAATTGCACCATTTTCAATACTCAATGAAGATTTTTTGTTCGTAAATAAAACAATTCAGTTTATAGAATTGGGGGTTTAAGAAATATTTTTCCATATTTTATCAATGAACAAAGATAGCATATTTGATGATATATACACCTCGCCAAAAGTTAAGCAACACCTCAATGGTTTTGCTTCTAATTTTTGTTTTACAAATAAATTTCATACTGCATTGTTTCTATATATTTTGTTAATCTATTGTTAATCGACTGGTAAAAATTCAGGTCTTAATTTTATTCCTAGGTACAATACAAAACGGGTTTTCGAAAGCTACATACATGTTTTTTCCTTCCACATTTAGTGCAAGGAAATGTAACTGTTTACCGCAGACTAAATTGTGCCAATTTACGTGCCTGTAGACCAGTCAAAAGACCCTTGCATACTCGTATGCATCGTCAAGCTCGACATCAGTGGTCACGTGATCACAGCAATTGAATTTTGAGACTATGGCGTTAAGTTCACTGATCTGACGAATGCAGATTCCTCCTACATCATATTGATGGGCCCATGCGCGTATGGCGTCCTCAGGATACAGCATACAAGAAACATAACATCCTTGTAACTACATCGTTTGGCTGTGGGGGTTTAACAGTTTGGGGATGATTTGTATTTGACTGAAAAATTAACCTTTATGGTCTTGATGGACTATAACTGGTTAAAATATCGCGATAAATTATCCGAGATATCGTTGTGCCACACGTTGACAATAGCAATCTTGCAACTAGACCGATATTCATGGACGATAATGCTAGACCACACAGAGAACGCATTGTATCCGATAATTTACGTCAGGAGGCAATTGGTACGATTCCATCCATAGTACCGGATATGGTTTCCATTTAGCATGTTTGAGATGATATTGCTCAAAAAGTCAGAAACAGGGTTCCAGCTAGTAAGAATTTAAAGGAATTACGAGCAGCCTTGATTGATGAATGGCAAAGAATTTTTGTTAGAACATTACGACACTTAGGTCAAAGCACGAGACGACGTGTGGCTGAATTTTTCATGAAGCGTGAAGGATACAATCGCTATTTAACTAAATTGTGCTTTAATTTATTCACAAATTGTCACTCTCGAGTTTGAAAAGAAAAGTTTGTATAGTGCAGAGCAAACTTTGTGAAAATTTCAGTTAAAGTTTAATCTTTATTTTTTATTTTATTTTGCCATTTCACAACCATTTGCCCAAAATGAAGCAGTCAAAAGTTCAATCATGAAAACAGTCCAAACTTTTACTTTTCAATTAACATTCTATATGTTTTCTTATAAAAACCCACAAATTCTGTTCATTGTATTCGACAAGTTATGAATTCAGTAAAAAAACGATTCTGGAAAATTATCAGGTGTTGCTTAACTTTTGGCGAGGTGTATAATTTTCTGACAAAATATAACTCAGCTTTAAATGGTTCTGTTAGTATGTTATTCTCCATCTTATGAACTTTGTAATTATTGCCTAAATTTTTATTATCTATTGCAAATAAATGACTTTCAAGCTACATCTATATATCACTTTAAAAAGGATTGGCTTATATTATGAGCAAAACAATTCATATAGACAGGCAATTGTTCAGGTGTAAGTAATAGTTATCCCATAAAGACGCGGTGTGTCAGTTTAAGATCTCCCCGATGGCTGGAGGCCAGAGTGTGATCTTAGTAATACACTGACACCCCAAGTCTGAATGGGATTACTTTTTTACATCCCAGCTGTTTTAGATTAGACGAAAACTATTTACAATTCGTAAAATATGGTTTAGAAAACCACACAACCATTTAAATATACGTTATATATTACTATATATTAATACCCTTTATGACCCCTAAAAATATGTTTAAATATATTACCATGCCAACTCGCCCCACTGGCCTATAGGCCCACACTAAATGCCCACTTCTAAAACAATCACCCCTCTCTTGTTTACCAACTCGCCCCACTTATGAAAAAAATGCCATTGAACAATCAGTCTGACAACTCGCCTTATTTATGAAAAGGGTTTAAATCCCACTGCACAAAGGTCTGCCAACTCGCCCCACTTATTAAAATATCTTGATTCCTTTTAATATGTTAAATTACTGATAGTTGGTATCCAGTCGTCATGGTATAGAAGTATGTGTTGCGGGTTGAAATGCCAATGGTCTTGAGTTCGAATCCTAGCATAGACATGGGATATTTTCTACATAAATTGTGAAAAAAAAATTCTAACTAAATAATTCTAAGTTTTATTGTGGATTAGGCATTCCCGCGAAAATGTTACAAAACAAAAGAAAGCATGCAAAGTAAAAACAACCCAAGCAGGGGGGGGGGGGGGGGGGCTCAGATCACCCTTAGTAGAACAGAAGAGCTGGGATTTAATTAATAGTCATCGCACAAGGACGCGGTGTATCATTGTAAGATCACCCCGCGATGGTCGGAGACCAGAGTGTGATCTAACACTGACACACCAAGTCCGAGTTTTTATTTTACTATTTTACATCCCGACTGTTTTAGATTAGACGAAACACCATTTACAATTCATGAAATCTCGTTTAGAACGCCACACAACCATTATAATTTACTTGATATATTACTATATGATTTACACCCTTTATGACCCCCGAACACGATGAGTAGATATCTAACAATGTCAACTCGCCCCACTGGCCAATCGGCCAACACTATATCGCAACTTTATAACAAAAATTGCCCCACTCTTGTTTACCGACTCGCCCCACCTTTGAAAAAGTTTTAAATCAAATTGAACAATCAGTCTGACAACTCACTTATTAACGGAAAGGGTTTTAACACCACTGAATAAAGATCCGTCCAACTTATAAAAACATATTGTATTTAAAGCATATTGAATTACTGATAATTCGTATCCAGTCGTGCAGGTGTAGTGGTATATGTCGTGGCTTGATATGCTAAAGGTCTAGAGTTCGAATCGCAGCATATACACTTGTTTTTTTATACGTGAATTTTGATAGATAGTCTATTCCGTTTAATTGTATATTAAATTATAAGTTTTATAGGGGATTTGACATTCCCGCCAAAATGTTACAGAACAAAGGAAAGCATACATAACAAAGAAACTAAAACTGGGGTGATCTGGTAGGGGTGATACGGCTCAGATCACCCCTGTTGGAACAAAGGAGCTGGGATGTAAATATAAAACAAAGCCCTTTAACATCAACCCAATGTAATATATCCTTGACTATGATGGAACAATACAATTGTTTAATTCAAAAAAGTACAATCAATAGTTTGCCTTTTATGTTAATATATGAATGTATATACATACTTCTTCTATGTCGATAAATAAAAACAATTGATATAACAATTGACACCAAAAACAAGAATGCAACAAGTGATATCCAACTTAACAGTTTCTCGTTTAAAACATCAGAGCCTGGAAAAGTAAATTAAAATATTGATTTCGAAATTGAATAATGCACATAGTTATATAGTTCTCGCTTTATAGGTTTGCCTGTTTGAATTATTTTACACTAGTCATTATTGATCCATTTATAGCTTGCTGTTTGATGGGAGCCAAGGCTCCGTGTTGAAGACCGTACATTGTTCTATAACTGTTTACTTTATACCCATTGTGACTTGGATATAGAGTTGTCTCATTGGCACTCATACCACTTCTTATTTTTTCTATATGTGGTTTAAGTTTCATTTACGCCAGAGTTCTTTTAAATAAAATAACGATTTGAAATGCTGGTATGTTACCTTGATACCCCCGACGACAACATAACTATATAAACCCTAAAAAAACACACCCTTGACAAATACACGAGGTAAATTATTTCATGTCATTTTTTGTGTTACATCTTGATAACAAAACCCGAGCACGATATGATGTTAAGATTATACATATTTTAAATTAAAAAATGTACCATTGCTAAATTCAAATTTCAATTTTGCTGTTCCATAATCATTTTCTAGTAATAAAAGATACTTGAAAAGTCCGTAGTCATCGTTCACCATTGTGAGATTAGCGATATAACCGTTATATGCTAATATTTTCCCATACATTCTAATCACCAAAACATCCTTCGACATATTTTGGGAAAATTCTGTTGATTTTGGCAGGAACCTATTTTTGTGAAACCACTTGGGCATGTGTGGTCTTTGCATTGATAAGAACTTGGCAGATAAAGTTACAGTTGTCGCCATCGTAATAAAATTGTTAACTACAACTGGAGGGCCTAAAAAGAAAACATAATAGAAAACATATATAATTTATTCTTTTATTTATTGTAACCCTGTCGTGTAATGTTGTCATTTAAATGTTATAATTACCACTTCCATTAAAACGGGAGTTTTGGCATTCCACATAACCGGGTTCAACCCACCATTTTTGCATAAAATGCCTGGACCAAGTCAGGAAAATGGCCATTGTTACATTATAGTTCGTTTCTGTGTGTATTACATTTCGGTGTTGTGTCTCTGTTGTATCGTAGATCTCTTATACTTGATACGTTTTTTCTCAGTTATAGTTTGTAACCCGGATTTGTTTTCTCTATCGATTTATGAATTTTGAACAGCGGTATGCTACTGTTGCCTTTATATTTCTCGCTGAAAACAGTTAAATATATTAACTGTTGGTCACAACTTAAGCAGCTATGGCATCGAACTTGAAATAAAGAATAACACATAAATAGCAGCTTTTTTCTGTCTTTCTATCGTGACTTTTATGAATTTACAAGGACTGTCGGATGAGAACAAGACTTTGTGACAATTGCGATTGCTTAACATATTTTTATGAGACGAAGACGTTAATGAACTGAAACAGACGAAGAGCTATATTACCAAAACGGACCAGAAATATCAGTAAATCAAGTTATGTTAAAAATCATGAGGGCGTTTGAACACTGTTTTCTTAAACCGGAATATTACATTTTACATCCTCTTTGGTTGACAGTCTTAAATAGCAAGCATTTTCATAGATTACAGGTTGTACTTACCTGTAACAATAACACTGATAGACTTTGTTTTGTAGTACCTCTGTTGAACGTCTTGGTTCCATGCTTTACATATATATTCACCATTGTCCTCATATGTACATGAATCGATTGACAAAAAGGAAACATTTCCTGTAACATTTCCTATCAGAGATCGTATTTTTGTTCCATCAAACTGATGCTCCCAAGGAGAAAATCCAAATTCTGACATTTCACCACTGACTTGGCATTGTAATATGACTGGTTCAGTGTGGTTGCAGTTCACGTTTTCAATTGCAGCCAGAATTGGAGCTCCTGTAGAGTAGTACGTTTTGTGTATCAAATTATAATCATGGTACCTTTGATGACTATTTACATCACTGGGTCGATGCCAATGCTGGTGTACGTTTCGTCCCCGAGGGAAGCACAAGCCCAGCAGTCAGCAATTTGAAGTTGACATGAATATTAATTATCCTATATGATCTTTTTTTTTTAAATGTATGAGTTATTCGAAATACTAAGGATTTCTCATTCCAGGCATAGATTAGCCTTATCTGGCACAACTTGATTTTGAACTTTTGGTTCTCAATGCTCTTAAACTTTATACCTGTCTGTATTTGATCTGAGCGTCACTGATGGGTCTTATGTAGACGTGCATCTGCCGCATCATATCATAAGCCTTGTACCTTTGATAACTATATATTTACATAAATATTGAAATCATTTAAATACATTTGTAATATGTATTTATCTAATATGAAGTTATATTTTTTTAGAGGGTGTCATATCTCATTACTTACGATACGATTGGACATATTTTACTATGAATTACCAGAATATATACGTAATCTAGAAGTATGTAAATGCTGTACTCGATGTTTTAATGTTCGAATTTGTTAACTGCGCTTTCACTCAGCAAGCCCATTTTCGTGCGCAGTTTGTTTTTCAACTTTGGTGTGCTCCTATTTTGTATATTATAAGGAAGAAAAATTGAAATCGACACAACAAGTTTTACGATCATCATTCCAGTTAGTTTACCTTTATGAAGTGTTTGTGTTGACTTTGAATTTTTTGCCACCATAAAGAGATCTGGCATGTAAATGTATTAAGGGTGAATATCGGTTAACTTTTTTTAAAATCGTGTTTAAACGACTAAGAGATTATGTCCTTTTCTAAATACTCACTTATAATTGGCAATTCGATTGAGGATGATGTTGTAATGACGCTTGATGATTTACACGAACAAATTGTTCCGTTGTCTGATGATATCACTTGTTTTGAAAGTTTAACAATGTATGCACCATGGTTGTCACTTTTATTAGTTTCAATTACTCTTTCAAGACAATTCATTGTAATTTCTATCAGATAGTCTTGGGACATTGCTTTGCATGTTATTTCAACAATGATCCCAGCAGACAATGGGAATTCTGTATCAAATGAAATGAAAGGACCTCTAATATCTACAACAAAAAAATAAGGGGCAATAAAAAAGAGAATATCCACTTTATCAATTTAAATGACATTGATAAAATTACTTATACTGCACTCGTTCTATTTGAGCAGTCAAAATGCGTTGACTGTATATTTCTATGCCATATACAGTCACTAACCTGATATCACTTTTCCTCATGAATATTTAAATAGAAATTGTCGAAATTATATTTAATTATTCATACGACCTCTTCAACCTGTTCTTGTTTCCAATGTAAACAACGATGCGTTTAACGACTCAAACTTGTTTCTTTTGCAATTTTTGGGAAAACATATTTCACTTATTAATATTTTTTTTGTTTGCAACCTATAAATCATTATGTTTTATGTTTATTGTTGATATTTTAGTCTGCAACGAATTCGTTCATCATTGATTGCGGTAATGATGTACATTTCATCGTGTTTTATATTTCTCCGTCTGTGTGATATGAGGCCTTTTTGAAAGGGGATTTTTCCCAATATTTAAATCAAATAAATAACATTAACACAATAAACAACAATTGAAAATGTTTTTTAGATTGCAGTATAAAGACAATAATAGTGCATTGACTTGACATATCAACGATATAAGGATTCGGCCCGAAACGGGGAAAATGCTCGGCACAGCCTCGCATTTCCCCGTTTCTAAGCCTCATCCTTATATCGTTGATATGTCAAGTCAATGCACTATTATTGTCTATATATATACTCAACACAAGATCAAGAAAATGGGCTATGATACTTTTTAAAACAGTCTAGTATAGAATTGAAGACAGGGACTCTTGAAATATATACTTTTATTCTGTATATTAATGATCTTGTTATTTTTTTTTTGTTATGTTGTGTCAAATACTATAAATATGTAGTATTATGGCAATAAAGGGAGTAGGTTCAGTAAGACCCCTTTGTGGACCCAAAATATAGCAGTTTTACAAAATTGTTAAAATGCAAACTTTTAATTATTTATTGGGAAGTATAATGATTCTGCTACATAAATATGGGCTGTTTTTGACAATACAATACACATATTTCGGGTACTAGCATCATTTATTCATGCTAAATTACTGAAATCGTCACACGTTTAGCATTTCAGTTTAATTTTAGACGGTTTCCGTCTGAAATGAAAGTGTTCATTCTTTATATAGAAATGTAATTTGTATTTTTATAACATATATAAAAATTGAGGATGAACACGGATTCTGCTACTTTCATTTTTGACAAAAAACATCTGAAAAGTGACATTTTTTGGCATATTTGATAGTTTTTTCATAGCTAAGCTTGAATCAGAGCGTTTTTAATGACTAAATCAGTTCAAAACTTTCGCATAGACTTATTGAATCAACTGAAATAGACACTTAAGTTTTTTAAAAGTGTCCGAAATCTTTTGTCAGATGAACCTGGAATTTGAGGCCAAAATCGGCCCTTACCGGACCTACTCCTTTGAATAGAGTCGAAATATATTAATTTGGGAATTATCTAATCATATTAATAAAAACGTTTACTAATTTATGAGAAAAACATATCATATTTACTTGATTTTTCCTGTTAATCCATATTTTTCCATAAATTCATTTGAAAATCCAAATAACTTGCAACAAGTTTAGGAAATCTTTCGTTAAATGAATCAAAATATTTCGAAACTCTCAAAATTGAACGGCCATGAAATCGGTAAATAAAGATCAAACTTTCCAGACGTATAACACTTCCAGTCGTATGACTATGTTCGCCAGACTACGTTTTTCAGATACACAAGTCTTGAAATGATTTATAAACAGTAACAGTTTTCTGTAGTTTGATAGATTGTTTTGTTTGTCCGTTTGTTATACTTTATTTCAAAAAATTTAAAAAAAATTGGGGTGGGTTTCTCGTTTAAATACATATCAAATAAAGGCAACAGTAGTAAAATGCTGTTCAAAACTCGTAAAGTGAGATACCAATATATCTGTATACTCACCAACAACGGTCACTAAAAGGCAATCTGATAGTGTACCAAAGTTTCTAAATTTCGCAGAACATCGAAATGACAAAACCCCACTATCTAACTCTGTAAAATATTGCAAGGTAAAACTTCTACCATCCGAAAAACATTGGCATACATCACTTTGACAAACTGTTGGTGTCAAGCCTATGAAACAGCCGCTTGCATTTTTATCTATGTTTGTGTAGAACTTATTGTTTACTTGAAAAGAAACCGCCGAGTGTGTGGGGTCTGTATTCGAAGTACAAAGCAGTGATATTTTCTGTTTGGTTTTGACATACTTCGGTCCGCTTAAAGTGATTTTGGGTGTTACTTGATAGCCTGAAATAAAACAAAAAACATCTTTTCTGTCTGAAAAGAATCAATGGTCATATGACCGCGTTAACTTGATATGATCAAATCGAAACGTAAAATTGTTGATACAATAATTCCGTATAAATACTGTGTAGTTAATAAATAAATAGATAAATGAATGAGAGTTTGACTACACACGTAATGTCATTCATTTTTGCTCCCAAGTTATTGTAAGAGAACAAAACAGATCATAGACTACCTCCCTACAATGTAATGAACATGTACAAGTCGTGTTCTCGTTTTGAAGAAAGTAGGAACAACCTTTACGTTTTTTTAAATATTAAGCTGACTGCTAATAGAATGGACGAACTAATGCTTGCACTGCATAAGAAAATACTACTAAGTGACCATTTACAAGTACCATTCCACGTCCACTCCGTATTATTAACAGATGTATTTATATTTGTATTTATCTAATAAGTTAAAGCCTTTTTCAGCATATTTTTACAGTTTGTTCTTTTGTTGTACTGTTCTACCACTATCCAAAGCAGGGGGAGATTTTGGCACACGCTAACACTTTTATCCCCGCCACATTCTGTATGTCAGGAAGTTGTTATTTAGTGGTTTTTGTTTGTCGCTGTGTTACGAATTTGTTTTAAAATCATTATTTTGTATATAAGTCAGACTGTTAGTTTTCTCGTTTGAATTGTTTAACATTTGTCATTTCGGGACCTTTTTATAGCTGACTATTCGATATTGGCTCCGCTCATTGTTCAAGACCTATTTCCATGTCATTTGGTCTCTTGTGGAGAGTTGTGTCATTGGAAATTATACCCACTTCTTTTTTAAACTTAGAAGATGTGTCCAAAATCGATGATAATCGTATCCAGTTATATGTTTTTACAGACTTTATGTATGGGGTTAGGAGTCAAGCTCTTTAATAAACTATAATTTATCAATCAATATATGTACATACGATGAAGTTTTCATTTCAGAATACTGTATCATGTGTATTGACCATCGAAAGTCACGCGTAAACATCAAAATAATTGTTGTAAGTAAATAAATTAGTTAGCATGCCCCAAATACATGACCATGGATATGATGCTCTACCTGTCGTAATCACAATCCATTCCACTCGCTTTCAAAAAATTACCTAATGTTTTTGGCATCACAACTTCAACACTGGCATTTTCATTTTGGGATCCGTGAACACATCTCCATGTACCATTTAGTAAATGATCATTCAGATCTCTTTTAACGAAAACCACTGTTTCACCTGATGATATGTCTTGTGTTATGTTGTTCATTATATCATGTGATTGACACGTGGACTTTGGGTATGGCAGCAAGCAGTGTGCTTCTTCATTACCGGATGGATTATAAATTGTGACACTGAAGATTATTTTATCTGCTTTACACGCTATTCTAAGTTGATCACTGTATACATTCCAGCTAATACATACTTTTCCATTGATTTGGGTAAAATCTGATAAAAAGGTTTCATGACAAACAAATTATTAAAACTTTCCAAATATATTATAAAGTTTCATAACCATAATTGGTTCATTGAAAACATTGCGTGTGTTCAGGTGATTTTGCACAACTAGTTTGTTCTGAGAAAAAAAAATACACGCAGTCAACAAAAATATACCAGCTATGAATACTAAATTGGTTTAGAATAAACTTTTATTCAAACAAATGAAATATTTGTTTTAACTGAAGTGGTTTTTTTTATAATCCAATAGTTGACATGACAAGAACTAGTGCATTGCTAACTTACAAAACTACATTTGATAAAAACATTACATACAGTTTCGGCATGGTAGTTGCGTTAACAAAATTAGATTAATATTATTTTAGTTAAGTAATAGGGTTGTTCTATATAATGTTTTCATATGGTTGCCGTATTGATACAATCACTGACCATAATTGAAATTTGCGCCTTCAAGCCGTAAAAAATGTACATTTGTTAAAATAATAATGTATATCTCGGTAGGGGTCGTATCAATAGCCATAGCACTCAAGATGAGTACTTCATATTTCCAAATGAAGCCATTTAAATAGCTACATCATTTTTGTAAATTGTTAAGATTAAACAATTTATCGTGTTTTTGTTTTTACTTGAGATTGAAATGATTTTTAAATGACGTGATGTTCACAGCAGCAAACAGGTATGTTTTAATCGCACGTTTCGCCGTGGAAGTTGCTTTTATAAACACAGAATTTCACATATAAGCTAGCCTGAGGTGAATTTCACGTGAATATTAAGTGAAATTCGCGTTAGAAACATTTGCCTGTGTGCAACACTCAAAATCATCGAAAGAGCTTTTGATCAACTTTTAAAGAACCGGTATGGCTATACCTGTTTTTCGTACTTAAAACCGAATCACTTGAGTAGTTTTTGAGTATTCATTAACACCATTTCTATTTCCCTAGCTAGATAATTGTAAAACTAAATTATTTTGACTTACATTTAAGCAGAATGAATGTAAATAACAGACAACCGTCCATTTTTTTGTTTTCCATTTTCTATTTTGTACGATTAAAAAAAAATTGTGAATTGTTATATTTTCAATGCATGTTTCCTATTTCCTGATATATATATTGTCGGATTGCATTTTTATATCCATTATTGTAATCCAAACAAAAATATACATGATATATGCAAAGGAAGTAGGAAGTTATTCATTGGTTACATATCAATTATTTGATATGTTATATTGTAACAGCTGATTTTCAGAAATTTGCTGTACTATAAATGGTGTCAACTAGTCAATTTTTTGTCTTTTTTTATGGCAGAAACCTTTCAATAAATACAGAAAGGACCAGCTCCAATAAAATCGTAATGGACTGTCTTAATTATCCGATTCATTGTTGTGAATTTTTTTACCATATACTTTTAATTGAGAACGAGAATTTGAATAATAACCATAACCTGTTTTTAAAAAGATAATATGTTCACTTAAAAATTAAAAAACAAAAATCCATAAAATGAAATCAAGTGACAAACAAGTATGCTTTCACGAGGTCCGATCGGAATTCCAAATAAACACTCACATTGAACGATGAGAGCACAAATTGAGACAGTTCAATGTCGGTAAAAGAGATATATGATATGAAAGACACTCATTGTTATTAAAACATTTGATCATGTAATGTCATGTTGACCTGAGGATTTTAGGGGTTTTTTTTAATGGGAGGGAGGTAGAGTGGTAATATTCTTATTCAAAATCATAGCTTCTTGGGAGGGAAGTGTCTATACACAAATAGGGAATTCCATCTTTATACGTATTATAGCATGTACTATATTACGACGCTGGATTAAAACGGACGAGGAAAGGTAACACCCGGCCACTGAAAGCTTTATTATTGTGAAGCCAAGGTGGTTGAGTGGTATAGC
Organism: Mytilus edulis; assembly: GCA_019925275.1. Lineage (NCBI taxonomy): Eukaryota > Metazoa > Mollusca > Bivalvia > Mytilida > Mytilidae > Mytilus > Mytilus edulis. The sequence goes on from CM034356.1 coordinate 23,050,293, forward strand.
GCGTCGGAAACAGTGCAGGCGACTTGGTGTCACGATATCTCAATAAAATTTTCTGCCTTAACTACTGAGAAAAATAGTTATTTTTGATCTACAAATCATTAAACCTATATACAATCGAACATCATGTACTGTGGTCTCTTTTGGATAGTTGGCTCATTGACAATCACACAACATTTTCTTACGTTTTACAATGTATATAGAATGACTATTGAATCCCCGTTAAACTATAGTAATAAGTTACACAGAATGGTACGCTTTTTTCTGCTTCCTGCAAGGCCCCACGATGTCGGCGTTTATTTTCGAAGGTCATATCATGGAACGGAGGAAAATCATGTCAAATATCTAAATTATAGTACGTTAAAAGTATGATACATGCATGTCAGTCAATATTTATACTCAGATAGATACATGTGTGTCATTGTACAAACGATTGAATGATAGACCGGGAACATGTATATGGCAAGAAATAGCTGTTATGTACAAAAATTGTTACCAACAAAATGTCTACCCTTTTTAAAATATCCTCCTTGTTTAAGACAGAACATTTTTTGTGGTCCATCAACCCAGTCAAATTACCTAACTGAATGTACATGTTGTATTGCTGATTATAAAATGACAAGTTTATCTAGCCCTAAGCAAATAAATTCAATCGCATCGTTTGATACAATGAGTCATTCAGGTTTATTTGAATATCTATAATAATTATTTGTTTAATGGTAAAAGTTTTCCATTGACAACAATCTACTTAAAAAGTCATATGAGAAACCTTGTTTGTTGTGATAGGTAATTATAAAAAATAATTCAGAAAAAAACCCAGAAAAAAACACAATGTAATTTAAAAACGTTTCTTTATTTAACAGGTCGAGAACTCTAGATTTTCTGACGTCAGAATATATTTGCATAGTAATTTCCAAAACACAAGGCCAATATGGCCTTGAAAAACTGACCAATCGACTCAATGAACTACAATGCATTGTGGGCTACTACGAGTAAACTACTACTTAAAACACGTGGAATTAGTGGGAAAACAGTCCATCAATATATTGTCTGGGACTCTCATTACCCAAGTTTTTATTCTGCAAATATATTTAATGTAAAATATATAACGTAATCTTCAATTTGCATGCTCAGATTAAAAAAATATTGTTTATTGGCTTCACGATTCGACTTTCTTTTTCGCCTTGCAAAAGTAGTTGAACCGGTTTTGTGCATTGTTATAAATTGAACCTGCATTAATTTTACGACATGACACAGTGAAATATCCAATGAAGTGACCACTGTCCAGTAAGAAAATCATTTGAGCTCTTTTAAACCTGTATAATGTCATTGCAAAAATCATTTCTGCCTAGAAAAACACGAAACTTTCATTGAAACACTTCTTTCTGTACTGAATGTGTATTTTTTTTTATCAGGACCTGAACTAATAGTAAGAACATCATAATATTTAGTATGCTAAAAAGAAGTGTTATGAAAGCGGCAGGGCGGGTCCAGCCATTTTAAAAAGGGGGTCCTAACCCTGGACAAAAGAGGAGGGGTTCCAACTACATGTCCCCATCCAAATGCACTGATCGTCCAAAAAAAGGGGGTCCATCCCCCGGAACCCCCGCCCCTGGATCCGCCACTGAGCGGGTACGGTATATAGCTCAATACATTTTTTTTCATAGTTTAAATTCATCCATCGATAATATCCGTTTGTTGCTAATTTTATCACAAAATATACCTCAGAGGTTTTTTTATCGTTCGGCTGCTGTCCTGTTGACATATGTAAAATATCTCCAATATTAAAAGTCTCTGGATCATAGTGGGTGCCATATTACCTTTTATTTTTTTTCTAAAACGTGCTTTGTATATAGAAATAAGAAGATGAGGTATGAGTGCCAAATGAGACATCTTTCCAACAAAGACATAATTTAGTAAAGTAAGCAGTCATAGGTCCAATGCTGAAAATTAAGCTATTAATGACCCTAAAATTACTTGTGTAAAACAATCCAAACAAAAAAAAAAAAACAAAAAAAAAACGGCCCAATTAAATATATAAAAGGACAAAAAATCTATCCCATAAAAAAAAAATATATTGTATAGGAGCTTGTATTTAGTGGTTGTCGTTTGTTTATGTGTTACATATTTTTTTTTCGTTCATTTTTTTTTTTATATAATTAAGGCCGTTAGTTTTCTTGTTTGAATTGTTTTACATTGTCATATCGGGGACTTTTATAGCTGACTATGCGGTATGGGCTTTGCTCATTGTTGAAGGCCGTACGGTGATCTATAAATGTTAATTTCTGTGTCATTTTGGTCTCTTGTGGACAACTGTCTCATTGGCAATCATACCACATCTTCTTATTTTATTATAGATCCAACGCTGCAATTTTCACAAAACATATCAAACGTTCCACCTTGTCGCACATACATATTGATAAAATTATTACATCTTATTTCTTATGCATGTGGAGCAAAACTTTGGTTAGCTTGCTTGCTTGTTTGTATATTGTACAAAATATAAAATATACAAGTTAAACTATGCCTATATATATATATTGTTTAAAGATGTCAATCTCATTTTCAAAGCTTGTATAAACAACTATACAAACAAAGCAAGCAAGCCAACCAAAGTTTTACTTTGCAGGTTTAAGAAATCAGCTGTAATGATTTTATTCAGTTTGGCAAATGTCCGAGCCCGTTAAAAAACGAACAAACTGAAACTACAGTTGCTGACTTCACTACCTTAAAAAAAAGGAATAGTTTGGAAGTCCCATATACTGAAATGTGACCAACAAAAATAATTATAAATTTTGTTAACACTGCCATGTATGTAAATATTTCTTCGCCTTTTTTACGAACACAAAATTCAAGGATCCCACATTTGCCTTTAATTATCTATACGAACATTGCTGTACTCTTGAATATAAGCACCGGCTGTTATCGACGGCTTACTTTACACTAATAAGTTTGTCTCATGGGTAATTGTGTTTTTTCGCTGTTGTTTCGTTGCTTCTGGTGGACAAATACATGAAATCTCTGTGCCATCATCAAACATGTTAATGGCTATATATCGGGTAATTCAAACCCTTTTTTCTTCACATAGAAACAACTCTTCGTTAATCTGAGCATGGAAGTAATACTTTATATCACGAACTATAAATGAGGATACACAAAATGAAAAACTAAGCGAAATTGTGAATCCCGCATTGCACGAAAAAATGTGTTGTATTTCAGTAAATAACACGTGTTCTTGGTTGATTGTAAACACGTAGTAGTCCATCATGCATTGTGACTCATTTAGTGGATTGGTCAAAAACCTAGGTAAAAATAAATTACGTCACATGTAAATAAACAATTACATGTGCGAGAACATACGATATGCTAATTTATGCATTTCCATATAAGGTAGTGGTCCCGACCTGTTTAAGATGAAAGTTAAAATATATACTAAACTAATAAATGTAAACGAACAACGAAAATAAGCTGGCAGTATTGAATGACACATGAACACAAAATCTGAAATGACATACATAGTTTCAATAATATACATTTGTACGTGTTTATATATACATATATAGATTCCTACACTGCAACAAGTGTATTACGATATTCTTCACTCGAGACAGTTAAATTTTATTATTTAAAGCGCCAGGCTTGCCGAGCTTTTTAAATGACACAAATTTAATTGTCGAGAGTGGGGAAATATCATAATATACAAGTTACAGTGGTGGAATCTGTTTCTCTTATGGTTTAATTCTTCCTTTTCAAAGATTCGAGGAAAGTTGTGTGTACTTTTAATGTGACGTCAACAGGCATGGACGCCTTTTTTCATGACGTCATAATAAGAAAATTCAGAAGAAAACAAGAAAATTTAACGTCACAATTAAATTTCAACCAATTATTTGCCGAGAACAGATTTTTCACTAGTGAGGAGAAAAAATTTTCTCACACTGGTCAGGAAATGTGAAAATAGCACAGAAATTAGAAAAATATATTTACAACGGGTTAGAAATCATTACAACAAAGAAATATAGAATGCAATAAGTAAGTACACATTTGACTTGCTGTATACCCACAATAATTACTATATCAAAATTGCAAGGAAAAATATGATGCAAATAGTATATACTTACTTGACCGTCTGTATACCCACAATTTTAATATTATCATTACAGCAAGGAAAAATAGAATGCATTTAGTATGGACACACTGGAGTATCGTTTACATCAACAATACTTGATATATCATTTCATCAAGGAATCATTGAACGCAATCCATAAGAACACACTTGAATACATTTTACACCCACAGATTTTAAGATATCTTTACAGCAAGGAAAAAAGGCTGTAATTAGTGTCAGCACATTTAACTCTTGTTTACATCCACAATACTTAATATAATCATTACAACAAGGAAACATAGAACATAACTCATTAGAACACACTTGATGACATTTACACCCACTATAACAATGCAATTAGTATGAACACACTTGACTACATTTTATGCCAACAGAAGTTAAGATATCAATACAACAATGAAAACATATAATGTAATTAGTAAGAACACACTTGACTACATTTTACATCCACAGTAGTTAAGATATCATTACAACAAGGAAAACATCGAATGTAATGAGTAAGAACACCCTTGAAAAGCATTTACATCCACAATAAGTAATACAGCAATACGACAAGGACAAGTTGAATGCAATACGTAAGTAAACATTTGACTACAGTTTACACTGGTTGAAGTTAAGATATCATTGCAACAAGGAACAAAAAACATGTAATTAGTAAGAACACCATTGACAAGCGTTTACATCCACAATAAGTAATACAGCAATATGACAAGGACAAATTGAATGCAATAAGCTTTAAGTAAAACCACACTTGACTATCGTGTATGATTAATTTATCATTTGATCGGCAATCAAATAATATAAAACAAATATTGCTGCAATAGATTAGAGCTGAAGCATGTGAACAAGATTGGCTATTGCAAAAAAACAGTATTTGAGTTTTTAAGAAGGCTTGAATATTCTGAGAAAAGCTGCTAAACTAAAATGATGTCTAGCTGCAATTAAAACTTATATTAATCTTTTATATGTATTTTAAAAAAATGATAGATATTTCATCTTTATCAGTTATAAATTGTATGCTTCCGAACTGCTTTTTTTAAAATGTCTCCAATAAAACCCTATAGCAAGGTATTCCAACGTTATATAAGATCCGAAAATAGGTACTAGTACTTCACGGTAGAGACAACGACCGTCTTTTTACTGACATCTTTCGATGCTTCGAACGTCAACTTAACGATCGTAGGCGTATTATAATTAGAAATTACATTTATTGGGCAACTGCAATTACCTTGATCTTTTTAAAATTAAATTATAATCACGAAAACAAATAATTTCTTTTTTTATTTAGTACCTAAACAAATGCTCATCTTATCTTTTACTGATATGTCATTTTTCATAATCAGTAGTTTCTCTTGTGGAGGAATAAGTTGTTCTCTTGTTCAATTTAAATCGATTTGTTGTCAGATTTGCAACTGCAAGAAAGAAACCTGTTAGGCCACAAAGTAAGGTAAAAATATATTCCAGCCATTCGGAGTCATAGAGGGCGTTGAAAATACCTATTAACCAGAAAACTCCAGATAAAGCGACCATCCGAAGGTACATTTTCGCGTCTTGGTATATGTTCAGTTTTCGAATGTTGGCAGCTTCAGTTCGAATTTTGCAAACTTGAATAATCACAAAAATCAAACAGGACGAATTTACAAATACTGTTACCATAACAGGTCCTGTGAAAAATATCAGGTTAGCAGGGTAATTATTTGGAAAGCAGGAATATGAACCGTATCCAGCAGAAAGAAAATTAGGTCCAAATACATCAATACAGATAGATGGAATAACGAAAAATAAGGGCGTTGTCAACCCTAAGGCTGTTAATCTTCTTTTTCTTTTCCGGGAGCTCTCATTAGTTTTAAGTTTCCTAATTGTCATTTTCGACAACGTTGAGGTAATACATGCGACTGAAATAGTCATAAAGGAAAACACAGAAAGCCACAAAAAATGTAGTATAACCCCAATTACATAACACAGTGGTTTTGTTTCTGTAGCCCCAATACCAACCATAAATAAAATGTTTGATAGCATTATTGATACAGATATGTTTTCAATGTTAGAAATCGGAATACTAGTGGTCATACGTAATTGTCGGTTGACTATAATCAGCACACATAACGCAATTGCTGATACAGAGAAGGAAACGTATGTTATCATGACAGATATTCTATGAGTTTTTAAATTAGAAATAGCTAAACAGCTCATTTGATTAACGTGTAATTCTTCTCCCTCAAACTGAACTTCAATGTTAACCTCGCTACATCTCCAATTGTCGATCTGGTTCCAGCCGAAGACTCTGTTATCAGAGGAAAAAGTCTCGAGTGATCGAAAGTAATGGTGTCTATAGTCCGGCTGCTGGAAGATCAAAGAAATATTTGTACCATTATTGGGCATATAATTTGAGTTAAGTATTTCAATCTCTGGATTATAAGTATCGTTTTTTAAAATAACCCTAACTTTTCTTTTCGTTAAGTATTTTCGAATTTCTTCAATTTCATGGCGGAATGCGGATTTTTGTATAATCATTTCCACTCGTACAGTAGCAGCAAGTCCATTGTCATCTATCCAAATCGTGAGTTCGGATATTCTTATGGTAAAGTTCCCTGCATTGTAGCTAAAGCTTACTATTACAGCAATTTGGTGAAAGCTTTCTTCCTCTATCACTTGGTTTGAAAACAAAGAAAATATAAAATCTATACAAATGTTTGTGTATACATCAAACTGACTGCACACACCTTGTTGTTGTATCTGAAAAAAAAAGATTTACAAATTAAAATTACAAAATTTATATTCTTTAAACTGACAAGGACTAAATTTGTCCGTTTACGAACTTTAAAATTATAAAGAAAGTTTTCAATTCACTCAGTCAAAAATGAGCTTATATGGAATTATGCTTATGTCCTTTTCGGTCATTAGCCTCTACGACTGTTTCAGTACTAATTATCTTGGCTTGAGCATATTTGGCTTTGAGCGTGGCTGAGGAAAGTAAATTAAGAAAAACATTTCACACGCATGAAATTCATGACATACAGTTTGATTTTGTATTCAAGATTTATTTATGTGTACGTATTTAAACGTAACAAGTGTTTTCCATATAACACGAATTGAACTGAATCATATTTATTAAACCAAGTACATGTAAGCAGTATTTGTATTAACATAAATCTGAGATCAAGACAAGTGCATCAGGAATAAGATATTTAGTTTGAAATATTTACAAATAGATCATGCTCAAGTTAACCAGGAATTTGATTTGTCAAAGACAATGATCAGAAGTTGACGCAAATTGCTGCTTGATTCAGTGAATAAAATATGGTACACCTTCAGTCCGATAATGAATAAACTGGAAATCAAAACATAAGTTTTGGCAAAGTGGAACAATCAGAAATATTTGTCTTACCTCTTCTGTCCATTCCTTGCATTGGTTTTCATCATTATAACCTCCTGCTGGGTTTCCCAAAGATATAAGTACCGACAAACTGAAGGAATCTTCGGTCTTAATATTTAAGTCAAGTCTATCGTATATACATAATATAGTATGCATATCGCTTGCAATATGTGAGTCTAGGCAGAAATAGTTCTTATACAATTTTAACAATTCAGGCACTATGATAGGATTGCTGTGACTTTGACATTGGTTGTTTTTGTTTGTTGATATAAGATTTGTCAGACAAAACCGAAGGTTGGTGTTGCGAGGTGGAATAACCTTGTAATCGGCATTTAATCTAGGCATATATTCATAAACACTTTCAACAGTAGCAAACACGATATCGAATTCTTGAACATCTGTAAAATTGTTACATAATGCACAAAACTTATTCTTGAATGTCAGGGTATTTCCATGTGACACGAACAGACCGTTTTCCAATACATTATTTTGTAAACATCTTTCTTTCACAGTTCTGTTTTTGTATGAATCAGGACAAGAATTCACAGCAAGGAAACCAGTTTTACCTTCAATGCCGCCAGCGATGTAAGTCTTGGGATAACAGTCAAATGATAGTTGACTATTGCTGTCTCTGATAGTTCCATTATAATCACTACAACAGTCGTTAAACATCTGACAGTCACTATCACAGTAGCAGTACCATTTGGTTTTATTCTGTGCGACGGAACAAGTTCCAAATTCATGACATGGATCACGGCTAGGTTCTTGAAAGGTATTTAGATCCATTGCTGACTGAGTGCTTAAACCAATGAGTAAATCCAAAGTCTCATTTCTTTCGAGATTCTTTATTCTTGAAGGGATCTTTCTTTTAATGTTCGTGAATTTTTTCGAAAAATCACCATTGAAGGTCGTCACTGATGCCGTAAATATTTCCGGGCCATATCTTTTTTCGTCTTGAGTTTGCTTTGCTAAACCATGAGATAACATCTCCGTCTGTGCTGCAGTAATCTGAGTGAAATTTAAAGAACCATAAGGAATTCTCTCCATATCTGTGGCTGTATTCTTATTGCTATTTGTTGAACCATCAGTGAGCATCACAGTTTGATTTTGTATTCAAGATTTATTTATGTGTACGTATTTAAACGTAACAAGTGTTTTCCATATAACACAATTGAACTGAATCTATATTTATTAACCCAAATACATGTAAGCAGTATTTTATTACATAAATCTGAGATCAAGACAAGTGCATCAGGAATAAGATATTTATTTGAAATATTTACAATAGATCATGCTCAAGTTACAGGAATTTGATTTGTCAAAGACAATGATCAAAGTTGACGCAATTGCTGCTTGATCAGTGAATAAAAAGGTACACCTTCAGTTCGATAATGAATAACTGGAAATCAAAACATAAGTTTTGGCAAAGTGGAACAATCAGAAATATTGTCTTACCTCTTTGTCCATTCCTTGCATTGGTTTTCATCATTAAACCTCCTGCTGGGTTTCCAAAGATAATAGTACCGACAAACTGAAGGAATCTTCGTCTTAATATTTAAGTCAAGTCTATCGTATACATAATATAGTATGCATATCGCTTTGCAATATGTGATGCAGAGCAGAAATAGTTCTTATACAATTTTAACAATTCAGGCACTATGATAGGATTGCTGTGACTTTGACATTGGTTGTTTTGTTTGTTGATATAAGATTTGTCAGACAAAACCGAAGGTTGGTGTTGCGAGGTGGAATAACCTTGTAATCGGCATTTAATCTAGGCATATATTCATAAACACTTTCAACAGTAGCAAACACGATATCGAATTCTTGAACATCTGTAAAATTGTTACATAATGCACAAAAACTTATTCTTGAATGTCAGGGTATTTCCATGTGACACGAACAGACCGTTTTCCAATACATTATTTTGTAAACATCTTTCTTTCACAGTTCTGTTTTTGTATGAATCAGGACAAGAATTCACAGCAAGGAAACCAGTTTTACCTTCAATGCCGCCAGCGATGTAAGTCTTGGGATAACAGTCAAATGATAGTTGACTATTGCTGTCTCTGATAGTTCCATTATAATCACTACAACAGTCGTTAAACATCTGACAGTCACTATCACAGTAGCAGTACCATTTGGTTTTATTCTGTGCGACGGAACAAGTTCCAAATTCATGACATGGATCACGGCTAGGTTCTTGAAAGGTATTTAGATCCATTGCTGACTGAGTGCTTAAACCAATGAGTAAATCCAAAGTCTCATTTCTTTCGAGATTCTTTATTCTTGAAGGGATCTTTCTTTTAATGTTCGTGAATTTTTTCGAAAAATCACCATTGAAGGTCGTCACTGATGCCGTAAATATTTCCGGGCCATATCTTTTTTCGTCTTGAGTTTGCTTTGCTAAACCATGAGATAACATCTCCGTCTGTGCTGCAGTAATCTGAGTGAAATTTAAAGAACCATAAGGAATTCTCTCCATATCTGTGGCTGTATTCTTATTGCTATTTGTTGAACCATCAGTGAGCATCACTGTATTTGTGACAGTATCATTATTGTAATGTGTCGAACCGTCAGTGATCCGTTTCCTCCTTGTAACAGTATTCTGATAGTAATTAACAGAGCCATAAGGAGTCCACTCCATCTCTGCGACTGTATTCTTAATACTATTTGCGGAATTATTACTGATCTCTTCCGTAGTTTTGACAGTATTATGAATGTAAGTTGTTGAACCGTCAGAGCCCCTCTCCCTTCTTGTTACTGAGTTCTGGTTGTTATTTACAGACCTATCAGGGGTACTGCCTGTGATCATTGTGTTGGTGACATAATTTAATGATAAGACACCGCATACTATAAGAAATAATATGGGTAAATATGACTGTCGAGTTGTCTTCATTTTAAAGCCCAAACAACTAGTAACAAAGCATCGAACCTTTTATATACCTGACAGAGTTGAAGATATATTGCTCAATAACAATTATAGCTTGAGAGCAATGACCTTAAATATCAGTTTCAAACGAAATTTGTACAAAATAAAATGTGTATACTGTTGATCAACAAATTGATATTAAATCATAAATATTTCCTGCCTGTTTTGTTAATTTGATGTGCATTGAATCTTCTGATTTAAAAAAAAAAGAATTGCATATTCAATTTGGTAAACACACAATCTTTATTAATTTTCTTTAAAAACTAAATTAGAAAGATAATTAGTCTATCAAAGAACCTATATGTTTCAACTGAAATATCATCATGTTTTAAGGTAACTTTTTATTATGCAGTTATTCTGCATTTCCTGTATAGAAAACGACTTAAATTTAATTAAAATTTAATTGTAACCATTCGTCATTTATTTAAATGCAAATTTCCAATGTATCGGTACAATTGGTTTGAAGTTATATATAATTACGGAAAACCTTTAATATCCCATACTATCTTTAATTTAAATCTGCTAAATACAATAAATTGTCGAAAAATAGCAGTTTTTGTTCTTCAAAATTTAAATCTGTACTTTTGTGTCTTAAACTAACGAGAATGAAAAGAGATTGCATATTCGCCACTCGAACCATAAAGCCGATGACACAAAAGTCATTAAATATCTACAATACACACATTTCTATATAATAATTTCTGTAAATATAGAAAATGTAATTTCCCCTAGGAACTCAATTTGTTATTGAAATTGTGCAACTTTTACTATGAAGTTTCATAAAATATTATATCCTAGAAAGAAAAGTTAATATGCACTAATATGTTATTCAAATATCGAAACAGAAGTCTGTGCGGAATATTTTCAACATTTATATGCCCATAATTTGTTAGAGTTTGAACTCTGTACTAACACTATCTTCATGTTTGGCATACTTTAGAACTCAATTTCACCACAACCATATGTTTTTTACCCAAAAAAATAGAGATCATATCTGGGAACCATTACGTAAACAAAACAAAATATCTATGAATACTATATAGTTCACAAAAAGAGACGTGGTTTGTGGAACAGCTGTATTTAGTAAGTGTAACCGATAACAGTGCTACAATGATAACGTTTAATCTTAATTTATTTGAAGTAACAATCAAGTAATATATGAAATGATATGAGATGATACGAAATGAAATAAAAATATATGAGGTGAGACGAATTGAGATGACACAGTATGATATGCAATGGTTACCTTGACAGGAAGATGAAAAATAAAGCTGAAAAATCGTAAAAAATGATAAGCAAGAAAAGACTAAAATGCGAATCTGGAGGTGTTTACCGCAACAATATATGAAACAAATAAGTAAAATTTGTCAAAACATTGGAAAAATATACAAAGTTTACAAAAATTTAGGTTTCAAACTATAAGACTATTTTATAGATAATTTGTGGCGTGTCATCTGTAATTTGGACAAAAACATCGGGTCATTTTCTCATACGTATTGTACCTTGTCGTTAATAAAAGCGTTTTTGTCGCTCCAAATTTCTCTTTTGTGTTACATTTTCTAGTACAAGGGATAGGCCACTACTGGTAGACTGCTTGTTGGTATCATCATTTCAATAGTTAGTACGTTGGAACTTACAAAACGTCCTCCGAAAAATTTAGCTATTCTTTGTTCTAATATATATTGTGTCGCAGTTTTCCTCTTATATTTGATGCGTTTCCCTCAGTTTTAGTTTGTAACCCGAATTTGTTTTACTCAATTGATTTATGAATTTCGAACAGGTGTATACTACTGTTGCCTTTATAAATTATAATCCTGGTACCTTTGATAATATCATTACATGGCGTTTTTCATATCGCATGTAATATTAGCCCTAGGTTTAATATCAGCCCTAGAGCCACATGGCTCGAGGGCTGGTATTGACCGAGGGCTGATACTACATGTGATATGAAAAATGACATGTTATGATCTTTTTATCATATGCTTCAACAGTAGAGAAAAATAACAGATTCATATATTGATCCTTTTACGTGGTTCCCGAAAAGAAGTTCAAAGAGTGAAAAGTTCACGGACGTTGGACCCCATATTTGATAGATTTGATATGAAATCTTTCTATCATATGCCTCAACAGAGAAAAAAAAACTTTTTTATATGGACGAATCGACAAAAAAACAATTCAACAATATACATAATAAACATTGTTTGGAAAAGTCAACTTTTTTTAAAATAACTTTTAAAATTATGTTTCAAACTTTAATTTGTTTTAAATTTTTTTTATTGTTATTCTTTGTATTATTTTAGACAGTATACTTTCTAGTATCCAAATAATTGTTTAGTACACTACTTTGTAATATTTTTCACTGAAAACGTAGCATTGAGGTGTATTTTCCGGAATTTGCTGAGTATCAGCGAAATGCCATGCGATAACTTTACGGAAAGGCATGTGATAACAATCGAAGCATGTGATAAACTTTTCATATCAGCCCGCTAAGCACCAATTCGAAAAATATGGAATATACTTTAATTTAATGCTATTATCATACGGTAAAAATCATATTTTATTTAGTCTAAGTATATGATAACAATATATATATAGCACGCATACATTCAAATAATTAACATCCTTGGTTTTCTTATGTTTATGTTAGAGAGTTTTAGATAAAGAATAACGCTTTGGTTGCAACAACTAATTGAGTGTTATTTCAAATTTATATTGCAATGAATATATTACAATTGAGCATAACGTAAAGATACATAACAAGATCTTGTCATTTCACAGTTGAGGCATAAAATGTAGCTATGAGAATTGATCGCTGATCGTGTGCACATTTTTTAAGTAGTATTCCTGTTTAAGTAATCAATGACAAAGACTCTTGTACGGCAAATTTGAACTTTTTCAATAGCCGTTCTGACCTACAATTTGTCATGAAAAGTCATATATTAAGATTTGGAAGGTTAGAAACAAACACAAGTAACTGCAAGGTAACTTTACAAAATGAAATTTCTCCATGAATCAGGGACACTAATTGTCTTAAAACTAAAGTGAAAATTGTTCCAAAGCAGAAGTATGACAGTTGTTATCCTTTCTTTGAATGTGTTTGAGCTTTTCGTTTTCGAATTTGCGTAGGAATTTCAATTTTCTTCGAAGTTCTGTATTTTGATCTTTCAATACTCGAAAATCTTCCAATTTGTTAATCAACATGATTGTTATCAAAGGCACCAGGATTATGATTAATTACGCAAGACGCGCGTTTCGTCTACCTTATACTCATCAGTGACGCTCAGATCAAAATAATTATAAAGCCAAACAAGTACAAAGTTAAAGAGCATTGAAGAAGGATTCCAAAATTCCAAAAAAATGTGCCAAATACGGCTTAGGTAATATATTCCTGGGATAAGAAAATCCTCAGATTTTCGAAATTTTTAAAAATTTTGTCAACAGGAAATTTATAAAAATGACCACATAATTTATATTCATGTCTACACAGAAGTGCTGACTACTGAGCTGGTGACACCCTAGGTGAAGAAACGTTAAAGTCCTTTTTCAAATGTCAAAAACAATTGCTCAAACGCAACACACGAATGGAAAATAACTGTCATATTTCTGACTTGTTATTCAAAAGCTGTATATTTTTTTCTTTTTTATAAGATGAAGAAGGCTGTAATTTTGTAAAATCTTGTCGTCGTACTTTTCATTTTGTCTGAATGGCAGCATTACTTATTCACTTTCATTTAAGTGAAATATCATTACTTTTCCCGCTATTAAAATATGTATTATTCCCACATTTTTCATAGCAGTAGACAACATTTCTCCTTCAGAATACTATTTATATCATTACATCACTATAAATTTCAACGGCTTCAGAAAGGTTGATTCAGGACTGATTTTTGGTTTGCTTAACGTCTGGCTGCTCGCTGTTCTGTTATGTATTTTCAGAACGAGAGCACCTGTTCGTGCAGTCTTAGTTTTAACAAAATATTGTCTAAATATGCCAATAGGGGTTATTTGCCAATAAAACATTTTAAGTCCAACACCATTTGGTGACTGAAACGGATTTATGCTTTCTGGACCATTCTTTCATTATCACTGAACTAGCATATATTTGTTTAGGGGCCAGCTGAAGGACGCCTCCTGGTGCGGGAATATCTCGCTACATTGAAGACCTGTTGGTGACCTTCTGCTGTTGTTTTTTCTTCTATGGTCGGGTTGTTGTCTCTTTGGCATATTCCCCATTTCCATTCTCAATTTTATGTTGTTTATTGCTGTTATAATTTTTTCATACGTCTTTTGTTTTAAATGAGTCGGAAGTTTGTGTTTTATGTGTTTTGTTATTCTAACAGACGTTTAATAAGAATCAACCAGAAAGATTGGCTCTGCAGAGATATGAACCTGAGAGTAAGCAATATTAGTCAACTACTACGTTCTTAAAGATAAAAGGTGTTTCATTCCAGGTTTATAAGAATAAAGATATTTTGGGAATATACGAAAAGGGATAATAAAACCGTTATAAAGATACGTATAACAAAATTATATCTAGTAGTCATTATATAGTTCTCAATACAAGACACAAGTAACTAAAAGATATCTAAATTCAAGATACAGTCATCAGTACAAGACACGATTCAATAAAGGATATCTAGAAGACAATATAAAGTCGTCAGTAAAGGACATAAATGACTTAAAGATATCTAGAACTCAAGATACATTCCTTAGTATAAGACAGAAATAAATTTAAGATATCTAGAAGACAATATACAGTCCTCAATATAACAAACAAATAACTGAAGGATATTTAGAAGTCAACATACAATCCTCAGTATAGACAAGTTTCTATGCCATGATATCTCAGCTCGATTTCGTCCAGTGTTTCATATTTACTGTTTGAATAATAGTTGAGGGAATAAATCCAAGCCGTCAAATTCATAAAATATTAATATTTATGTAGGCTCTCCTGGGTACACCATGTAGTCTACTGTAATCTTTGTAATTGTCTCTGACCTAATTTTGAATCTCTGCAAACGTGTATTATAAGAAATGTGTTGTATGTTTCTCTATACCAGTGGAATCTGGGTTCTTGAAACATTAAGATAAAAGTATATAAAAAGCAATCATTTTGGCTACCAGGCTTAAACTTTAGTAGGCAAGACTCATTAGCGACACTCGAATGAAAAATGAAAAATGCCATTCAAAGTACGAAGTTGTAAAGAATAAAGGCCGGAAATTCCTAATAGATTGCCAAATACTGCTAAGGTAATCTATTACTAGGGTAGAACATGCTTAGTATTTCTAATAATTCAAGGGTTTTTAAACAGTTGATTTTCAGATATGACAATATAATTGATAAGTCATCAGCCCTAGGGGAGATAAATTCCTACAGCAGTATAAAAATACTCATCAACGATACCAGCTGACTTCAGTTAGTGACGCTTGTTAAAATCTAAACAAGCTTGAGGTAAGTCGCAGGTTACAAATTTGACGACTCAATGACCCTTTTAATCTTAGACAAGAATATTACTTCCACCACATGAACATAGTTGATAATCTAGCTTGTCACCTTATTCAAAAGAATTCTTCGAGGAATACTTTAATTTCTTCTTATTAAAGAGGGACGGAAAGATACCAAAGGGACAGTCAAACTCATAAATCTAAAACAAACTGACAACGCCATGGCTAAAAATGAAAAAGACAAACAAACAACAGCACACACGACACAACATAGAAAACTAAAGAATAAACAACACGAACCTCTAAAAAAACTAGGGGTGATCTCAGGTGCTCCGGAAGGGTAAGCAGATATTGCTCCACATGCGGCACCCGTCGTGTTGCTTATGTGATAACAAATCCGGTAAATGGTCTAATTCGGTAGGTCACATTCATGAAAGGGAAGGGGATTGTAGTTACGATGTAAGGAACATATCCGATATCATTTGTGAAACGGTTATTCCATAACGGTCAACCAACTCGTGATGGCGTCCGTAAAATTTACGAAGGGATGATTTCAACTTCACCATTTGGAACTCTTAGTTTAATAGCTTCCTTGTGAGCAACAACCCTCTATCAAGAAAATCATGATAGGAAATGCAAGCACGGGAACATCGTATCAACTGAGAGATATATACCCCGTATGCAGGTGCTGCTGGAATGTTGCTACTTAGAAATGAAAAGTTCACAATTGGAAAGCTGAAATCATCTCTTTTGTCGTAAAGTTTTGTTTTCAACCGACCCTCATTGTCAATTGCTAGATGTAAGTCAAGATATGAGGCCGACGTAACTGTATCTGTAGTATACTTTATCTCTAGCTCGATTGGATAGATGCGTTCCACATAGTCATCAAATTTTGAATTATTTAGTGAAAGAACATCATCTACATAGCGAAAAGTAGAGTTAAAGGATATTGCTAACTTCTTATCTTTCTTCCTAAGAAGTTTCTGCATGAAGTCAGCCTCATAATAATAAAGAAACAAGTCGGCAAGTAGAGGGGCACAGTTTGTTCCCATTGGAATGCCGACTGTCTGTTGAAAAACACTTCCCCCGAACGTTACAAATATGTTGTCAATCAAGAAATCAAGCATCTTGATAATATCAGTTTCAGAGAATTTTTTGTTCGAATCAGAGTGATCCTTTACAAAGTAGGATTTATCCCTGCCCAAGACAAGATACATGTATCTACGTTGGCCATTCTTTTTTACGAAGCAAAGCAATACCAACTCTTTCAATTTGTCTTTTAGTTTGGAATGTGAAATACTAGTGTACAGAGTAAAAAAGTCAAATGTTTTAATACTGTTACAAGATGAAAGAGAGTTAGATTGTATGTACTCTAAAAGATCTTTGGAATTTTTAGTATCCACATCTGGTTCACGCCCCCTCTAGAATAGGCAGTTTCACAATAACTCTGAAGCCCGTCTTTGATTGCTGATAAATCAGATGTTAATAATTTAGAAAGAGGTTTCGTGGAGCACTTGGAAGACCCAGCAATATGAAAAATAAAAAAATATTAAAAGCTGAGCCAATTGTGTCCCTTAATGTAACATAACATAAAATTTCTTCATTTCTAGAGGCACTACAATGTGTTCTTCATCCTAGTCGACGTACCTAGCAGAATGTACCTGTTTTATTGCCAATTATTAACTGGTGTGTTTCCCTCGTCCCGAGAATACGAATTTTACCACATCGTTTGATTGGATTGGTCATTCAGATTTATTTTATTATCTATAATGGTTTTATTATCAACATCTTATTTGTTAAATTATAAAAGGGTTCCACCGATTGATAGCAAACTACTAAAAAAGTCGTGTGAGAAAAGATTTATTAATACCTTATTCATTGTGGTCGGTTATGATAAAAAGAAAACAGTTCATAAGACAAATACAATATAATCTAAAATCGGTAATTTATTCAAAAAATATATACAAAATTAATCAATGTAAACAAACAACGAAAAACAGCTGATAGTCGTGAATGACACATCACCAGAAAAATCTGAAATGATGTACAACTACAAGAATATGATGTTTATATATACAAATATACTTTCACCGGGTAAACTATCAGTACAGCAAGGAAACAAAATAGAATGAAATTAGTATGAACACACATAACTATAGTTTACACCCACAATAATCAATATATCAGTACATGATATAAAACAATATTTAAAGAAAATATGTTTTACATTTGTCTTTTCGCAGCCTTTTATAGCTGACTATGCGGTATCGCCTTTGCCCATTTTTGAAGGTCATACGGTCACATATAGTTGTTAATGTCAGTGTCATTTGGTCTCTTATACCACATCTTCTTATTTTTATATGTTGCTCCAATAGGTTAAAACTAACAATGATTAACATGTTTGACTGGCTATAACAGGATAAGAAAGAAAAAACTTGAGATGTATCTCCCTTATGAAGGCTGCTGATTTAAAAAGAAAATTAAAATAAAGATTTATACTTCAATAAATCTTTTAAAAGTATTGAAAAAAAATGAAAATAACACTTTGAACATTTCGTGCTTCCGAAATGCTTTTCTGAATTTTTTGTTCATTGGAACCGCAAGTAATACATGGTAAGTATTTCAAATCCGTAGATATATAAGAATATGTACTAGTAATTGATGGTACAGACAACGAGTGTCTTTTTATTTACGGCTTTAAGTAGATCTTTCGTGGCTATTAAGATTTTATGTGTATTCAATTTATATATGACAACTACAATTACACTTTTCAATAAGACGCATATAATTTCTATTTAAGTTCATACTAAACTAAATGTGCATCTGATCTGTTGTAGATAACTCATTTTCGAGAATCAAAAGCTTCTTTTTTGGTGGAACAACCTGTCTTTTTCGGAAATCTAACTCTATTTGTTGTGAGATTTGCAACTGCAAGAAAAAATCCCGTTAGTCCGCAAAATAAGGTAAAAATATACTCCAGCCATTCGGAGTCATAGAGCGCGTTAAAAAAACCTATAAACCAGAATACTCCCGATAAAGCGACCATCCGAAGGTACATTTTAGCGTCTTGGTATATATTCAGTTTTCGAATGTTGGCAGCTTCAGTTCGAATTTTACAAACTTGAATAATTACAAAAAACAAACAGGACGAATTTACAAATACTGATACCATAACAGGTCCTGTGAAAAAGATCAGGTTAGCAGGGTATTTATTTGGAAAGCAGGCATATGAACCGTATCCAGCAGAAAGAAAATTAGGTCCAAATACATCAATACAGAAAGATGGAATAACTAAGAATAGAGGCATTATCAATCCTAAGGCTGTTAATCTTCTTTTTCTTTTCCGGGAGCTCTCGTTAGTTTTAAATTTCCTAATTGTCATTTTCGACAACGTTGAAGTAATACATGCAACAGAAATAGTCATAAAAGAAAACACAGAGAGCCACAAATAATGTAGTATAACCCCAATAACATAACACAGTGTTTTTGTTTCTGTAGCCCCAATGCCAACCATAAATAAAATATTTGATAGCATGATTGATACAGATATGTTTTCAATGTTAGAAAACGGAATACTAGTGGTCATACGTAATTTGCGATTGACTATAATCAGCACACATAATGCTATAGATGATACAGAGAAGGAAACGTATGTTATCATGACGGATATTGAATGAGTTTTTAAATTAGAAATAGTTAAACAGCTCATTTGATTGACGTGTAATTCTTCTCCCTCAAACTGAACTTCAATGCTAATCTCGCCACATCTCCAATTGTCGATCTGGTTCAAGCCGAATACTCTGTTATCAGAGGGAAATATTTCGAGTGATTCAGATGGAAAGTAATGGTATCTATATTCATGCTGCTGAGAGATAAAAGACATATTTGTGCCATTATTGGGCATATTATTTGAGTTAAGTATTTCAATCTCTGGATTATAAGTATCGTTTTTTAAAATAACTCTAACTTTTCTTTTCGTTAAGTATTTTCGAATTTCTTCAATTTCATGGCGGAATGCGGATTTTTGTATAATCATTTCCACTCGTACATAAGCAACAAGTCCGTTGTCATCTATCCAGATCTTGATATCCGATGTTTTTATTGTAAAGTTTCCTGCATTGTAGCTAAAGCTTACCATCACAGCGATTTGGTGAAAGCTATCTTCCTCTATCACTTGGTTTGAAAACAAAGAAAATATAAAATCTATACAAATGTTTGTGTATACATCAAACTGACTGCACACACCTTGTTGTTGTATCTGAAAAAAAAAGGGATTTACAAATTTAAATTACAAAATTTATATTCTTTAAAACTGACAAGAACTAAAATTGTCCGTTTTCGAACATCAAAATTATAAAGAAAGTAAGATGTCAATTCACTCAGTCAAAACTGAGCTTATATGGACTTATGTCCTTTTTCGGTCAGATAGCCTCTACGACTGTTTCGGTACTTATCTGGGCTTGAGCATATTTGGCTTTGAGCGTGGCTGAGGAATGTAAATTAAGAAAAGCATTTCATACGCACAAAATTTATAACATATAGTTTGATTGTTTATTCCACATTTATTTTTGTCTACAAATTTAAACATAACAAGTGTTTTCCATATAACACAAATTGAACTGAATCCTATTTATTAAACCAAGTACATGTAAGCATAATTTGCATTAACATAAATCTCAGATCAAGACAAGTGCATCAGAAATAAGATATTTAGTTTGAAATATTTACAAATAGATCATGCTCAAGTTAACCAGGAATTTGATTTGTCAAA
The DNA here is from genome assembly GCA_019925275.1 of Mytilus edulis. Lineage (NCBI taxonomy): Eukaryota > Metazoa > Mollusca > Bivalvia > Mytilida > Mytilidae > Mytilus > Mytilus edulis. Next base: position 23,070,940 of record CM034356.1, read on the forward strand.
GACAATGATCAGAAGTTGACGCAGATTGCTGCTTGATTCAGTGAATAAATTATGGTACACTTTCAGTTCGATAATAAATAAACTGGAAATCAAAACATAAGTTTTGGCAAAGTGAAACAATCAGAAATATTTGTCTTACCTTTTCCGTCCATTCCTTGCATTGGTTTTCATCATTATAACCTCCTGCTGGATTTCCCAAAGATATAAGTATCGACAAACTGAAAGAATTTTCTTTCCAAAAATTAAAGTCAACTATTTCGTATATACATACTATAGTATAAATATCGCTTGCAATTTTTGAATCTAGGCAGAAATAACTCTTATATAATTTTAACAATTCAGGTACAAAGATAGGATTGCTATGACTTTGACATTGGTTGTTTTTGCTTGTTGATATAAGATTTGTCATACAAAACCGAAGGTTGGTGTTGCGTGGTGGAATAACCTTGTAATCGGCATTGATGAGAAAATATGCCATTCTGTTCTCCCTTTTCAAACTAGACATATATTCATAAACACCTTCAACAGTAGCAAACACAATATCGAATGCTTGAACATCTGTTATATTGTTACATAATGCACAAAACTTATTCTTGAATGTCAGGGTCTTTCCATGTGACACAAACAGACCGTTTTCCGTTAAATTATTTTGTAAACATCTTTCTTTCACAGTTCTGTTTTTGTACGAATCAGGACAAGAATCCACTGCAAGGAAACCAGTTTTTGCCTCAATGCCAATGATATAAGTCTGGGGATAGCAATTAAATGAAAGTTGACAATTGCTGTTTCTGATAGTTCCATTATAATTATAACAACAGTCGTTAAACATTTGACAGTCGCTATCACAGTAACAGTACCATTTGGTTTTATTCTGTGCAATAGAACAAGTTCCATACTCATGACACCTACCCCGGCAAGGTTCTTGTGTAGTAATTAGATTCATTGTTGGCTGAGTACTCAAACCATTGAGTATATCCAAAGTCTCATTTCTTTTCAAATTCTTGGTTTTTGGAGAAATCTCTTTTTTAATGTTATTGAATCCTTTCGAAAAACCATCATCAAAGGTCATCACTGATGTCGTAAATAATTCTGGGCGATATCTTTCTTCGTCTTGGGTTTGCTTTGCCGAACCATCAGATATCATCTCCGTCTGTGTTGCAGTATTCTTAGTGACATAAACAGAACCATTATGAGTCATCTCCATATCTGTGGCTGTATTCTTGTTGCTATCTGTTGAACCATCAGGGATCATCTCCGTAATTTTGACCGTATATTTATTGTATTGTAGTGAACCATCAGAGCGCCGTTTTCTCCTTGTAACAGTATTCTGATCGTAATTAACAGAACCATAAGGAATCCTCTCCATCTCTGTAGCTGTATTATTGTTGCTATTTGTTGAACCATCAGGGATCATCTCCGTATTTTTGACCGTATCATTATTGCAATGTGTTGAACCATCAGAGCTCCGTTTCCTCCTTATGACAGTATTCTGATAGTAATTAACAGAACCATATTGAATCTTCTCCATATCTGTAGCTGTATTCTTGTTGCTATTTGTTGAACCATCAGGGATCATCTCCGTAATTTTGACCGTATAATTATTGTATTGTGTTGAACCTTCAGAGCTTCGTTTCCTCCTTGTAACAGTATTCTGATGGTAATTAACAGAACCATAAGGAGTCCATTCCGTCTCTGCGACTGTATACTTATTACTATTAGCGGAATTATTACTGATCTCTTTCGTAGTTTTGACAGTATTTTGAATGTAATTTGTTGAAACATCAGAGCTCCTCTTCCTTCTTGTGACTGCATTATGGTTGTAATTTACAGAACTATTAGGGTTTCTCCCTGTGTTTATGGTGTTGGTGACATAATTCCATGATAAGACACCGCATACTAGAAGAAATAATATGGGTAAATATGACTGTCGAGTTGTCTTCATTTTAATGCCTAAACAACTAGTATCAAAGCATCGAACCTTTTATATACCTGGCAGAGTTGAAGATATATTGCTCAATTACAAATTAGAGCTGGTGAGCAATGACCTTAAATATCAATTTCAAACGAAATGCGTACAAAAAAATATTGTTTACTGTTAATCAACAAATTGATATTAAATCGCCTGTTTTTGGTAATTTGATGTGCATTCAAACTGCTGATTTCAAAAAATAAATGCATATTGGGAAACATACATTCAATCTTTATTAATTTTCTTTTAAAACTAAAATAGAAAGATAATTAGTCCATAAAAGAACCTATATGTTTCAACTGAAATATCATCATGTTTTAAGGTAGTGTTTTTTTTGGTGAAGTTATTCAGTAATCCCTGTATATAAAACGACTAAAATCTAATTAAAATTTAATTGATATCATTCGTCATTCATTTAGTTGACACATAATCTTTTAATGCAAATTCCAAATGTATCGGTACAATTGGTTCGAAGTTATATACAATTACAGAAAACCTTAAATATCGCACATTATCTTTTATTTAAATCCGCTAATACAATTAATTGTCGAAATATAGCAAATTTGTTCTTTAAAATTTGAATTGTACTTTGTGTCTTAAACTAACGAGAATGAAAAGAGATTTGCATATTCGCCACTCGAACAAAAAGCCGATGACACAAAACTCATAACATATCTACAAAAGAGGGACAAAAGATACCAATATTTTCAAACTCATAAAATCGAAAATAAACTGACAACGCCATGGCTAAAAATGAAAAAGACAAACAGACAAACAATAGTACACATGACACAACATAGAAAACTAAAGAATAAACAACACGAACCCTATTAAAAACTATACGGTGATATCAGGTGCTCCGGAAGGGTAAGCAGATCCTGCTCCACATGTGGCACCAAATCTGCATTCATTTATAGTAAACATTGAAAAAGATTAAAAAAAGGAATAAAATGGATTTTACTCTTTTAAAATAGAGTCTGTTCTTCCTATTTTCCGAACGGAGAGTCATAGAATTGATGAATATTATTGTGGGATACGGTATTTACGGTTAAATTCGATGCGTTTATAGTTATGAACGCGATAGGTTTGATAAAATTTAGCGAAATACACAACTAAACCAAATGTTCATAAAAGGGATTAACTGCACATCTGAGAAATCATCTTTTAAAAAACATTAAATTGCATACAAATATATTCTATTGGAATTATATGTTATCATTCTAAAATATACATTCAATTTGTTTTGACAGCTTCCGTTAAATATTGCCATTTTTAGAAAAATCGGTTCCCCTTTTCTCAGCTGCTGTCAATGCGTGAAAAAATGTATTAATAGCTAGCGAGGCATATAGTTCATATGATTCAATCCAAATTATCCTGAAAATGATGAATCCCTCTTTAATTGGTTCAATCTGGTTCGCCTTGAAATCGACGTAACATTTTAATCAACATTCTTTAAAAAAAAATCACCTATATAACGAAAAGAAAACTGGGACAGACTTTAACATGAAAGATAAGGCTTAAATTCTTCTGTTATTTTCCTGCTACTGATTATAAATTAAGAATGTTCACTTGTCATGGTTTTGAAATTTTGTTAGAATTTCGGAACCCTCTTATTCATCCGTTTAACTTGAAGCATCATCATATTAGTTACAAAGTGTGCAATTGTCCGTATACGAGAATTTATCGGGTCAATAAAATTCATATCAGGTTGATATTTTGCCAATCTAGGCACACCTACAGAGAGACACAACTCCAGAATCGTGTCTGTATATTTGTATTTTTTTTTAAATTTTCAACAAGCTTAAGAAAGTGAACAAAATTGTAAAAACATGGGTGTATAGCGCACACTCGGTAGAACAAAATAATTTCCCCTACAAACTATATATTTAAATAGCATTTTTATATCAATCAATATCTAAAAATTCCACATTTCCAATACTAAATCAACAACCCGCAAACATATTACCTTCAATTAGGATACAGCGAAGCAATCCACAGCTTTGTAGAAAGCTCAAACTTGGATTTCTCTTAATTTTCAAAATGCATATCATTGATGCGTTTTGCTTTAATCTGTGTCACAAAAGCGTTTACCAGAACGTAATATGTGTTTGCACATAACGTAATTGATGTTTGCACATAACGAAATAGATGTTTGGACATAATGTAATAAACATTTGCACTTAACGTAATAGGTGTTTGCACATAATTTAAGAGGTATTTGCACATACCGTAATAGGTGTTTGCACATAATGAAATAGCTTTTATACATATAGTCTCGATGCACCAGAGTTATCGTTCTTACAGCCAACAATAACGTCTGGTGGCAATTGTTGAGATGTATGTTATATTCATGAGCCTCGGATACGATTTTTAGATTTTTTTCCTAATACACGATTGGATGGTATTTACATGATGGACAATAAACTCCTCCCTTACTTCAATAACAACAACGTGGTCGAAGAGCACGTGTATCGTGCTGTTTTATTCTAAAGAGAAAAGTTTTATCTTTTATTCATGTTATTTATTCATTTAGGAATGATTCTATAAGTATTTCCATATAAATCCTTGGTTAAAAAATAATACATATTGTTTTTGGTATAAAAGAAGCATTATAAATCTCAAAACCATTTATTTTAAAAAGCAAGTTTTAATTTCAGCCTATTGGTGGCACCACTCTCTTTTTTTTAATGCAGAAAAAATATAGGGGGCTGATTATATAGGGAAAAAGTAAAATCACAAAAATACTGAACTCAGAGGAAAATCAATTTGAAAAGTCCATGATCACATGGCAAAATCAAAAAACAAAACGCATCAAAAACGAATGGACAAGAACTGTCATATTCCTGACTTGGTACAGGCATTTTCAAATGTAGAAAATGGTGGATTAAACCTGGTTCTATAGCGCTAACCCTCTCACTTTAATAACAGTCTCATCAAATTCCGCTACATTTACATGATGCGTTAAATAAACAGTCACAATTAATAAAATAGTCAAAATATGGGTACATCAGTCATCATCGTATAACAACTTAACAGGACACAAAAACATCTACTATCTACGAACACATGGATTGATTTGAGTGTCTGACGTCAGAAAAATTATATACGTCACATAAATTTGTCGTTCAATGTGCATACAAACAATTTTAAAATCTATATAGACAATGTACGTATACAGGGTTAAAAAATCAAAAGTATGTAAGAATAAATTACAGAAATAGACCGAGATTCAAACTAGTCCAAAAGTTTTACATAGAATTTATGAGAATCCAAAACTTTTAAAAGAAACAATTTAACAGGACACAAAAACATCTACTGTCTAAGAACACATGGATTGATTTGAGTGTCTGACGTCAGAAAAATTATATACGTCACATAAATTTGTCGTTCAATGTGAATACAAACAATTTTAAAATTTTCATAGGCAATGTACGCATACAGGGTTAAAAAATCAAAAGTATTGAAGAATAAATTACAGAAATAGACCGAGATTCAAACTAGTCCAAAAGTTATACATAGAATTTATGAGAATCCAAAAATTGTTTATTCCACTACGCCATAGATTGATTTTGACGTTTGTGGTTCCACAACAGACCGCATCGGCACCTCTGAGACAGTCAGTGAAAATTTCTAGATACGCCACTCACGGCCACTTCATATATATTGACATACACGCTTTGTGTATTATATCAACAAAATCAGGGTTTTAATGGGGTCACGGTGGGGGTGGTACACAAATCACTGATTTGTCAGTATCAATACAATAGCGAATATTGTGTTTATTTTGACAACAACTGATTGTGCTTTTACTCCCCCTTCACAATACTTAATATAATAATTTTGAATCCTGATTGATTTGTTGTTATCATTGCAATCTCTGCCATTGCTTCTGAGTTAGAACAGTCACATGTTGCATGATAAGACTATTTCAACAACGATTGAATTTTTTTAATATAATTGAGAAACAAACTGATTTCAAGTTATTCATTGAATTTTGGTTTTTCGACCACCTGCATGACCTCATCATTTCAGATACCAAGAGTTATGAGCAATAACATGGAAAACTCTGGCCCTAGTCATAATTTAAAGTGGAATGCAAATCCTGATTATTACAAAATGCACCCGAAACCATTTTTTAATGGTAAATAAATGCATATTACTTTTGAATTTGAGATTACTTAATCAGTGCATTCACTGAAATTATTTTTTCATTCAAGCATATTTCATTTTGAACTGGAAACATATCTAAAATATTTTTATGTTTCCATAAGAAAAAACATGAACATGTTATAAGATATTTATTCAATAATTATTGGCACCCAAAACCTGTTTAAAAGAAGAATGTTATAATTTAAAGCATCATATATAAGATCCGAAAATATGTACTAGTAATTAACGGTAGAGACAAAAAGTGTCTTTTTTATGACATCTTTCGAGGCTTTGAAAGTCAACTTAACGATCGTAGGCGTATTATAATTGGAAATAATATTTATTGGGCAACTGCAATTACCTGGATTTTTTTTTAATTAAAGAACAATCACAAAAACATATAATTTCTTTTTTATTTAGTACCTTAACAAATGCTCATCTTATCTTTCACAGATAACTTATTTTTCATAATCAGTCGTTTCTCTTGTGGAGGAATAAGTTGTCTTCTTGTTCTATTTAAATCGATTTGTTGTCAGATTTGCAACTGCAAGAAAGAAACCTGTTAGACCACAAAGTAAGGTAAAAATATATTCCAGCCATTCGGAGTCATAGAGGGCGTTGAAAATACCTATAAACCAGAAAACTCCAGATAAAGCGACCATCCGAAGGTACATTTTAGCGTCTTGGTATATGTTCAGTTTTCGAATGTTGGCAGCTTCAGTTCGAATTTTGCAAACTTGAATAATCACAGAAATCAAACAGGACGAATTTACAAATACTGTTACCATAACAGGTCCTGTGAAAAACATCAGGTTAGCAGGATAATTATTTGGAAAGCAGGCATATGAACCGTATCCAGCAGAAAGAAAACTAGGCCCAAATACATCAATACAGATAGATGGAATAACGAAAAATAAGGGCGTTGTCAATCCTAAGGCTGTTAATCTTCTTTTTCTTTTCCGGGAGCTCTCATTAGTTTTAAGTTTCCTAATTGTAATTTTCGACAACGTTGAGGTAATACATGCGACTGAAATAGTCATAAAGGAAAACACAGAAAGCCACAAATAATGTAGTATAACCCCAATTACATAACACAGTGTTTTTGTTTCTGTAGCCCCAATACCAACCATAAATAAAACATTTGATAGCATGATTGATACAGATATATTTTCAATGTTAGAAATCGGAATACTAGTGGTCAAACGTAATTTGCGATTGACTATAATCAGCACACATAACGCAATTGCTGATACAGAGAAGGAAACGTATGTTATCATGACAGATATTGTATGAGTTTTTAAATTAGAAATAGCTAAACAGCTCATTTTATTGACGTATAATTCTACTCCCTTAAACTGAACTTCAATGTTAACCTCGCTACATCTCCAATTATCGATCTGGTTCAAGCCGAATACTCTGTTATCAGAGGGAAATATTTCGAGTGATTGAGATGGAAAGTAATGGTATCTATATTCATGCTGCTGAGGGATAAAAGACATATTTGTGCCATTATAGGGCATATAATTTGAGTTAAGTATTTCAATCTCTGGATTATAAGTATCGTTTTTTAAAATAACTCTAACTTTTCTTTTCGTTAAGTATTTTCGAATTTCTTCAATTTCATGGCGGAATGCGGATTTTTGTATAATCATTTCCACTCGTACAGTAGCAACAAGTCCGTTGTCATCTATCCAGATCTTGATATCCGATGTTCTTATTGTAAAGTTTCCTGCATTGTAGCTAAAGCTTACCATCACAGCGATTTGTTGAAAGCTTTCTTCCTCTATCACTTGGTTTGAAAACAAAAAAAATATAAAATCTATACAAATGTTTGTGTATACATCAAACTGACTGCACACACCTTGTTGTTGTATCTGAAAAAAAGGATTTACAAGACAGTAAGATTTCAATTCACTCAGTCAAAAATGAGCTTATATCAAGCCTTATGAGCTTATAAGCCCCTGTACCAAGTCAGAAAAATGGCCATTGTTGCATTATAGTTCGTTTATGTGTGTGTTACATTTTGGTGTTGTGTCTCAGTTCTCTTATATTTGATACGTTTCCCTCAGTTTTAGTTTGTAACCCGGATTTGTTTTTTCTCTATCGATTGATGAATTTTGAACAGCGGTAAACTACTGTTGCCTTTATTTATATGGAATTATGCGAATGTCCTTTTCGGCCATTAGCCTCTACGACTGTTTCGGTACTTATCAATCATGGCTTGAGCATATATGGCTTTGAGCGTAGCTGAGGAATGTAAATTAAGAAAAGCATTTTACAGCACGACATTTATGACATGAAGTTTGATTCAACATCATTTTATGTCTACGTATTTAAACGTAACAAGTGTTTTCCTTATACCACGAATTGAACTGAATCCTATTTTTTAAACAGAGTACATGTACGCATTATTTGTATTAACATAAATCTCAGATCAAGACACGTGCATCAGAAATAAAATATTTAGTTTGAAATATTTACAAATATATCGTGACCAAGTTAACCGGGAATTTGATTTGTCGAAGGCAATAATAAGAAGTTGACGCAGATTGCTGCTTGATGCAGTGAATAAGATATGGTACACCTTCAGTCCGATAAAAAATAAACTGGAAAGTGGAACAATCAGAAATATTTGTCTTACCTCTTCTGTCCATTCCCTGCATTGGTTTCCATCACTATAACCTCCTGCTGGGTTTCCCAGAGATATAAGTACCGACAAACTGAAGAAATCTTCGGTCTTAATTATGTCAAATTTATCGTATATACATAATATAGTATACATATCGCTTGCAATATTTGAGTCTAGGCAGAAATAATTCTTATACAATTTTAACAATTCAGGTACAAAGATAGGATTGCTGTGACTTTGACATAGGTTGTTGTTGCTGGTTGATATAAGATTTGGCAGACAAAACCGAAGGTTGGTGTTGCGAGGTGGAATAACCTTGTAATCGGCATTGATGAGAAGATATGCCATTCTGTTCTCCCTTTTCAAACTAGGCATATATTCATAAACACTTTCAACAGTAGCAAACACAATATCGAATTCTTGAACATCTGTAAAATTGTTACATAATGCACAAAACTTATTTTTGAATGTCAGGTTCTTTCCATGTGACACGAACAGACCGTTTGCCATTACATTATTTTGTAAACATCTTTCTTTCACAGTTCTGTTTTTGTATGAATCAGGACAAGAATTCACGGCAAGGAAACCAGTTTTACCTTCAATGTCAATGATGTAAGTCTTGGGATAACAGTCAAATGATAGTTGACTATTGCTGTCTCTGATAGTTCCATTATAATCACTACAACAGTCGTTAAACATCTGACAGTCACTATCACAGTAGCAGTACCATTTGGTTTTATTCTGTGCGACGGAACAAGTTCCAAATTCATAACATGGATCACGGCTAGGTTCTTGAAAGGTATTTAGATCCATTGCTGACTGAGTGCTTAAACCAATGAGTAAATCCAAAGTCTCATTCCTTTCGAGATTCTTTATTCTTGAAGGGATCTTTCTTTTAATGTTCGTGAATTCTTTCGAAAAATCACCATTGAAGGTCGTCACTGATGCCGTAAATAATTCTGGGCCATATCTTTTTTCGTCTTGAGTTTGCTTTGCTAAACCATGAGATAACATCTCCGTTTGTGCTGCAGTAATCTGAGTGAAATTTAAAGAACCATAAGGAATTCTCTCCATATCAGTGGCTGTATTATTGTTGCTATTTGTTGAACCATCAGGGATCATCTCTGTATATGTGACAGTACCATTATTGTAATGTGTCGAACCGTCAGTGCTCCGTTTCATTCTTCTAACAGTATTCTGATAGTAATTAACAGAACCATAAGGACTCCACTCCATCTCTGCGACTGTATTCTTAATACTATTTGCGGATTTATTACTGATCTCTTCCGTAGTTTTGACAGTATTATGAATGTAATTTGTTGAACCGTCAGAGCCCCTCTTCCTTCTTGTGACTGAGTTCTGGTTGTTATTTACAGAACTATCAGGGATACTACCTGTGGTCATGGGGTTGGTGACATAATTCAATGATAAGACACCGCATACTATAAGAAATAATATGGGTAAATATGACTGTAGAGTTGTCTTCATTTTAATGCCCAAACAACTAGTAACAAAGCATCGAACCTTCTATATACCTGACAGAGTTCAAGATATATTGCTCAATAAAAATTAATTGCTTGTGAGTAGTGACCTGAAATATCAGTTTCAAACGAAATTTGTACAAAATAAAACGTGTATACTGTTGATCAACAAATTGATATTAAATCATAAATATTTACTGCCTGTTTTGTTAAATTGATGTGCATTCAAACTTCTCATTTAAAAATAAAAGAAATGCATATTGGTAAAGATAAATCTTTATTAATTTTCTTTTAAAACTAAATTAGAAAGATAATTAGTCTGTCAAAGAACTTATATGTTTCAACTGAAATATCATCATGTTTTAAGGTAGCTTTTTATTATGCAGTTATTCTACATTTAGTCAACCTTTATACCAAATTTCATGCTTGTATCACGATTTGCAGAATTATGTCCATAATATCTCCCACTACATCCCTGTATATAAAACGACTAAAATTTAATCAAAATTTAATTGTATTCATTCGTTATTTATTTAGTAACATAGAATCTTTAAATGCAAATTTCCAATGTATCGGTACAATTGGTTTGAAGTTATGTGATATAGATACAATGGATAAGCGTTGATTCTTGAAAAAGAAACCATGAGCCCGCAGGGCGAATGGTTTGTTTTTCATGAATCAACGCTTATCCATTGTATCTATCACTTAAACTATTGTGATATTATCTTTTGAAAATTAACGCCTATTCTTAATTAGAAGGTATTGTAAGTGAGTTGAAATAACCATGTAACCGTGTCATACGAACTATTACAATAAATGAGATATCACAATTAAATGGTTAAAAAAATACAAATATATTATAACACAGCACGTCTGGCCTGAAAGATCTTCATATCATCAGGCATCCGAATGTTATCTGTTTTTACAAAATAAGACATATTCGAACTTATTTCTATTCAAATTGATCTTAATGGAAATGCGGATGTGTCAAAGGGACAACAACCCGACAAAAACATTATATATAGTGCATATAATAAGTATGTTTCCGAAATTTCTAGCAAAAAGCCTAATTCAAGACATATCACGATTTTCTAGCATAGGAATTTGCGAATTAAAATTTGTAAAATTATGTAGTAAAACAGATGAATTCATATAATATAAATTTATAAAACAAACATGGACCAATATTATGCAATCCAGTTTTGTTTTGTTTGAAACATATGGAATAGCCAACCATTATCCGATAAGAAACGACCAAAACGCTTTTTTTACACAAATTATCCACAATAACATTCAAAACAAGAACAAAAACTGGAAATCTAGACTATTGGAACAACAAACAGAATTCAGGGATTCGAACCTAAACAGACAAGTCCTTAGCTTTAACTCATTTATCGTAAGTACGAAACCTCGTGGCTACCAACTCATACTATACGATTACCTTTTATGTATATATAAAGGTAGAAGCCATGTGTGTCCGTTGTACCGATGTATATCATATATTCATTTATATATATAAAATATACTTTTAAATCGTAACCGATTGGTAGCCCAGAGGTTTCGTCGATATGTTAATGTCAGTAGCAAGTTACACAATTTATGGACGGGTTCGATTCCCAGTGAAGGAATATAGAAATTACAAAAAATAAAGGTAAGTTTTTAAAAATAATTCCATTAGTGAACAGAAATCAGGAAATTAGTAAATATTAGGAACACAAAGGAAACAATAGAATATAATCTGGCGAGTCCATTTCAGCGACGGATTTAGGAAGCGTTGATTCTAGAAAAAGAATCCACTGTAAATGAATAGGCTGACGTCACCACAATGGTTTAAATATAATTACGGAAAACCTTTAATATCCCGGGGTACATATCATCTTTTATTTAAATATGCTAAATAAATCAATTGTCGAAAAGTAGCAGTTTTTGTTCTTCAAAATTTGAATCTGTACTTTTGTGTCTTAAACTAAGGAAAATAAAAAGAGATTGCATATTCGCCACTCGAACAAAAAGCCGATGACACAAATGTCATTAAATAATTAGAAAACACACATGTCTATATAATAATTTCTGTAAATATAGAAAATGCTATTTCCCCTAGGAACTCAATTTGTTATTGAAATTGTGCAACTTTTACTATGAAGTTTTGTAAAATATTATATCCTAGAAAGAAAAGTTAATATGCACTACTATGTTATTCAAATGTTGGAACAGAAGTCTGTGCGGAATATTTTCAACATTTATATGCCCATAATTTGTTAGAGTTTAAACTCTGTACTAAGACTATCTTCATGTATGGCATTATTTAGAACTCAATTTCATCGCAACTATATGTTTTTTACCCCTAAAAATAGAGATCACATCTGGGAACCATTAAGTAAACAAATAAAATATCTATGAATACTATATAGTTCACAAAAAGAGACGTGGTTTGTGGAACAGCTGTATTTTCTAAGTGTAACCTATTACAGTGCTACAATAATAATGTTTAATCTTAATTTATTTGTAGTAACAATCCAGTAATATATAAAATGACATGAGATGTCATGAATAAAAATATATGAGGTGGGACGAATTGAGATGACACAGTATGATATGCAATGATTACCTTGACAGGAAAATGAAAAATAAAGCTGAAAAATCGTAAAAATGATACCGCAACAATATATGAAACAAATAAGTGAAACACATGTGAAAGTTGACAAAACATTTGAAAAATGTACAAAGTTTACAAAAATGTAGGTTTCAAACATTAAGAATATTCTATAAATAATTTGTGATGTGTCATCTGTAATTTGGACAAAAATATCGGGTCGTACAAGGTACATTAGGAAAAGCGATTTTGTCGCTCCAAATTTCTCTTTTGTGTTACATTTTCTAGTACAAGGGTTAGGCCACTACTGGTAGACTGCTTGTTGGTATTATCATTTCAATAGTTAGTACGTTGGAACTGACAAAATGTCCTCCGATAAATTTGGCTATTCTTTGTTCTAATACATATTGTGTCGCAGTTCTCCTCTTATATTTGATGCGTTTTCCTCAGTTTTAGTTTGTAACCCGGATTTGTTTTTCCTCATTGGATTTATGAATTTCGAACAGGTGTATACTACTGTTGCCTTTGTAAATTATAATCCTGGTACCTTTGATAACAAACTATATATAGCACGCATACATTGAAATAATGGACATCCTTGGTTTTTTTATGTTTATGTTTGAGAGTCTAGATAAAGAATAGCGCTTCGGTTGCAACAATTAATTTAGTGTTATTTCTAATTTATATTCAATTCATTCATAGCAATGAATATATTACAAATGAGTATGACGTAAAGATATATAACTAGATCTTGTTACTTCAAAGTTGAGGCATAAAATGTAGCTATGAGAATTGATCGCTGATCGTGTGCACATTTTTTAGTAGTATTCCTGTTTAAGTAATCAATGACCAAGACTCTTGTATGGCACATTTAAACTTTTTCAATAGCAGTTTTGACCTACATTTTGTCATGAAAAGCGATATATTAAGATTTGAAGGGTTAGAAACAAACACAAGTAACTGCAAGGTAACTTTACAAAATGACATTTCTCAATGAATCAGGAACACTAATTGTCTTAGAACGAAAGTGAAAATTGTACCAAAGCAGGAATATGACAGTTGGTATCCTTTCTTTGAATGTGTTTGAGCTTTTCATTTTCGAATTTGCTTAGGAATATCAATTTTCCTTCGAAATTCGGTATTTTAATCTTTCCATACCCGAAAATCTTCTAATTTGTTAATCAACATGATTGTTATGAAATGCACCAGGATTATAATTTATTACGCCAGACGCTCGTTTCGTCTACATAAGACTCATTGGTGACGCTCAGATCAAAATAGTTACAAAGCCAAACAAGTACAAAGTTAAAGAGCATTGAGGAAGGACCGAAAATTCCAAAAAGTTGTGCCAAATACGGCTTAGGTAATTTATTACTGGGATAAGAAAATCCTTAGTTTTTCGAAAACTTTAAAATTTTGTCAACAGGAAAGTTATTAAAATGACCATATAATTGATATTCATGTCTACACCGAAGTGCTGACTACTGGGCTGATGATACCCTCGGGGACGAAAAGTTAAAGTCTTTTATCAAATGTCAAAAACAACTGCTCAAACGCAACAAACGAATGGAAAATAACTGTCATATTCCTGACTTGTTATTCGTAGATGTATAATTGTTCTTTTTTATAAGATGAAGAAGGCTGTAGTTTTGTAAAAGCTTGACGTCGTACTTTTCATTTTGTCTGAATGGCAGCATTACTTATTCACATTCATTTCAGTGAAAGTATCATCATTGTTCCCGCCATTAAAGATACGTATTATTCCAACTTTTTCATAGCGGTAGACAATATTTCTCTTTCAGAATACTAATTTTATCATAACATCACTATAAATTTCAACGGCTTCAGAAAGGTTGATTCAGGACTGATTTTTTGTTTGCTAAACGTCTGCTGGCAGTTCTGTATTTTCAGAACGAAAGAACCTGTTCGTGCAGTCTTAGTTTTACAGAATATTGTTTTAATATGCCAAAGGGGGTTATTTGTCCATAAAACATGTTAAGTCCAACACCATTTGGTGACTAACGGGTTTATGCTATCCTGACCATTCGTTGTTCATTGCTGTTATAACTTTTTCATACGTCTTTTTTTTTAAATGAGTCGGAAGTTTGTTTTTTATGTGTTTTGTTATTATAACAGACGTTTAATAACAAATAACCAGAAAGATTCGCTCTGCAGAGAGATTAACCTGGGAGTAAGTAATATTAGTCAACTACTACGTACTAAAAGATATAGGTGTTTCATTCCAGTTTCATAAGAATAATGATATTTTGGGAATATACGATAAAGGGACAATAATACCGGTATAAAGACACATATAACAAAATGATATCTAATAGTCATTATATAGTTCCCAATACAAGACACAAATAACTGAAGGATATCTAAATTCAAGATACAGTCATCAGTATAAGACACGATTAAATAAAGTATATCTAGAAGATAATATAAAGTCCTCAGTAAAAGACACGAATAAATAAAGGATATCTGGAAGTCAACGTACAGTCCTCAGTATAAGACACAAATAAAAAAAAAAGATATCTAGAAGATAATAAACAGTCCTCAAAATAACAAACAAATAACTGACGGATATTTAGAAATCAAGATACAATCCTTAGTATAGACAAGTTTCTATACCATGATATCTCAGCTCGATTTCGTCCAGTGTTTCATATTTACTGTTTAAAAAATAGTTGAGGGAATAAATTCAATTCATAAAATATAATAATCTAATAGACATTGATATGATCGAACCTTTTAAGGTTCATTAATTTTTATGTAGGCTCTCCTGGGTACACCATGCAGTACATCCCTTTATCCTTAAAATCTACTGTAATCTCTGTAATTGCCTCTGTCCTAATTTTGAATATCTGCAAATGTGTATTATAAAAAATGTGTTGTGTGTTTCTCTATACCAGTGTAATCTCGGTTCTTGAAACATAAAGATGATAGTATATAAAAAAAAATAATCATTTTGGCTACCAGGCTTAAACTTTAGTACGCAAGACTCATTAGCGACACTCGAATAAAAAAATGTAAAATGCCATTTTAAGTACGAAGTTGTCAAATACTGCTAAGGTAATCTATTCCTAGGGTAGAACATGCCTAGTATTTCAAAAAATTTAAACAGTTAATTTTCAGATATGACAATATAATTGATAAGTCATCAGCCCTCGGGGAGATAAATTCCTACAGCAGTGTAAAAATACTCATCAACGATACCAGCTGACTTCAGTGAGTGACGCTTGTTAAAATCTAAACAAGGTTAGTCGCAGGTTCCAAATATTTGACGACTCAATGACCCTTTTAATCTCAGAAAAGAATATGAATTCTACTTTGCAAAGACTCACTCCGATTCAAATAAAAAATTCTCTGAAACTGACATTATCAAGATGCTTGATTTCTTGACTGACAACATATTTGTTACGTTTGGATGACTGGCGGAATTTCAATGGGAACCAATTTTGCACTTCTTCTTGCCGACGTTTTTCTTTATTATTATGAGGCTGACTTCAGACAAGAACTTCTAAGAAGAAAGATAAGAAATTAGCAGTATCCTTTTACTATACGTTCCGCTATAAAGATTATGTTCTCCCACTAAATAATACAAAATTTGATGACTATGTTGAACGAATCTATTCAATCGAACTAGAGATAAAAGATACTACAGAAATAGTTAAGTTTGCCTCATATCTTGACTTATATCTAGAAATTGACAATGAGGGTCGGTTGAATACAAAACTTTTCGACAAAAGAAAGATGATTTCAGCTTCCCAATTGTGAACTTTCCATTTATATTTAGCAACATTCCAACAGCGCTTGTATATGGAGTATATATCTCCCAATTCAGGATTTCCTTGATACAGGTTTTCTGCTAACTAGGATGCTATTAAACCAAGAGTTCCAAATGGTGAAGTTGAAATCATCCCTTCGTAAATTTTACAGACGCCCTCACGACCGCGAGTTGGTTGACCGTAATGGACTAACCGTTTCACAGATGATAATAAAATGTTCAACGAAAAAGAAATAATCTATGCGCATATATGCAGACCTCGGCAAAACCCAGAAATTAAATATCCACGAACATACAAGTTTTCATTTATCCACGAAAATTGATACTCAGGAAAATAAATGAATCCACAATATGTTCATTATGTCGTAAATACAATACCCTTCCGTTTTTGACGAATGGGACCCAACCAAATTATACTATTTATCGGATGTGTAATAATATAAGCAGCACGACAGGTGCCACATGTGGAGCAGGATCTGCTTTCCCTTCCCGAGAACCTGAGATAACCCCTGTTCCTGGTGGGGTTAGTGTTGCTTAGTCTTTAGTTTTCTATGTTGTGTCTTCTGTACTATTGTTTGTCTTTTTATTTTAAGCCATGGCGTTGTCAGTTTATTTTCAGTCTATGAGTTTGACTATCCCTCTGGTATCTTTCGTCCCTCTTTTGCTTCAACCACATAAAAATAGTTGAAAATTTAGCTAGTCAGCTTATTTGAAAAATTTCTTCCAGGAATATTAATTTATTCGTATTGCTTGTTGAGCCAATTTTGTCCCTTCATATAACATAACATAAAATATCTTCATTTCTATAGGCACTACCATGTGTTGGCACTTCATCCCAGTCGACTTACCTAGCAGAATGTACATGTTGTATTGCCGATTATTAACGGGTGTGTTTCTCTCGTCCTGAGAATACGAATATTACCACATCGTTTGATGGGATTGGTCTTTAAGGTTTATTTTATTTATCTTTAATCTATTATCAACATCTTATTATTTAAATT